>CAEMYA010000773.1:146488-165664 GCA_903131615.1 Diplodus sargus | reverse complement strand
TCTATCTATCTATCTATCTATCTATCTATCTATCTATCTATCTATCTATCTATCTATCTGACAGGAGGCGCAGTACCGCCGTCGGCCTGCGGGGGGCGACATTTCCCCGCCTCGCTCTCCTTCTTCATTTACATGGAGAAAAATGGCGGACAGGAGCTGTGGAGGCTTCATCGGTTGAGCTGCTGGCAGTTTAAAAAACAACAGAAGGGCACACAGTCGCCGTGGAAGGGGGCCAGCGCGTAGGGAGGGCACTGCCGTACGAGCAGGGCGAGGTTAATCTCTGAACTGGCACCGAACGTCATTTGTTTATTCCTCGAAACGAGAGGCTACAGCCGAGCGAGGAGCCACGAAAACAAGTCGGACATGAACGGGGTAAGTTTGGCTGTTCGGGGCTCCAGAAGACACCGGCGGAGAACCGTGAATGAAAAGATGTAGTGGGGTAATTCTGTCTGTGAGAGTGAACCTGACGTATTCAGATTAAAGGTGTATTTTGTCCTGTGGGTTTGTGTAGTTACAGCAGCTTTTTGTTGCTAACATTAGCTGCTTACATGTGGCTGCTAGCTGAGCGCCGAGCAGTGTTTATGTCACCGGACGAGACGGAAACACACGTCAGTTTCTGCTGTTTTAGAGGGTTTTTATAGTTTGGAAGCAGCTGTTGGAGTGTGTTTTAGTTCCAGATGACTTGACTGGTAGATAGTGATGATCCCAGAGGCCTGATTGTGCCTGAAGTCTGGATTTAAAGGGACTGATGTGGGTGGGTGTGGAGCCAGCATGGTTCCCTCCTCTGGGCCCCACCCACACCACTGCTGGAGGCTCACTGAGCACTTCAATCAAATCATAATTATTATATTACCTCTAAGATACTTCTACTTTACTTGAGTGCTTTTCTGACAGGGAAAAAAAACACTTTTTACTCCATTACTTTTATGTGACGGCTAGATTTAGCTGTCAAATAAAAGAAGAAGCAGAATTATGAAATACTTTTTATCGTTAAAGAGGAACTATGTCGTTTTTTAGAGAAGAAATTCAAACTCAGAATTTAAATATTTACAATATTAATGAGGTAATAACACAAACTCAGATTTCTAAGTGAATGAACAAGCCGTTCTCAGAGGAAAAAGGTGGCAGGGTCTGCCACATGTAAACAAAGTAAAACAGAATAAACTATGTTGTCCTTTAAGATCTTTCCCTCTGGGTTAAAAAATTCCTCCTCACCATCCAAGACACTCCAAGGAAACTTGGCAACATGTATTAATTTAGATAGTTGTTGCTGAATGTTTACAGGAATCAAATTAAAAACAGGAAGTCATTTTTTTCCCCCAAACTACGAATACATTCAATGTCTCCACTAATTTTTCGGTAATTTAATTTAAAAGTTTTTAAAGTTTCTCAAAGCTTTTAAGCTCCTGAATTGAAAATCTGATTAACTGATTAAAAGGTCGAAAGAGAAATTAAGCAGGCGAACATTTTGACATTTGGATAATTACAATTTCAGTGTTGTTTTTCAAGCAAAACCAGAAGATAAACTCAATTTCCACCTTCTCATATGTGACGATTTGCTGCTTTTCTGTGTCGTGTGTGTGTGATATCTTCAGGTTAAAGTTTGGTTTATGTTTTGGTCAAACGTCTTGATTAATAACTTTACTTTCTGTATGTCTCCTCGATATTTGTTTTATGTAAAACCAACAGAGCGTCCGTAACGATGCACATGGCGAGAAAGTGACTCAATACATTTCTCTCTGCATTCACAGGAGATTGTATGCAATAGTCATTCAGTCACTGTCTTAAACTGCACCAAATCCAAATCGTCAGTTCACGATGAGAATACGATCCAGCTGACGCAGGAGGTATGCTGCCAGCAGAACGAAGCTCCGCGGCCGGGAGAGGGTGAGTATCCTCCCTGCCGCTCCACAGCTTCATCTCCAGCTGAGGAGGAAAGTGGTTTCACTGTGCGAACAGACTGATATTTATTTTTATTCGTCAGTAGATTATGTAGTGAAATGGCAGCGAAGGATCTCCAGAATAATATACTGTTGTTTTGTTATTTCCCTCTCAGGCAGGAGAACAAACACCATCAGCGCCACACCAAAAGACTCGACGACTGACTTCCCGGAGATGGAGAGCAGCTACAGCCAGTGTTCACCCTGCTGGTCAGATGAACAGCCGTCGCCTCCGCAGCTCTTCTGCCGTCGCTCCCCCGCCGACCTCCCTCTGCCCCGCGGCAACAGCTTATCTCACGCCCCCCTCCACGCCAGCAACAACAGCGCTCTGCACGGCCACCAGAGGAGGGCGGTCCGCCGCAAGGTCAAAGGAAAGAAGTCCACGCTAAGAATGTACGTCTGCCCGGATCGCAGAAGACAACATGATTGTTGTTCATACGGGTGTAATTATAATAATTATGTTTGTCTTTATTCACCGCAGTGCCGGAGGGAAAAACTCTCAAAACCGCAAAGTTACAGATTACTATCCAATAAGACGAAGCTCGAGAAAAAGTAAAACAGAGCTCAAGGTGAGATGAAATATTCACATCAGTATTATCAGATATTATCTTGAATATATGAACATTATAACTTTTCTATTCAGTCCAACTTCACGAAGTGTTTTATAATATTACCCTTTAATTCTTTTTATCCATATTTTATGTGGATTTGTATTTATAGAGTTAAGAGTTATAAGATTTTTCTCTTCTGATTCTAACCTTTAATCTTGTGTTTTTCACCTGTAAAGCACTTTGAGTTTTGATATGTTTGAAAGGTTCTATAAAAGTAGTTTGTTTGATTGATTGGTGAGTTCTGCTGCATATGTGAAAAAAGTTAGCTTAAAGCCTTTTGTGGCTCCAGAAGAAGCATCATGTTGTCTGATTAATTGCCTCCAGTGATGTCACTCAGTGGTTGAGTTGCATTGTGGGTATTGTAGGCACCAGGTTTTGAAAAGTGAGATGATTTTAATGAGTAGTAAAGTGGATCTCTCTGGTTCTTCTGTATCGATTTTGTTCTCAGGAGTGAAACGTTAGACTGCTTCTCTAAACCTGGAGGAGGGAGAGAAATCCAATCTGCTGTTTTTCTGTAACTCCATCTCATGTTTCCCCGTTTTTGTTACCAGTGTGAAGAAAAGAAGCACATAGATGAGCTCATCACAAAGGGAATAGAAGAAGGAATGGAGGTACGTTCAGTCTATTTCCTCTAATATTCAAACAGCGGCGCCACACTCGGCGGGTTTGAGGTGTCAAAAAAAACGACGCCGCCGCCTGCTGTGTAAGCAACACACTGCTGACGCCTCGAGGACACGTTAGGATAAACTGTCATCCTACTTCACAGTGTCTGAGACACATCGACTCTGCAGAAATCAGCCATGTTATCTCATTAAGTCCCCGGATTTATTCAGTAAAGCAGGTTTCAGTGGGTTTGACTTCAGCTGCCATGAAAGAAGAATGGAATCGGTGCAGTTTTCAGTCAACATATGCACTCAAACCCATGATGTTTGTGTGAAATCATTAATATCTGCAGTAACAATTCGACATGTGCAAGTATCAGTAATCCAATGTATTTATTATGTGTAATAGAGACTGATAAATAGAGATTTAAATGATGGAAAAGGAAATTACAAACAAACACTACTTCAAACCTGAAGCAGAAAACTATTCGCTACATCAGAGCAAATCTAAGAAGGAAGAGAGAGATTTATTCTTGTTGCTGAATCCTAAAAAAACTGTATTAATCTCTCATCAAATGTTTGAAATAAAACCACCCTTCCCCGACTGTACATATCATACATAAACCTCTGGTGTTTTAATTTCGCAGGTGCAACATATAGAAGGAAAGGGGCGAGCAGTGTTTGCCACTCGGTGTTTCCAGAAAGGCGAGTATGTGGTGGAGTACCACGGAGACCTGCTGCAGATCACCGACGCCAAAAAGAGGGAGGCTGAATACGCTCAAAACCCCGCAACCGGCTGCTACATGTACTACTTCCAGTACCTCTGCAAAACCTACTGGTAGGATCAAACTTCTTAACTACTGTTAAACGTTCCTGGGTGACGTTCTGTAGCCGACTAGTTGTGCTTTGAATGTAAACAGTTTATATTTGCCAAAGCAAATGTGTGGAACACCAAGTGAGGAGACAGAAGAAGGAGCGGGAATCATTTACCCCCATTCACACTTCTCTTTAAAGGGATAGTTCGGGTTTTTTGAAGTGGGGTCATATAAAGTACATATCTATAGTCGGTCTGTTTCCTCCCGTAATCACCGATCAGCGCAGCCTCAGTTTGGAGGAGCAGAGAGCCTCCAGCCAGACGCTCAGCTTTGTACTGCAGTGAACGGGCTCCAGAGAAAAAGTGAGATAAACCACCTAAATCAAGGCTCACCTAAAAAAATCTATATCAGTTCAAGTGTACGTTGTCTAGGTAAAATTCACGCCGCTTTACATTGCTGTCAGACCGCGCTTTCTTTTGGCACTACATCTTCTCAACCGCAGAACCCCCGTATCCCTACGCACTAGCGTAACTGGGCAACAGGTGATCTGCGAATGGCGGAATACAGCGCGAGGCCCAGCTGCTGGACGAGAGGTTTACTTTCGATAAAAACTAAACTTAACTCTCAGTATCCCTCTGCATAAGCACAACTGCGTAGGGATACGGGGGTTCTATGGTTGAGAAAATGTAGTGCCAAAAGAACGGCCTGTCTGACGGCGATGTAAAGCGGTGTGAATTTTACCTAGACAACGTACACTTGAACTGTTATAGATTTGTCAAGGTGAGCTTTGTTTTATGTGGTTAATTTAGCTTTTTCTCTGGACCCTGTTCACTGCAGTACAAAGCTGAGCGTCTGGCTGGAGCGGCTCTCTGCTCCTCCAAACTGAGGCTGCGCTGATCGGTGATTACGGCAGGAAACAGATCAACTATAGATATGTACTTTATATGACCCCACTTCAAAAAACCCGAACTATCCCTTTAAAGGCCCCCAGACTCAAACCAACAGCCAACTGCCTTAGCCGACCTCTCCGTTGCCTCTCGTCTGACCCGTTCGGCAGAAAGGTTGCATTGAAACATTCCGCTTTGACTGCTGCCAACTACACAGCAGCGTGTACGTTCTGCGATTGCGTGAGATGCAATAAGTCTCCTAAACATCGGGTGGCGCTAGTTTGCGCCAGTCATCCAAAACATGAAAACAGGAAATGACGGAGCGGGGTGCAGATCAGAGGTTATCAGGTTAGAAAAACAAAGCGCACACAGTATCGGCTTGTTTTCATGCATTGTCGTGCAAATACATTGATTGCAAGTCGTGCAAAAATAGGAGCACGCTTTCGATCTCACGCCACAGTTTATCCTTCCTGTTCCAGTTGGAGTAGCCCTGTAGCGTGATGTTGTACACCGGTGCAATCAGCTGCTCCTCCGTGTCTTCGGTCCACACAGCCATCGCTTCCAGAAATATGTAGAAATATCAGAAAAATACGATGCAACGACGAACTCTGCGCCATCTCTGTTGAAGTGGTTTGTTTACCATCGTTCTCCCACACACACCGTAATGTGGCCGCAGGTCGTGTCTTCAGCATCTTGTACGAAGAACAAACTGATTAATATATACGTTTATTATAAGTGTCCGTCATCCCGTCAGTCCATCTGACTCTTCATCACACTTTCGCTCCAAAAACCAGCGTCTGTCGGCAGCGAGAGTCGAGCAGCTCCCGCTGATGATTTGATTTCCTGACGTGAACATTTTGTCTTTTTCTTTTGCTCCAACAGTGTGGACGCCACAAAAGAGACTGGCCGCCTGGGTAGGTTGATTAATCACAGTAAAAACGGAAACTGCCAAACCAAACTCCACGACATCAACGGCGTCCCTCACCTCATCCTCGTCGCCTCGCGAGACATCGACGAGGGCGAGGAGCTGCTCTACGACTACGGAGACCGCAGTAAAGCCTCCATCGCGGCTCACCCGTGGCTCAAATATTGATCGAGGAGGGTCCACAACAACAGAAACAAAGGGAAACGTACAGTAACACTTGTGTTTCTCATTAGCTAGTGTACAAAATGCCTTAGAAACAGAATGTGTACCCTTTTTGTTGTAGGAGGGGGGCGGGGGGGTTACGTGTCGGGGAGGTGATCACACTGACGTCCGTCTGCCTTGTCAGATGACATCTGTACTTTTTATTTATGTGTATATGAAACATTCTGGTTGTTTTGCAGCACATTTATTTTGTACATTTTGTATTACCTATAGACCAATGCTTCTACAGCATGCAGGTGGTAGTTAATGCTCTGCATTTTTATACTGCTTTTTCTTAATTAGTAGTTAGCAATACTTAGATTTAAGGCCCCAGAGCCCTTTTTTTGGATCAGCAAGAACTACGAGATGCAAAATTACAAACCCTTTTTTAAAGAGAAAAAAAAAAACTGTTCCAAGTTTGATTTCAACCATCAAAACTCTCAATCTACCGTTCGTTCTGTGGAAGTGTGAAAGTTTACCAAACTCACGGTTCAGTCGGCATTTCTGGCTCCTGATTCTAAAAACTGACGCTGGATCAAAGTATTTTACTTTTTCTGAAGTGTAAAATAAAATAGTGTTCAACATACAAACGCAAACGTTCCCACAAACTGATCAAATTAATATTTATTCCTCAGTGTTCATGCTTTTTTTTTTTTGCTTTTTGCCTTTATTGTATTTTTTTAATATTTAAGACGCACAATTCTTTTAATTTATGATGCAATTAATGTTCAAAAGCAACTACAAACTGTCAGTTTAAATACACGGCAGATATATGAGGAATATAAATAGACTTGATCTCAGTTCTCAGCTGTCAAACTTCTTTTAACTCACTTTTTAGTTTCTTTCACTCACAACGCTGTCTAATATTTCTGCACTATGTAAATATATTTATTGGCTTTCTGTCGCAAATCAAAGGGTGTTTTAAAGGAATAGTTTAACGTTTTGGGAAATTGTTTTTTGCACCTTTTCACACAGAGTTAGAGGAGAAGTTTCATTCACTCTCATGTCTCGAATGTCGAAGCTGATCAGAGCGTCGAACCTGCAAAAGCTTCATGAAATAGCTCAATTTTTAACTTGGAGTTTCAAAACAAAAAACTCAGCACTACTGAAAAAATAGCAAGAATAATGTTTTTCGTTCGATTTTTCCCATCTTTCGTCTCTTCTCCCACGAACCTGTTGATCCACAGATGTGCACGCGGTTTTTCTCTGTGAATCAATCAACACTTTATCTTGAGTTCCGTAACAGACGTTATCATTAACGGACATCATTCTGTTTGTTCCTCGTGCAGAGAAGGAATTAAGTCCGTCAGACGCTCCCTGTCGTGTTCTGTGGCTGAATTACTTCCCGTCACGTCCGCCTCGCTGGTTGGATGTTTTGAGTGTAGCTCAAACTTTTCATCAAAAGTCCACAGTAGTGTGACCTGTAGCCAGAACAATCACGAGCACCAAAGAAGTACTGACTGTTTGGCTGATTCTGTTAACGTTAGCCAGGCTAGCTGCTTCCCCCTGTTTGTAGTCTTAATGCTAGGCTAAGCTAATAGCATGCTAGCTGTAGCTTCATAACTAACGCACAGACATGAGAGGAACTGAAGTTCTCATCTAACTCCCAGTAAAGATTCATCCATCTCCACCCGCCCACATTCTTCTATGTGTCATTACGTCACTGAATCTGGTTCCAGACTGGTGTCGGCTGTATTGAAGTCTATGAGAGAAGGTGGAGAAACACACTAAAGCTCAACATATCTACGTCGTTTGACTTCTGATGAAGAAATGAGAGATCGACAGCACAGAGAAGTTTAAGACCTGATTTTGTTTTTCCAAAAACAATAATGACGTTGTGACCAAACGTTCGACCAAATATCGCTGAAGAAAAACCAAAAATCTAAATCCAGGGAAGAACAACACGTCGATAAAAGAAATCAGGTGTTGATCTTCTCTCTGCAGCGTGTTCCGTCTTGTCTTCATCAGATATGTTGGGTTACAGCTGTCGACACAGTCTGGCACCGACGCAAGAATTAAGTGACGTAATGACCCTTCCGTCTGTCAGAGTCCAGTTTTCTGACACACAATGAGTTTGTGATAATGTAAATAAACAAAAACGGACAGAATCTGAAGTCTGAGGCCATTTCCAGGACTTCTGGGCGTCCGCTGTTGTTTAGATGTCTCACTTGTACTGTTAGCGTCACTTCCCCTCCTGATGACTTCTGTCAAAAAATGCATCCACCATTTTACAGACGTGTCTTTCACAATGTTAGCTCATTGAGAAAGAGTCTTTTTAGGTCGCAGTGCGTCACGTGACGATGTATTTAAACGGTTTCACCACTACAGAGGTTTGCTCTACCGGGGCCTCGATTTCTGTTGGTGCTTCTCAATTTCGTGCGTAAAAGTTGCACGAAAACGGACAAAAAGAAATGCAGACATTGAGCATAAATGAGCCTTCAGGAAGTGAAGAAGTGCATTTCCCAAATCTCAAACTGGTTCCTCTAGAAGGTTGAAAGCGGCGGTCCTGAACCAGCCTCTCCGACGTGTGTTTGGTGAACTCTTACACTCCTACGTTAAACTATCTGCAGGTTTTCTACACATCTGTTCTTCCCGCTCACAACCAGATGTTCCATGTGAAAGTATTTAACAGCTGAACCGCCAACAGGTCATTTTTTTAACTTTATATTTTAGCAGCTTTTTCAAAAAATGTGTTTTTTTTCTTCATGAATTGTAGCCAGAAGGTCAAATTTACCTCAAAGGGTTTCAGCTCCAATCAAACATTTCTCTCTCTCTCTTTATCGTATTTATCTTGATTTATCTTCATCTAGAAAATCTCTGAGAGACCAATTAATATTTTTCTTTTAGCTAATTCCTAAAATACATATGAATAAGTACATATACAATATTTTAAAAACTCATCTCTAATTCTGTGCTTTTGTTTTTCTTCATAGAAATAACATTTCACTAAAGTATTAACTATTTTAGCTTGAATAATCAGATTACTTTTGTCAAATTACCCCTGAAAAGAAATGTCCACATGCAGTGCTGCAGTTGTGATTCTGATGGATTTGAATCCTGCTCCTCGAGTTCGTTATCTGGAAGTGTTTAAATCTGAATAATAAATGTCACAAATCCCAGAAAAACACCAAAACCAACAACATGTTTGTCTGTTTCTCAGTATTTCCCGACTTCCTGTCTGTGGCTCACACCTCAAACTAATCTATCAATCAATCAATTCCTAAAACGGCTGCTCACAAAGGAGGAAAAGTTGTATATATTGGGTCTATTTTCAGCGGCGAATTAATCCACATTTGTTGCTGTAGTGAGTATTTGTGGCAGCAGGACGGTGTTTGTGTTCACTGATGTGTTTTTAAAGACGTCTCAGATAAACACACTTGTTGGTTTTGGTCTTTTTTTCATGGGATTAATGAAACCACAAAAAGTTTAGAACGTCACTTGCCGTTTAAACACGTTCTTTAAAAGTTAAACACAGTGACGGGACGAGCTTCTGGACAATTATAACGATATGAATTGATTTATTCCATATTTAAATTCAGTTCAGTACAAACACGATGAGATCGAATGTGTTTGTGCTGACGCTTTTCTTTTCTTTGGCTCCCGATGACGTAGCACCTTAAAACCGATATCTTGCCAGTGAACGCGGCGCAGGATGACACGTTATTATATTCTGTTGTACAGCACTTCCTCTTCTCAAAGCTGCTGTCTGTGTTATTGCTAATATCTCAATTATAACAGATTTATGAGTTTGGTACGATTTATTGTGGTGAAATGTTTGGGCTCCCTCTTTAAGAAATAGTTTGACGTTTTGGGAAATGTGTTTGTTTTGTTGCCGAGGGCGATATTTACACCTGCTGTTGAATATGAAGCTACAACGACAGGATGGTTAGCTTAGCTTAGCTTAGCTTAGCTTAGCATAAAGACTGGAAACAGGTGGAAACAGCTAGCCTAGGGTTTGTACAGAAGCTCCACCTGACTTTCAATCGGGAGATAAACTGTTACTTTAATTGACTTGTTTTATCTCGTGTTGGTAGGCTAGCTGTTTCCCCTTATTTCCAGTCTTTATGCTAAGCTAAGCTAATCACCTCCCGACTGTGGCGTCAAATTCAAGCGACAGATGTGAGAGTGGCATCGATCCTCTCGTCTAACGCTGGGCGAGAAAGTGAAATAGAGCATCGTCCCAAATTGTCAAACTCTCCCCTCAGGCCCCCTGGAATCCACTTTTACTGATTCGTAGCAGGTTTGTTTCTAAACTCTGCTAAATACGGAGATTTGGCCGTCGTACCGGATGTTCTCCACACAGGAGATTTTACAGAAAAGTGTTAAAAATCATGAAAGGACTAAAGTCAGTGTTGCCACAGAGAGCTTCAGACTCTTCTCGGCCTCCACAGTAGCATCGTGTGTGAAATGTTTTTCATTTGAGCCTTTTTCCTAAACAAACACGTAACATATTGGATTTTTTTTTCCATCTTCACGTAGAACTAATGCAATAATACCTGAGGGGCAAAACTGACCTGTTGGCCATTCTAGGACATAATAATAGATCTTTGCTGTTGTAGCGTTGAATAAATCTTAATGCTGGGGTTTAGGCATCGATGAATAAAGATGTAATATGCAAATAACACGTGTGTGAATCTGATTTTTTTCCTATATTAGAAGAAATTATTATTTATTGGTATAGTACAAAATAGTACAGCCTGATGTCTTTAAGCCCGAGTATGAGTATCATCGCTTTTACGCCCAAATTAACGTCTATATGCAGGTTTTTAAACGCGGCTTAACCTGCAAATCAGCATTTAACTCCTTTCACATACAGCTGGACGAGTTTTCCTTTCTGTTATTTTTCCTCTTGTGTGTGTTACGTTTGTCACCAGGAAACAGGGAACAGAAGCTGTCAGCAGATCCAGAAGACGTCGAACTGAAAAAGTCTTCATTCTGAGTTAAATTCTGATGACAGAAGTTGTGAAGGAGTGAGACATCTCGCTTCTGTCAGAGCACACAGAAGCCACAAACAAACAGTTATTTAATATCTTTTGCTTCAGCTGAGCAACGTTTGAAGAGACAGAAATGGATGGAATGATGTTAACAAGCCGACAGCCGTGACTTCAACACGCATCACAGCACCGAGTGTTGTGTTCACATCACAGCCGAGGGCGATGAACGCTCGTGACCACAGCGGGGTGAACTGACCCGGGAGTAAATCCTGATTGTTTACGTTCACATCACACACAGAAGCCAGATGTTGGCGGGCTTAAGTGGGTCATATTATACTTTTTTCCTTTTGTTCTCTTTCCTTGGCGTGTTATTTGTTCTTGTGCATGTCAAAGATGTAAACAGTTCTAAAGGTCAAAGTCTGCACCAACAGAAGCTCCTCTCTCCCACGGAAAAGACGGCTCCTCAAACGCCTCGTCAGTAGTCCCGCCTTTTATGACTTTCTGATGTCACAGAGTCGCACATTTGCATAATTGATGCCTCGCGGCGTGCTTGGCAATACGAATCGATAGATCGCAGCTGCTCTGCTGCTGTGAGCGGAGCTGCCTCAGGCGTGTGTGAGCTGACCAATCAGAGCAGACCGGGTGTTCAAGAGGAGGGGCCTTAAAGAGACAGGAGCTAAAAAAACAGCCAGAGCATGTAAACCGATTAAAAACATGTAAACCGATTAAAAACATGTAAACCAATTCTAGATTTAACCACGATGATCAATAACAGTTTAAAAAAAAACAGACAAACACCTCAAACATTACAGAGTTTTTATTACTGGGGAGACAGCTCGTTTAATAAAGCACTGATTCATTCATTATATCGTTTAAATATCCATTTTAATGAGGGAAACGTGTGAGATGATCAACACTGACAGGTTCGTCTCGTTCGACTACATTTCCCTTTAATGTTTCTTTGTTTTCATGCCCACGTCGTCCCTTTGACTTC
This sequence comes from Diplodus sargus, assembly GCA_903131615.1. Lineage (NCBI taxonomy): Eukaryota > Metazoa > Chordata > Actinopteri > Spariformes > Sparidae > Diplodus > Diplodus sargus. The sequence goes on along the minus strand of CAEMYA010000773.1, from coordinate 153,755 downwards.
CAGCTGTCTTCCAGAATGAGACTGCTGCAATAAATACCATTATTTGGTCTGCAGTGTGTGAAACAGGTGAGCTGCTCTGACACTCGTTACCTTCATTTATTCACCTTCGCTCGCTGTGTGAGTGAATAAATGAAGGTAAAGTCCTCTCAGGAGTGAAACATGAGTCGGTGTTAAAGCATGAAGGCAAAAAGCAGAAGCAGCAACCGTCAATTAGCACTTTTTAAAAAATAAACCACACTTCTGCTTCATTCACTTTGTTTTCACCGTTTTTAGAAACTTCAGTCTGTCGTTTTCTAACTTCTCTGCAGCCTCCTGAGCGAAATCTGAATATTTATAGGATTTACAACACTGCTTTTTATTTGAGGCTGTGTAGAAATGATGCCTAAAAGCACAACATGTACAAAAATCAGATTTTTCAGGTGCATATTGCTGCGTACTTGTCAGTACGGGTTTGCTAAAAGTTGCTGGAAGTTACAGATATTTGGGGCGTCGACACAAGAAACAGAAGATTTATTAAAAATGTTTAATGTTTTCTCGTGACCTTTAATTCAGTTTTTCTTGTTTATTATCACCAAGAAGTGTTTTTTTTACAAATCAGCCTTTTCGTTGATTTTAACATACAATACATCTCAGTAGCTTATTGATTTGCCACATTTACTCATGATTTTGAAGGTTAAAAGTGCTTTTATAAGACGTTTTACTTATTGTCGACTGATCTCATGAAAAGACCAAATGTGAAAGATATCTCTGCTCTGTCTGTGGGTCTTTATAAGATATCATCCTCACACGAGATTCACGTCCACATCAGCGTTTACGCACGAAGACAGAGGAACGCATCGTGTTCTTTCGGTCTGTTCAGCTGGTGATTCTGATATTGCTGTTACTGTGAGAAAATACATATAAATATATATATAAATATGATGTGCTGCGACATCTTTGGCACTTTTTTAGATTCAATTATTGCTCTTTCATGAAGCGGATACATTTCATTTAACAAGAACTGTGTGTGAAGCTCAATTCTGCCAGGAGAAGAAGAAAAACCAAAAAGTTCCACAAAATAAAAACAGAAATATTCTTAAAGTTTTGAGATTCTGATCTCTGAGCTACGATGTGTTGCTATTATTAAAAATCAAAACATCATTTTAAATCTAAGTTTTGGTTAGTTTAAACGTGATTAGCACAAATTATGAGCTACAACCGTGATTATTACCTTTAGATAAGTAAAGATTGTAAGTTATTAATCAGAATCAAACAAAGTCAAAACTACGACGTCGGGACCGTCGTAAATATCCGACTGGGTCTGTAAACGCCTCACTGCAGATCATCCGAGCTGAAAACAGGTTCCTGTATTAGAAATCTACCAAATACTAGAAAAGAGAAAATCCTGCTCTACTTTATAACATTATTAGTATTTCTATTTCCTATCACACCAAATCCTGACTGCATCTTTTCTCTTTTCGTGGCAGAAATGAGCCTCCATACTTGCTGTTTATTGCACGACGTGTGTTAGAAATAAAAGCATTTCATCTTGTTTTGTACTTCAAATTGTGTTTCTAAGCATCATTTTCTACACGAGCCTTATAATCTTTGTATCTGTAGAGCTGCGTAGTTTTAGCGAAATGCTGGTGACGGACCGACTCGCTGCCCACACGGACAGAAACTTCAAATAAATCACAGGGACACAAAAGTGTCGCTGCTGGTGGAAAACTGTTGTCATCGAGCGTTTTTCTTTGCAGGTTAGATTTATATTTCAATGGGGATCGTAAGATGAAACCTTCATCTTTTATCGGGTAACAAACACTTAAGAAGTAATTTCCATTTGGTCGACTGCTGCAGATATTTAGACAGATAATTTGCAGCACACTTTTGTGTCCCGAGCCTTCATCTGTGTTGTAATTTTCATCCACTTGCATTTATTCTGGTCATTTACCAACTTATCATCATCCTACGGAAGCCCAGAGAGGGAAGTGAGGAGAAGAAAGATTCTGGTGATTCTTTGGGGAAAAAAAGTCTGATCAAAACTCTTTTATCTCCTGATTTCTACGTCACTTTATTCATACATGAAAACAGGTGATTTGATTTTGTCAGAATCATTTTTATCATAAAAAAAAAACATATCAGGTGAAAAAAAAGTTTTTGCCTGGATATGCGTTTCTAAAAATAACACTATCTTCTGTGAAGCGGAGATAATACGTTTTAACATCACTTCTTGTTTTAAACACTTCAGCCTCGTGTGGTCGACACGAGTATTACAACAACAGAAAAATGCACCTGACAAAAAAATCCTTTTTAACTTAAAAGAAGTGAAAAACCAGAAAATAAGTCAGGGATCTTTTTTCAGCCTCGTCTGTTACAGATGAAGAAAAAGATGCTAAAAAAAAAAAGAGATTCTGACAAAATAAACATTTTTCAACCGTTTTCATGTTTGACAAAAATAAGAAAGTCAGAAAAATGATCCTTGTGTTCAAATCAGATCAGATTTAAATCAACAGAATGCTTCTTGTCCTCTCAGGGCTTCCGTACAAACCGCTCGGTTTGCAACAACTTTCCACTTTCCATCCTTCAACTTGAGTTTACCTTCTGCTCTTCTGTTCACAGACATCACGTCCGACTCTGCGAAGGCACCAAATACTCTCTATTTCTAAGGTTGTGCAGTCAGTATGTGCCATCACTCTCTGAGATAAACATGAAGCTTCTCAGTGTTTAAATAAACTTTTTTTTTTCTTTTTAAGGATTTCTTTATCTTCAAGCTGATCCGTCACTCTTCCGTCTGTCGGCCTTCTCACCTCGAGCACGTGATGTTTCCGCTGCGGTGTGAGTCACTAGTGGTGGTTTGGTGAGCCGGCCTCGAGTGATGGACGTGGAGTGTTTAAGAGTTTTGGAGTTCGAGTCCTCTCTCTCTCTCTGCGGTGGCTACATGTGCTGTAACGCCTCCTGGGCCTGTTCTGTGTACACGTCGTCTTTTCCCGCCCACGAGCCCACGTCGAACTGCGCGCTCCGCTGCGAGCCGCGCTGCTTGTCACGCGAGAAGAAACTAAACCTGAGAGGAGAAGATGGAGAGAGAGAGAGAGAGGAGATGTCTTGAGTGATGACAGCAGGTTTACAGCTACATGTCTGTAGTGTCAGTTAGCTGGTTAGAGAGGTTACAGTTTACAGCATCAAAACTGGATTATTTTTGGCAGATTAATGGCGGATTCAGTCGTCGTCTTGTCACCTTCATGCTGATGGAAACTTCACCTGCATGAAGATGAAGAGACGGTGACTGGATTTTAATTTTTGAGTGAACTTCTCCTTAAATGCATGTCACAAAAATACAAAAGATGATAACTGGATTTAACTCCTTTTTTATGGAAACTGATCAGTGTTGATTTAATAAACATTAAGTCTTGAATTAGCTCCGATCACTAACTCCAGCCAAAGAGCTAAAAGTGTTTTAGTTTTTTAATGATTCTTCTGAGTTTGGAGCTCAGACGCTGAGTTGTTACTGCGGTCAGTGAGGGGAAAAGACGAGACAACAGACTAGATGTTTATATTCTGACTGGCTGATTCGTTTGATCCACAATCCTCCCGTTCTACAGTGTTAGTGATGAGACAGCCCCACAATCAGCCAATCAGAATACTACAGAGGCGGGAAGCGAACCCCGGCACATGCAAGGGGATGTAAGCTGTTAGCTGAGGAAGTGACAGACTCTGAAGCCAACCGAATATAGAGTCATACAAGTGATACGAGACGTCTGATTGGCTGTAAAGTGGGGTCATCTGGGATCAAACCAGCCGCCACCATCGGCATAATGGCTGTGAAGATCCTGTTACACAGAGGTGAAGACAACACAAAGCACAAACAGGAAGAGATATAAACAGAGAGGAGGAGGAGGAGGAGGAGGAGGAGGAGGAGGGACAGGGAGGGGAGACAGGGACCACGTCAACCTCTGTTCGACCCAAAACTTCAAGAAAAAGTTCAGAACTCAAACAAGACACGTCGTCATGCTTTAGTTCATTTTAGTGAAGGTGGAAAAAAACAGGAAGTGTGGAGGCGCGAAAACACGCGACATTATTACACACACATATTTAAACCTCTGTGGTTCTTGTTATTTCGTTACCTAATCAATCAATCAGTCGTTCTAAACGTGACTATCTGTGTACACGGAGGGGAAGCAGGAGATTATCAGACGAGCTTGAGCCCAGATTTAATTTGTGTCTTGAAGAGTAATATGTAAATGTTTGAGCATGCAGGAGTTCATTTTAGTCACTCAGCGCATGCAGAGTAATCTGAGTGACTGCGATTTGAATCTCAAAGTGGCGGCAGGCAGACTGCAGGAGTGTCAGAGGAGGATGGAGGTGGAAGCGTGCGAGTGCGACATACAGGCGTTTGATTCCCGACTCTGGCTGAGCTGAAGAACGAGAGCGAGTCCTCAGGTCGGGGGAAGGAGACGGACTGGGAGAGACCATCTCGTCCTCTGTTTCCTCGCTGCAGAAACAGAACGGCATTATTATCAACAGCTTAGAAATTCATCTCGTCAGCTTGGAATATGTCTGTCAGTACCTTTTGTAGTAGGCCAGCTCCTCCTGCAGCAGGAAGACTTTGGCCTTCAGCTCGTTCCTCTCGTGCAGGACGTCCCTCAGCTCCTGCAGGGTGAACCGGGGCCGGTTGGGGTCCTTCGGGTCCAGACCTCCCGCGTCCTCATCGCACAACGCCTCCTGCGGACAGACGGATGCGTCACAAAGAGGGAAACAAACCCAGAGAAAAGGAAGGAAGGACGGGAAGGGAAGGAAGTGAGGATACCTTGGTAAAATATTGGAACACAGCAGGCATGTCCTCATCGCACATCGCCTCCTGGTGGCAAACGATGAACTCTAAGTCAGATCAGGCCTTGTTCCAATAAATATGTTCGCCCTTCCCTCCTCCCTTTATGCTTAAACTTTTCTCACTCAGCACACTGAAAAATAAACTCCTGACAGGCGTTGACAACACATGCAGCTGGCAGAAGTCGCTCATGCGTCGAACAATTATCAATATGTGATCTAATACGATGTTTAAGTCCAACTGAAACCCCCAGCAGGTGACTGGGAGACGGGAGAGTGATGTCACAGACAGACGACGTGCTGACCGAGAACATGTGCAGCTACATTTACATGCTGCTCATCTAACTTGCAAACTTTCAGATTTTCTTTGGTGAACGTTTGTTTGGTGGCTGATTCAACAAGTCACGTTTCAGAACAAGAGCAGGAAATACAAAGCTGGTTGTTTAAAAGTCTGCAGTTCTTGTTCTCAGTCAGTTTCCATCCACATGTTTTTATGCCCGTTTTAAAGCTTTTGAGCTGAAGTTATGTTCACCTGACTTATTCGTATCTTTAGCTTCCTCTGAGGAAAAAAATGCAGCAGACAAAAAATATCAGATCTGGAAAAACAGAACATACTTTTGACTTCAGCTGGACTTTAAACAAACGTTTCTATTGTCACAGTTTGGGGATCACGGTGCACTGAAGGACAACTGAGTGCTGTTAGAGTCGGAGCGGCTGCAGGGAGATATATTTAGAAAGGTCATCGGTGCAGCCGTCCAGACAGTCTCACCCAGTTGGAGCGACAAATCCTACAAGACTCTCTGTTAGTTGGTCAGCACTCATGCCGAGCGATTCTCACGGGTCACACAAATGTTAGTCCACTAGCTGCTGTGTGTTTTTCTTTCTACTCATGTGGTCGTTCTTCTGAGCGGGGAGTGCAGGTTTGGAGTTAGAGTCGGGACAGTCACACCACTCTGCTTCACTAACTAGCACTTGTTTATTACCCAGAGCAACACTGCCTCGTCCTCAGCCTCCTCATCCTCGGGTCGCTCCGGGCTGAGGGAGCCAGGCGGGGGAGGGTCACCCCCACCCAGCATCAGCTCAGGCGGGTCAGGTGTGTCTGACCAGCCCTCAGCACCCAACACCACTGACGCAGCTTTACCACGCTGGTGGAGTAAAAGATACTTATAAGTCGTGATCCACATAATACTTCTGGAGCTTCACAGCAAAACAGCAGCGCGGCATTCTCCTGAAAACTGAAGCAGCTGAAGACTGCGACTCCTCACCGGACTCACATTAATAGGTGAACTGTTCCTTTAAGATAAGATAGACTGAGGGGGAAAGAGGAACAGACTTAAACTTGGACTCTAACGCCTGTGCTGCGTTACCTCTGCAGGTGAGGGGGGCTGAGGTGGCTGCTCCTCGGGGTTCTGGGCCGGAAGTTCTCCTTGAAGTCGTTCCCTCAAGCGCGCGACTTCCTGCCGAAGGGCCCCGACTTCCTGCCCCCGCGCCTGAGCGCTGGCCTCCAGCTCCACCTTCTGTTCGATCAGAGCTTTCCCCTGCGCCTCCACCACCGAGATTTTATGTCTCAAGTCGTGGTTGATTTTCATGAGGCGCGACTGCTGCTGCTGGAGCTGCAAACACACGAGGAAAACACGGGAAAATCATGGAAAACACGCTGAGATGTGAGAGGAAACGGCTGAAAAAACCTTCTTATCAAGCGCACCCCGTTTTAAAAAGGTGCACTTTGTGTACACAGCCATCATTAATGTTATCACACGGACGCCTTTCCTGCCTCGTTTATCTGCAGGAAACACTAAATTCACAGTTAACTGACTCATTTTTCAGATATTGTTTTGCCTCGACCTGCTATATGTTTTATCCTCCTACTCTATCAAATCTACTGTAGCTAAAAATAGCTTCATGTTGTGCAACATCTAAATGTGAGCACGCGTCCAGGCCTGCTGAAATTAGACTGGACTGAATCGCGTTGCTGCGCTTCAAGAAACTGAATTCATTCAAGCAGATTAATCGTTTATTCTCTGAAATGTTACGAATAGAGCTGCAACTATTACAATCCATCAGCTGTCATCTATTCAGTGAATCAGCAACAGTCTGAATCTGTGATATTAACTCTATAGAGCAGCTAATTATTGCAGCTCTAACATGCCAACGGCTACATGAGATAACTGGATGTGTGACATCATCTTACTGCTTCTATGTCCTCGTTCTTCAGCGTGAGCTCTCGGTCTTTGGCTCTGATCTCGTCTCTCTGCTTGTCCACCACCTCCTTCAGCTTCTTCATCACCTGCCTCTCTCTCTCCGTCATACCTGGTGGCCACAGAGAGGAGACGGTGAGGGAGGGAAAACAAGCAGACATAATAAATCTTTAATCAGAAAAAATGTTATTGTTTATAATCCGTTTTTAGTGGAGGAGAGTCATTAGAGGGAGCTGCACAGAAGGAAGTCTGATTTGTGTGCAAGC
>CAEMYA010000773.1:128379-141981 GCA_903131615.1 Diplodus sargus | reverse complement strand
AGTGTGTGTGAGCCACTTGTAAACCACATGTTTAATCTGATCCTGGGTCAGTACTCTGTGTGATTCTGGTGTCATTGGGCCTGCAGACCTTCCGGTGCTTCTTCTCCTTCTCCAGCCGGTCCAGCCGCTCCAGCCGCAGCTTGTCCAGCTCCAGCCGCAGCTCCTCGGTCTCCGGGCTGATGCTGGTCCGGCTCACCATCACCTCCAGGATCTCCAGCACCCGAACCACTTTGGGCATGAGCCTGGACAGAGCCTCGCAGCCGTACTGGTCTATGATCCGCTCGAACTCCTGGCCCACCACCGCGGCGATGTCGTACACGTCCATCACCGTGAGGTCGGCCACATTCTTCTCCAGGGCCGACCCGGAGTCCTCCATGTCGGGATAGTTCGGCCCTCCCCGGTTTCCTCCTGTGTTTCCTCCGCCGCAGCAAACTTCCTTCCCCCGGAGGAACAAATCTGTTAAGTTAGCTAAACTCTACGACTGCAGCGTCATAAACTACCAACAAAACCCGCGTCAGACAGCGTCAAACACCGCGACTATCGCCGGTCCATCCCCGGCGGCTCCGTCCGGCTTCTAGTTTGATTTGTTTGGGTAAATATCGGCTGTGGCCCATCGCTGTCCGGCCCGTCCGGCCCGTCTCTGCTGCTGCGAGCTGCCGCTGACCACCATCATCAAGTCCGCCATATTGGATCTGCGCACTTCCTGCTGCGCGTTTCAAAATAAAACCACTATTGACGAATGTGTTGCAATAATTTCTGTAACGTTACTACAAAACTAAAAAAAAGGTTGTGCCACCTGTGTTGGAATGTAACTAAGTAGACCAAGTAGTAAAGTTGACTTGAGTGGCTTCTGCTACCGTGTGGCTCACAGATAGAACAAGCGTCTTGTTATCAGAACGTCGCTGGTTTGATTCCTGTGTCCTTGAGCAAGACACTGAACCCCAAACTGCTCCTGATGTGCTGGTCGGCTTCTTGCATGGCAGCAACCACCAGTGTGTCTGAATATATTTCAATTGCTGTAAGTCACTTTGGACAAATAAATGTCTGTTCAATGTAAATAATCTAATAACCTACTCCATGATAATATTGTATTTTTTACTACAGACAGCTTTAGTTATTACACAGCAACCAATAGATATTCTCTAAAGGTTCTCTGGTGGTAACACATTAATAATCTTTAGAAAAACCCTCAGAGAATGTTCTATGAGGTTCTCAGTAGGTTACACAAAATAGCCTCAGAGAACCTATAGGGAACGTTCCCGGAGGGTTCTCTAAAGGTTTCTGTAAAATTAACCTTGAAAGAACTTCCTGTGACGTTCTTTAAAGGTTGCATAAAAATAACTTCTGGGGAACCTTGAGGAACGTTTCCTGTTTGCTGGGACGCTTAAACATTAAAGCATTGCTAAATATAATGAGTAATATATTAGTATAAAAAGGCTATTTAGCAAAACAAATACTTTACATCTTAGAACTGATAAGCCTTCTTTACTTTAGTATGACTTTAAATGCACAACTACTTTTTAAACTGTGTAAACTCTCAATACTTCCACTCCTGCGACTTACTTTGCAGAGTGCAGATTATTAACTAAAAAATATACTCAACTAATAAACTGTGATGTTTGACTATCAGGGATGGAAGAAGTATTCAGATTATTTACCAAATTACTTCACTTCTTCTGGACTGTGAACATTCTCCATTAAAAAAAAAATATATTTAAATACAAGTCTGTACGTTTTAACAGCAAAATAAAAAGTAAAAGTGCTCATAATGATGATAAATGAGTGTTAATATAGTATATCATATTAATGGCTTATTATCACAGATGCATCAGTGTGTAGTTAACATTTTCTTGCGGTAGTTGAGTCGAGGTTCAGCTGGTTTTAACTAAAGACTTTAAAACTGTATGTCTCCCAGGTTTCCACAGCGTTTGAGAGACCTCTGCTTGTACTGTGCTTTTATTTTGACAGCACTGATATGTAATTCCGGTGTCTCTCCGTCTTACGTCCTGTGACTTGACGCAGCTGCACTCTGGTCTGCAGGACTCTTCATGGTGGTGAGATTGCAGTTTGTTTTGCGCATGACAGGAATAACAGACAGATGAGGTCGCTGTGAGAAAATGTGACAGCATGAAGGACTGACCCTTCAAATCAGATGAGAGATGTTCAGATCCTTTATTAAAGTAGTGTATCCCAGCTCAGCGTATTTAAAGTATGCACTTCCCTGGTTGGTCACTTACAGACAGTTATTTTTGTGTATTTTTTAAGTTTTATGGATTTTTTAAATAACTCTGCAAATGAGACACACATTTTCATACACCTACAGAACGTTTATCTGAAAGTCAGGTTCAAAATCCTCATTGCATTTGTTGGCATACAAGAATTTCTCCAAAGAGAATTTAGGATTTACCTTTTTATCCCTGCATAAATCAGAAACTTGTATAAAGTTTGGTTTAAAGTGAGAACCGACTCTTTTAAGTTGTCGTCTTGCTGCAGAAACAATGTGGTTTGTTGTATGGAGCTTCTTAGGAAAACAGTGTTAGCTAAACAATGTTGAGTGCAGTAACCTACAACAACCAGTTCACCACCGTGGAGTTCTAGGTACAAAAGTTCAGGAACATCAATCCAGTTGTTGATGGTCTGCCAGGCAAACCTGGTGTAATCATTGTTAGTTACAGGTTAACTTGACCGGACTTCAGCTATCTTTAACGGCAAATGCCCGAGTGCTGTCCATCAGAGCTGTAAGCTGTGGTTTCCATGAATGGCAGTAGCGGGCCTTTGATCAGCTGCTGGTATTGGTAATAGTGTATCCTACGAGCCCTTGTGCGATCCCACCAATTTACAGGTCCGTCATGTTCAGACACCTATGGTTGGTAGAAGCGTGCACAAAGTGTGCGTGTTTAGTTTTAGCCTGGCTAGGGACATGCTCAGGGCCACGGTAGAAGCTAGCCTGATGCCAACAAAGTGGTTCGGGTCTCTGGCCTCATCTGTCCAGAGCAGAGATCATTACATAGCTGTTAAAGGGCCCTCGGCCTCACTGCCCAGCAGGCCACTAATAAGGATCCAATTGTGCTGTGGTGACGTTTTTCGTTTGGAAGCAGTTGTTGTGGGTGAGTGCTGCTGTCTTTACTGCCTATTTACATAATAAACCCTTATTTTTTAATTATACTCTTGTGGTTTTAATCCTGCTCAGCTGTAACGTGTTGAGTCTTTTGATGGCAATCAGTGGCATTGTCAAAGCTTTAACTATATTTAATATATACATTTGTTTCTGCAGTGGAGCCGAGGGCTTCCATCACCTTCATTATCTATTCCTGTTTTGGGAATGATTGATTTAGAGTATAAGTCATACACATACTTATTTCGTTAAAGTTAAAGGTGTGGTAGCTATCTCTGTGGTTGTGGTTTCAGATCACTGGTTGAGGAAACACAATAGAGCTCAATCACATTGCGGCCATTTTGTGCCAAATAGATGCAATAGATCCATATTTGAAGTTAATGAGAGACTTAATTGGAAGTAGGAAGTCAGAAGAATCACATACAGCCGTCTGCCTCAGATGATTTGATTATTTTTAATAAATCAACTCAGTATCCAGCGACAGGTAACATAATAAAGCTTTCAATATGATTACAAAAATAATTTGTAAAGTATATGACTGCGGTTTCATCTGCAGAGCCAGAGATAAAGATTAAAATCAGTGTTTTTAATACGTTAAAGGACATTTATATTTCCAGTGAAATCAGAATTTCAGACTCTTCTTCAGTCAGGCTTCAAGATTCACCTGTTCCAGTTTCACCTCGTTTGAACTGTAATGGGGGAAAAAAACAAAACAACATAAATTAACACAATCTACTCAAACTATCCTCTTATTAATACTGTTTGTACATAATTAAGAGGTACAAAAAGTTTTGAAAGCTGTCCAGACGATCGCCTCAGCTGGCTGCAACTGTCAAACTACGTCTACAAACTACTTGCCTCTGATAGGCTCAGATTACATTCTAAGTGTCTGACAACGTTACAGAAAGAACCCCGAAAACGATTCAGACCATTTTTATTAAAGGGGAAAATCCTCTCGCCAAATCTGTCAGACTCCATTAACAGAAACAGTAATTTTATCACACTGCTGAATTCAGACTTGACATAAATATGATGAAACTCACTAAAACTTTACAGTGTTCGAACAATCACCAGCTCTAGTTTGGTCAAAGTAATCCTTTAATTTATTGAGTTAGAGGTGAAATGATTTGCAGAGGAGCAGGAGGAAGCAGCAGTTACTTTACATCAAACAGTGAATTCAGGTTTACGTCAACAAAGCCAGCGTTGGTGATTGTTGGAACAGTGGAAAGAAGAATATAGAAAGCTTTGGTGAGTTTTATTTTCATTTCCTTCAAGTTTGAATAAAGTTTGTTTTATGATGTTAAATTGCTGTTTCTGTTAATATAGTTTGGTTTATTTAGTGAGAGTGATTTAACAGCCGTTGAAACAGCCGGTGAAACAAAAAGATTTTACTCGTTCACAATAAAGTCTCCTTGTCTCTGCAGGGATGCTCTCTGTGATGTTGTCAGACACTTAAAAAAACAATCTGAGCCCGTCAGAGGTAAACACAACCAATTCTCGAGGATTATTTTCGACAGTCGAAGTTGCCCTAAAGGATTACACTGCAACCTGTCATGGCTGCCGGCTGAGGTGATCCACTGGAATGATTTCAAAACTTTTTCTACCTTAAATATGATGAATATCCAGCTTCAAAACATACCGCGTTCTTCAGTAAGTTTCCAGATTTGGTGAAGATGTTGGGTTTCCTGGAGGCTGGTTTGGTTGTTTCCGTGTTGTTCTGTGGGTTCGTCTGCGTCAGAGACGGTGAGTGAGGCCGGGAGAGACTGGGTGAGTGTGACGAGGGCTGTGACAGCGAGTAAGACTGAGGTGTTAAGTAACTCTGGGTCGGGTTTGGTGTGTATGGCTGAGTTGGAACGTAAGGCTGAGAGGGGGTGTAGGATTGAGGAGTGTAGGTTTGAGGAGGGGTGTAGCTTTGAGGAGGGGTGTAGGTCTGAGGAGGGGTGTAAGTCTGAGAAGGGGTGTAGCTTTGAGGAGGGGTGTAGGTCTGAGGAGGGGTGTAGTTTTGGGCCTGTGAGTATGTGTGTGTTGGGGTGTAAGACTGAGGCAGTGAGACAGATCGTGTCTGAGCTGGTGCGAAGGGATTGGTTGCTGCAAAGCTCTGTGTGTTCAGGTACGGCTGTGTCTGTGAGACGGACGGAGGTACTGGCGTGGACTCGAGCAGAGTGGGCGGAGGCGGCGGCGGGAAGCTCTCGGCTCCGTCCTCGTCGTCATTCCCAGAGATGCCAATTTCGTAGTGCCTCTTCCTCAGCTCTCCCAGGCGGACTCGCTCCTGCTCCAGCTGGTTCTCCAGCTGCAGGACCCTCACCTGAGAGAAGAGCATCGTCAGCAACTTGTTATCGACAGAAAACACAAGAAACAAGAGGATCAGTGCTGGGATTTGAAAGCCTCACCTGAGCCTCCATTTCCTCTGTTTTCAGCTTGATCCGAGACAAGCCAGAGAAATCCATCGCACCTGGAAACACACATCAGACTTAAAACTGCTGTCCAACAAATTTCTTGAACTCCCTTTATGTTCCATCTGGAACCACAATCAGCTCCAAAAAGTCTGATTAATTGCTTCTAGTGATGTCACTTAATTAAGCACTGGTCAAAGACAATGTTTGAAAAGAAATCAATCTGTTCATGTGGAGAAAAAAGACGACCAGACGTCTCTCGTCCACTTTTAATTTCTCCCTGAGGCCAGCAGCTCAGCGCTACATTAGCCTCTACTAGCAGGACAACAAGTATAATTGAGTGATTCAATTCTGGGTAATGTTTGCTGACACATTCACATAATCAAATTCATGTGATAAAACATCAGTGTTGTGTTCACAGCTTGTTTCTGCTGCCTCTTAGTGGCAGAAAAGCTCAATTAATGCCGGTTTAATGTTACCAGAGTCTGATATCTGCAGTCGTACTCGTCAGCTGCTTCACTCACCTTGGTCGGAGATCTGCCGCTGCCCGTGTTTGGTGGAGGTGACGACCACAGCAGCCATGTCGTTAACGTGTCGGGAGGCATGCTGCAGCGTGTGCAGCTTCTTGTTGTTGCGGTCGGCCTTCACCTGAAATAGTTGCAAAGCAAAGAAGCACTTTAAGAATATTTCACCAAATCCCAATTTTTATATTTTTAAGAGGGTCAATACACACAATTTCAGTGAGTCAGGTTTCGTTTTACTTGTTACGAGCAAAATAATTGCCTTAAATTAACTGATTTTTGTAACTTAGTGGCTTACAGTGAATTAAGACTTAAGGGGAACAACTCATAGATGTCTGAAATGTAACAAGAGCCTTCAACTATATGCACCTTTTCTTTTTGTCAGAGGTCACAACAAATTATCATGTTTTTAAGCAAAATCTGAATCTAAAAAGTAACTCAGCGTTCAAATAAATGTCGTTTATTAGAGCAAAAGGTTGAATATTTCACTCTCATACTCGTGGCCGTAGAGTCAGTTTATCCATGGTGGTTGAACAAATAAACAAACAATACTCATATAAAAGCACCACTTGATGACTTCACAAACCAACAGGAGAGTATTCAGATGTTTGTACCTTCGAGGCAGCGACCAGCTGTGCAGTGCTCGCAGCGATCTCGTGTGAACAAGCTATGAGCTCCTCGTATGTACCGTTCTCACCAACGACCCGGTCGGCTGAGTCTCTGACAGGAAAAGAAGAGAATAAGATAATTTTATGGTTTGATATTCAGGATGAATGAATGATGCACAGTGTGTGTTTGCACTGATACTTACAGCAGCTGTGTGGCGCCCCAGCCCACAGCTTTGGAGGCGGAGATGAGTCCTTCGGTCCAACGGGAGTTTTTGGCATAAAATTCTGTAACAGACGCTGCCCCCTACAGGAAGAACAAACACAGTTAGCTTCCTAGCTACTGTAGCTAGCAGTAATGACAAAAAACATCTTCAAATCACAAGTTAATGCTTTTAAAACTGTGAGCACACGGTAAACTGAAGGTAAATCGGCATTTTAATAGATTGTCTCATTTGGATTTAGCCAACAAGCACTTTAAAAGTAGTTTCAAGCAGCATAAAGCAGCAAGTATTTTAATACTGACTGAGCTGAACAATCTTTTTAAATATGACTTATAATAACATTTTAAAATCATAGGTTTCAGTCTTGTAACTTGAACTTTAGCTGACAGAGAGTCACAGAAACTCACTCTGCCTCCTTCCACGATGTCTTTCTGTAGGTCAGTCGAAGCCGTCACCAGCATGTGAACTGCCTGCAGAAAAACAGAGCAGAGAAGAAGAAATACTGAGTGTAAATGAATCACAAGTTCACAGAAATCTGTGTACAAGTATACTGACTTCTTACCTTCATCAGGTCTGAACAGGATCCCAGGATACTGTGATGGAACAGAATAAAAATCATGCAGATAAGAAACTAAATAAAGAGCTTAAAAATCATTAATTTTAAGATGCTTCAGTGTTCTTCTCACCTCTGGTTGACCTCCAGCTTCAAACCACTCGTGTCTCTCTTTGCCTGACTCAGAATCTCCTGAGAAACAAACAGAATTAGGAATATTAAACATCAGCCGGTGAAGGTGTTATTTATCTGTCCTGATGTGTGTGTGTGTGTCCTCACGTCCATCCGCAGCACAGCCTCTTCAATGGCAGTTGACGTGGCGATCATCTCTTTATCCACCACGTATCCCAGCTCCTCTGTCAGCACATCTCGCCCTTTCGGACGCAGATCCTGAACATGAATCATACGGTTACAGCACACGTGACGAAAAACTGGACAAAAGCGTTTGTAACCGGTAGAAGAAGTGTGTCGAACCTGTCCCAGAGCGAGGATGCGTTGGACAGTGTAGCGCACCGCAGACGGATCGGCTCTCTGTAAACTGGCCTGAATCTTCAGATCCTTCAGGAACTGGAGGCAGTTGTTGGCACAATCCCGACAGCTGTCGGTCAAACCTGCATGAGACGAGCAAACAGGAGGAAGTGTTCACTAACATCACGAGTTTAGTTTAAATCTCCCCCACAGCAAACAGTGTTTATGTGTCTCTTACGGTCGGCCTGGTCGGTGGGAGCAGAGTGAGACGTCGCTGCTCCGTTGACGATGGTGTCGGCAGCGAGGTGGGAAAACTGAGTGACGGCTCTCAGCAAACCGCTGGCATCTTAGAAAGAACAGAGCAGAATTACATTTCCTTTTTGATTCTTTGGTTTTGGTTTTTAAGTTCAATCATCAACTGAACGACTGAACTGAGTAGAATCTAATCGATGTATAAAATGTCCGCAATGCCAAACATTTATATTGTTATGAGCTGCTTCAAACAACCTGAAATGGGTTCTTAATTTTAGGTTGGTAACACGTTACTGGACTTAGTAACTGTAATAATGTTACCACAAGTCCTATTAGAAACACATTATATTACAGATTACTGTATCCCCCCAAAACTCACTCACCGTTCCTGTTTCCCAGGTAGACCATGTGACTCTGCTGCATCTTGTCGATAGAACTCAGAGTGATTTCAGCTCGATTCACCAAATAATCTGAAAAAACAGGCAAAAGACAATTAATGAATCGATCTTCGGTACAGTAGAACTCATATCCCGTTCTGTTTCACTCATGTTTTAGGGAAAGTGTCCACAAAGTGTTTTTCTTTTGAGAAGAAAAGCGCCGGCTGTGCACTCAGGAGCTCTGAGATGAAGTATTTGACTCTATGACAATAGATTTATATCTTGACAGCTGCAGCTGCATCTGGACATCTGAGCGAGGAGGATGTGGGTGCATGACATGATCCGCAGGAGACAAAACCTCAGTTTTTATTTTCAGTGGCGGAGGCCGTCTTTCTTTCTGGAACTTTATAGACTAAATGATAATTGAATGATGTAACCAATGGATTATTCAGTGTAATGAATATGACCGAAAGAATTAAGAGGTTTCACCAGGTGAGCTGATGCAGCAGACGTGTATGGGGTCGTCCAGTTTGGCCACAGCGTCCAGTATGATGCCCTCAGCCTCCACCACGGCACACTGCAGCAGACAGAACTGCTCCTCCTGCAGCTTCTGGGTCAGCTCGCCTTCACGACAGGCCTGATTCAACACACACACACACACACACACACATCAGTAACTAACCATGAAGAAATGAATAACAGCTTCACCGTGCAGTCGCTCAAACAGTGCAGACCTGCTGCTGTAGCTGAGCGTGCAGTTTTCCCAGCTCCATGTTGCTCCTCTGCCTCTCCTGCTCCAGGGAGCTCTGGTGGAGCTGCGCCTGCTGTCTGAGGGAGTTCAGCTCGGCCTCCTGGTCCCTGACGGAGCGCAGCAGCACCTCCCTCTCCGCCTGCAGCCCAGCCAGCGAGCTGCTCAGCTGGGTACCACTCTGAGGACCAAAACACATAAACATTCATTTATCTATTTATATTCTTTAATCGAGATGACTTGTAGACGATGTCAGGAGACTTTCGAGAAATATTCCCACCATTTCTTTGCTCTGCAGCGCGCTGTTTGCCCGTGACAGCTCTGCTCGGGTCGAATCCAGCTCTCGTCTCAGCCTGTCGATCTCCAACTTCTGCTCTGCGTTGATGGCGAGCTGTGGAAAGACAAGTTTATCTACAAAGCATCTTTCAACCAGCTGTGGAAGAATAATTCAAATGCTTTACTTGAATAAAAGCCCAAATACCACACTGTGAAAATACTACAAGTTAAAGTCCTGCAGCGATGCTCCTGGATGAATGATTTTGAAGACAAGGTGATATCAGGAAAATGTAAACGCTGCTGTTAAAATTATTTTGGAGTATGAAACCTCCCACGCCTGCTTGGTCACATATCCTGGGAACTTTTAAGAAGTTGTGATGACAGAAGATTTCCTCTTCACTAAAGTTTTACTTGTAGCAGTAAGAAAGAAACCTGTAACAAAAATCCTTCTTCTCTGTTTCATTTGGACTCTGGGGAAAGTCAACAGACCATCGGAGAGGTCTGTCAGGTTCTGAAGGGACAGGAAACACACATCTAGACCAAAACCTTTTTAAGACACTCGTGTACCTGCTGCTGCAGCTGAGCTCTCAGGGCCTCCAGCTCTCGGTTCAGTCGGTCTCTCTCCAGGTCCAGAGAGCCCTGCTGCTGTTGGGCCTGTTGTCTCAGCGAGGACAGCTCAGCGTCTCTCTCTCTGGCAGAGCGCAGCAGCACATCGCGCTCCGCCTGCAGAGCGGCCAGGCTGCCGCTCACCTGAGATCCCTCCTGAAGACACAGGAACAAGAACAGGTGAGTGAATGAAAGGTGTCTGAATAAAGAGGACTGACTGGATAAAGCTGCAAGCCACCAGTCCTGGAAGTAAGTATGTTAACTTTACTGAACATACGACTGGACTGAACGCAGCCAGAATCAGTGCTGAACATTTTGACGTTAAAACATTTATTATTCATTTAGTTTTCGATCTTTCTGAAACGGCTTTAAATGGTGATGCGTTCACTGACTGTTGTACCTACTGCAAATCTTTGAACAAGCTGTTGTACCTTGATTTGCCTTAAAATGGTGACACGTTCACTTGTTATTGTAAATAATGAGACGCCTTCGAACTGTGATGTGAACGCTTACAAATCTTTGATGCGACTTCATGGCTTTGGGAGAAATGTGACCAAACTACACGGACAGAGATTACGAATCTTTGGACTAACCTGAAGAAAGTGATTTGTATTTGAACCGTGATTTCTACCTCTGATACTGAGTCACAGATTCTTTACTGTTTGTTATAAACGTTGAGTCTCACCTTCTCTTTATTGTCCAGAGTACTGCGAAGGAGAGCCAGCTCTGCTCGTTGCTCCAGAAGTTGTTGGTTCAGTTTTTGGACCTCGTGCTGCTGCTGATTCATCTGATCAGGAGATGATACAGTCAATATTCACAACAGTCTCTGTCTATCAACACTTGTGTTATATGTGTTACTGTCTGCAGCATTTGTGGGTCACAAGTTGAAAATCTCACCCAGTTACTTTTCTCTCGTCGTAGATTTTCCAGCTCGTTCTCCAGCTGCTGTCTGGCTCGCAGCAAGTCGTCTTGGCCGTGTTTTGTACTTGACAGCAACTTCACTGTCTCAGCGTTCTGCACAAAAACACACAGACAAACAACAAAACCACAGAATAACTTAACACTCAATTTAAGAAAAACTTCCAAGATTTTGAGAAATTTCTTGACCACAGTTACATGAGAAGATCAATTCCACATATTTCCAAAAAACTTTTTCTCTGTAAAGGAAACAACAACAATGGGCAGTTCACCTTCTTCATTAGGTCGGCGTGGCTGGTGATCAGCTCTGCGTGTCTCTCTTTGAGTTGACTGAATCGAAGCTCTGCTGCCTGAGCTCGAGCTGCAGAGAGACGATGAGATGAAGACGAGACACTCAATAAGATTCAGTTACATTTATGTGGCTGTTTCACCGCGACACGAATCTGTTTACTCACTGTCCGCCTCCTTGAATCCGATCTGCGCCCCGACACCGGCGACGTTAGCGCACCGCAGCGCCTCCACTTCCATCCGCAGGTGTTCGTTTTCCACCATGGCCATCTGTTTGTGTGTGCGCTGATCATCGACCTCGGCCTCCAGACGATTCACCTGAGCCTTTAACTCAGTTACACACCTCTGAGCCTGAGGAGAGGAGGGAGGCGAGAGAACATTTCATCTTTGAACAACATTTAACATTGGAAATGTGGTGTAAGGAACAGGAAACAGTTTCCAAGAGATCACAAAGACACTGTGATATCTGGGACATTATTACATTAAATAAGGTTAATTCTCTTATTTAGGGTGTCTTCTGGAAAATGTGCTTGAATGTTCAATGTCCATTATTTTCTCATGCTATATTACTGCAGCACCTCTATTCCGCCTCTAAATGCTGTTTCAGAGAAAGTCTCTTTAAGGCGCCTTCCCAAATAGCTAAGTCTGCTCTGATTGGTTATTTCTCACAGGCCAGAGCAGACACTGTTTCCACATCAGCTTTGTCTTGTGTTTCTGTAAACATGGCCGTGCTGCAGGTGACTGTATAGTTGCGACATCACAGAAGTCCTGACAACTTGTTTAAAGGCACAGCGTCTGAAAACGACCTGCGTGTATTTGATACTTTCACAGTATCTATTTAGCATCTAGTCCTGCTTTATAATCTGACACCGCTCCGTCGAGAAGCGGCCCGACTCACCTCGGTCTTGATGAGCTGTAGTTCAGGTTTGAGCACTTCCAGCTCTCTCTTCAGACTGTCGTTCTCCGTCACCCTCTGCTCCAGCGCAGGATCAGATGCTGCCATTTGGCTGAGCAGATAGTACTGCTGTGAAAAGAAGAGTAAACATTAGCCACGATGCCACAAGAAGAGGTGAAAAACATTGTTTGCTTTTAACTTCCATACCTGTGGCGCTTCCCTGAGCTCTGGCTGCGGCTCCACTTCCTCCTCCTCGTGAGGCTCCGCGTTGGGCATCACCACCACTGGCTTTTTATATTCACCCAAGGCGGCTGCGCGGAGGAAGTTTGGAGGAGCCTGTGGGGTAAAAAATAAAATGCGAGCTTTTGTGGCAGCTGATACCAAACATTTGAACAGAAACGATCACATGGAAACACATCCAGAAACTTACATCTGGGAGATCTGGAATCTGGATGATACTTTTAAAGAACTCCATTTCTCTGGCTCTGTCGAAGAACTGCGTGAGGCTGTGGAAGAAGAAGCTGTCACTTCCAGAAAAAAATAAAGATAAAACTGTGTTTTTACCTAATAACACTGATAACCTACCCTGTGAATAGATCACGGAAGCGCTCTCGATGTCCCAGAAGAACATCCGGAGCAATGCCTGAAAACAGGAAGGATATGATGGATTGAAGACTCGGGCTAACACAGCGAGGTTTGACTGAATGCAAAACATATTTCTTTGTCACTCACGGCTGTGAAGTTTGAACAGCAAGAGGACAGAGAAGTGGTAGAGGAAGCTGCAGTCCAGGATGAGCGGTATGAGAGGAGTCAGTCTGCACTGTCTGGCTGGAGTCGTAGATTTGGCGCCGTTGGCGTCCAGCTGACGTAGAACTTAAGAGAAAAACATCGGAGCCAAATTCACGTCTGGACACCAAAAAAAACCCAAACCTGAATATGTAGAGAGTCTCCTCACTGTGGACTCACCTGTCTCAGACATCTTCAGTCCAGCTTCCAGGTAATCCAGCAGCTCCTGTGTCATATCTAAACTACAGTACAAGAAAAAAAACACATTTAATTGGAAAAATGTGCAACAGCTGCAAAAAAAAACAACACAGACGTGAAGAGAAACTTACACTTTAGTCATGTCATTTCCTGCTTCCCTGTCCAAGGTCTCATCACTGGCCTCCATGTTGCCCGGGATCGTCTTGTGCTGTAGAGAACGGTTGTTTGTTTTAGCTTTACCATTCTGAGTTTGTCACATTATTTGTCACATTATTTATGAGTTACCTTTGCATGAAATTCCATTTTGAGGCAGAGGAATTTGGCGGACAAGGCAACGATGTGGCCGTATCGATCGTGTAAGTTTCCCTGAAAAACAATC
>CAEMYA010000773.1:64289-128112 GCA_903131615.1 Diplodus sargus | reverse complement strand
ACCATGGCGTTGCTGGACAGCGGCAGGTTCAGGATGTAGGACCAGAAGGTGGAGGCTCCACCCTCCTTATGTGTTCCCAGGAGGATATCTTCACAGCTGTCAAGGAAACTCCAAAACACTAATGCAAAAAGCAAACTGTGGTGGTGATGAACTAAGGATCGACCAATTATAGTGCCAATATTTAACATTTTTATGATTATTGGCATCAGGGTTTTTTGCTCCTAGATACCAACAAAATTAATTTAAAAATACACTAATTTGGCTCTGATGTAGCACTCATTCTCCTTCTGCAGTCACCACTAGCGTGAGGTTAACTTACTCTTGGTTACATGTCACAGGCAGGACTGTTGACAGGAAAATCTGGTCGGTTCTCCCGGCCTGAATAAACAGAGCCTGGATATAAGCTCTAACCATTAATAGAATCTGTTGAAGGGGCCTTTGGAGATCATCTTGTCAGGGGCACAAGATTATTATTAGTGGCCCTGGCCAAAAGTAAGAATGAGTGGTATATGTAATGAGTCCTAAAACCCAGAAATTAGTTCGCATTTTCGTCTTCTTGTTCCCTTGTCTCAAAGTTAGTGAGTTCTTTTACGTAGTTTTCAGTTAAATACCCGAAATAAGGCGTGTGGTTTTGTTTTACGGCATAATATACATAATCAAATGTCCCACAGTTTAATAATAAAGCTCTTCCGTGTGCTGAAAACAGTTAGCGGTTGCTAACAATATTTGAATGAGACTACAGAGGTTGTCGGGGACGTCAAACGTCCTCACAGCGAACACGGACACTCATCTACTCACTACTCCATCTTTACAGGCCACTTTAGTTACACACTGTTCTAACTCTGCCTTTACAACTTGTACGTCATCAGTTTATAGAAAACCTGTACAGTAATTGTGTAGTAAGACTCTGACTGGTGGTAACATTTAGCGAAGCCTGTTTATAGCCTACTATTAGCTTTTTACTTCTAGAGATTTCATTTGCGCTTTGAAAATCACAAATCTGGTGTTCATCTGTGAAGATTATCTTGCTGAACATAACGTGTACTTCTCATAAACTTGTGTTTGTCACAGAAATTATTTTCAGGAATAATCCAAAATCCAAATCCCATAGGTTTGTTGTGGAGGGAACCAGGGCGATGCTAACTTCAGTGTTAGCCTACATTGTCTCTACATCACTCCATATGTATAAATATTACTAATTTTGGGCCAGAACTGAAAAAAGATATTGTCCAAACATAAAATAAATCATGTGATAACTCATTTTTAGTCAGTAAACATCACAATTGCGTCATAGCAGGTTAATGAAGCTATGCTAGGCTTTTCTGATGCGCCATTTTGTTTTTTCCCCCGCCGTTATTATCTGTTCTGACGTCATCCTCATCCCCTTCATTACACTGCATAAAATCACAAATATTAAAGAACAAACACTTTTCAATATTAAGTGACACTTTATACGGAAACAACGACATTCCCATCTGCCTCAGTGGCACTTTCGAGTTTAGCTCATTAGCAAAGGTTAGCATGCTAGCAAACACTTTAAAACGGTACATTAGCACATTTTGCTTGAAAAGCTGCGAGTATGGCTGTAAACTGGACTTTGATTCAAGTAATTTGTGAGTGAAGAAGGATACTGCGCACATATTTCTCTTTAGGTGGCGTTTCAGCGGAGGTGAGAGTCTTGCTGATGTTGTGAAGCTGAAAGAAAAACCAGACAACAGAACCAAACATCAGGAATCAAACTGGATCCAAACAGCTCAACTTCCTACAAACTGTCAACATGAAGCTGCTGGTTACGGAAATAGATGAGACTTGTAGATAAAAGACAAGAATTCAAAAGTTGACTTGTGTTATTTAAGGTATGTTTTAGCTTCACATTCGATATAATTGGTAGTTCAAAATAAGATTGTCATCGAAGGCATCACATAGACGAATTTAACAACAAACCTCGAAAGGAATCCGTTTTTTAAATAACAATTTCATTGTCTTCATAAAATCTTATTTACTCACCTGTTGTTTACCAAACTGCTCTTTCTCCGCAGCCAAAGCTTTTTCCGTCTTATTGTCGCTTTTGTTCTTCGTTTTGCTCATCTTGTCACCGTAAGTTAAAAGTTTGTTAAATCCACAGACGTCCCCAGGTTCCTGCGCCTCACCTGCGCTCTCGTGCCTCTTTAAAACAATAACAGGTGCGACAGACGAGTCGTGCGCATGTCCCCGAAGGATTCCTCCTTCAGTTCAACCTCTTCAAATCAATTCATCAGTCTTCCTCGAGGAAACAAGGAACCCTCTCTGGTGCGTAATAGCTCTCCAAATGCGTAAAGGCGCGCGCCAAATCAGCGAGGACGGTAATTTAAATAAAAAACGAGCATCAGGCAATAAAATAAAGGTCTGGATATAAATATTTTATATCAAATGCAGTGACAAGATCACAAAGTTACAAATTATAAGTAAAAACTATAAACAGCAAACGACATTTCCTCTGAGTCACCTGGCGAATCTGTAGGCAGTGAAACTGGAAAGACAATACAGGGACTCACCACTCAACAGCCCTGTAGGACTGGTTTCACATCTCACCTGCTGCACACAATGCAGCCTTTAAAACATCTTACACAGTGTTTAAAAAAAGACACACACAATGTTTGTTTATCCTCCAAATATTATTCACATGTAGAAATCATACAATAGATTAAAAAAACAGATTAAAGGTATAAAAAGTTAAAATTCATGAGGGTCTGTATTTTTATCACGTCATTGTTTTCCTGAGAGACAGCAGAGTTCAACCTTTTACTTTATGTTTGCGGACAGGTTCTGTTTCTATGGTAACACTGATTTAATTAAAAACTTTGGTAAATACTGAAGTTTCCAGTTAGAAAAAATAAAGAATCTGTGTCTCAGCCAAAGTCAGGCCGTCCACATGTCTGGCTGGTGTCGCGGGCAGGCTTTGGGTGGAGTTTCACTGGCCTGTTGGAGGACAAAAAAAAAGAAGCTCTATCATCTCAACACACCCAAACTACTTCAGCTGAACAGTTCACACCTGTGACGCCACCACACCCAGTGAAAACAAGTGAAGACAGATGAGGAAAGATGTTAAGAGGCTCTGAATCATGAAACTCCACCTTGTATGTTGGGGTGGGTGGTTGTTGTTGTTGTTGGTGTTGATGGTGCTGAGGTGTCCGGCACTGATGAGAGTAAAGTGGGTCAGTGGTCCCAGAGCTGGTGACTACAGAGCTGTGGGCTCTCGAGCTGCTGATCACCTGTCTGGACTCTTCCAACAGCTGCTGCAGAGAACTGCTGGACAGCAGATCATCACCCTGCTGACAGGAGACGACAAGATCAGCTGTTAAAGGAATAGTTCTACATTAAATGGTTTCTTGCTGAGACAGTTATATTAGCTTAGCATAAAGACTGTAATGAACACGTGAAAAGAAACGGTCTGACACATAACCCAGATAAAACTTGAGCTCCTACTCCTTCAAAACTCACAACAAGTTCACGTTTATATTTATCGATCAACTCTTACATCCGTCATGTGTGCTGAGAAGACTCCCAGGTCTCCGTTGAATGTGCCTCGCAGAGAATCGTGTAAAACTCTCATGTTCTTCAGTCTGAGTGATGAAGGTGACCGGTCGTCCAGACAGCCACATCTCGTCTCATCCTGACTGAGACACAAACGAGGACAACAAATCATTCAATCCAAATCAATCTGTAAGTCCTCTGGAGATCAACCACAACCACTAGATCTGAGATGAAGTCCTTTAGTTTTAATGACCTAATCTTCAGTTAGGTGGTGCACAAACTGGCTTGGGTTGCTGCGTCGCGTGCAGCAACCACAAATTACCTGTGTTAACTCTGCACATGTTACCCTGACTGGACCATTAGCTTCTCTACAGCTGCAGAATGAACAAACTCTGCCCTGCAGAACACCGTGCAGCCGTGTTTTCCTCGCACACTGCTCACCTGCCAGGTAACCCCGGACTCGTCTTCTCTCGAAGAGTTTCACGAGTGCTTTCCAGGTTCAACTGCAAGAGCTGCAGGTCGTTCCGCTGATTCTCACACACCTGTAAAACACACAACAGCACTTATTTATTTATTTATATTTCAGACAGTCAGATGGAAACTATCCAACACTTAAAGTCACAGTGAGAGCATGTTTACGGTTTGTTGTGTATTATGTGGGGCGAGGGAACACTCGTGTGTAGTTTCATATGCTTGATTTGATTTGATTTGATTCATACCAAGATAAAAGAAAAGAAGAACTTTGTTATGACTATGTCTGCCTTGAAAAGTCTAAATGTGGATAAACTTTGTCACTGCTGTGTGTTTTAAATGGCCAGTGACCCAGAGTCACAGTGGAGACGCTGCAGGAACACTCTGAGCTATGCTGCCAAACCAGAAAGACTCCTCTGACGTCAACAACAGCGTGAGCACAAAGAATGAGGACGAACGTTTTCTCTCATCTGTTATCTGTTATTATTTCTAGGAATGCTGAGGAGCTCAGGGAAGATTTTAACTGGATGTGACCTTCTTGTATCAGAGTCAGTACCTGTCGCAGGCAGCGGAGCTCCGACATGGTGCGCTCCTGTTTGGAGCGAGTCAGTTCTAACAGCTCGTCTTTCCAGCTGTCTCCCTCTCCTGGTGGGAAACATCACATGCAGCTGTTAAATCAGCAGGAGCTATTTATTTTAAGCCTGGCAGGAGTCTGAAAGTGGTTACTGCACAGATTGGAATCAAGAAAAGAAGACAGCACAGATAAAAACAGAATTACACTCATTCATATCGCTGCTACTTAATCTATAACTGGCTCCAGTTTGACTGCACACATTAACTGGTGTATAGTGCAGTTCATTGCTGACATCATTGCGGTAACTGATCAACATATCTGATAATAGTTTAATTGTTTGACTCTTGACTCAATAATAAAATGGCTGACAAAATTCTCAAGAATCAGGGATCAGAGAGGATCAAGAAGATCAAAAGGATGAAGTAAGATTGATGAACTAACATTAATAATTAAAGTGGAACAAGTTCTGTGGAAAATATATATCAAACTGATTATTATTACTATGGATCTATTTGCACAATTAATCATTTAATCCATAAAATGACAAACAAATGTGACAAATTCACATCACAATTTTAAATCACTTCTTTTGTCCAACCAACAGTCCAAAAAACCCAAAGAAGAGCTTGTAATCGACTAAACGTTCCAGCTCAAAATAAAGTCTTACAACACAAAACACTGACGGTGACAATATATAATATTTCATCTTGATAAATAGTTTATGAGCACCGACAGCCTGAGCGCTGATCAGGTTAACGTACCTGATAAAGCCAGATCTCTGCGCAGCAGCTGGAGCTCCTGTTTGAGACGGATCACGTCCTCCCTCTGACTGCTGCTCTGAGTCACCTGCTGCTGCAGCTCCTCTGCAGGCACACAGACAAACACAAGTACAGCTGAAATGATCGCTCGCTTCAGGAAACAGTCATCAGGTGATTCATGGAAAGCTATAAATCGAATGTTTAGATCAACATTCTCAAGTTTCAGCTTGAGTAAGGCAGATTTGCTGTTTTTCTTCATTGCATAAAACAGTAAACTGAATATATTGTTCATTTTTGGGTTGTCTGAGAAGGAAAGTCATTTAAAATTTGGTATTTTACATGAAAATAATGGGCAAATTAATTGATTATGAAGATTATTTGCCTCTCAAAAAAGCAGGTAAATCTACTTCAGTAATTCTGTTTCTCAATTTTAAGGCTGTTTTTCTGCTCGAAACGAACACATTAGTAGAAATTGCTGTCCGCACATGTGAACAGGAGCAGGAACATCCTCAGAAGCGTTCATGGCGTTGCATTAATTTGTAGCTGAGTGAAGAAGAAAACAAGATCCCAGCTTGGAGGTTCACTGCATCTCTCTCTTCTTCGTTTATTTTCTGTTTAATACAGACGAAAATATACGAAAATAGAAAGTGTGTCTTTAGATGCTGTTTGGCGACAGGAGGAGCACTTTGTCTGAAGCACAGTGATGATTTATCTCTGGATGTTCAGGTCAGTTTATCCCATGTTGACACTGAGAGAAAGAAACTGTGCAGGGCGACGAGAGCCAGAGATTAAAACGATTTTATCTTTTAAGGTTTGGTACCTTTAAGGTGTATTATCTCGTGCTTCGCCTCTCTGTAGCGGCGTTTGTTTTCTTCCAGGTCTCGCAGGAGTTTGTTTTCCCGTGAGCGACTCTCCGTAAACGACGTCTCCAGATCTCGTAGGCGCCCTGTGAGCTCCTCTATGCGTCCGGAAGCCTCAGTCACATCTTTGCTCTGATGGGAATATAAAAATATCACATTAACACACCAGCAAGATATCAGAAAATCATACACACATACAACTTAATGAGCATCCTAATCAGTATTTATGGAAGTCACAAATGAATAATAGTCAGATAGAGAACCTTGAGTTTAAGCATGGAGCTCAGTTCTTCCTCTCTGACCTGCAGAGAGCCGACCTGAGTGGACAGAGCCATGAGCGTGGAGTTGAGACTCTGGTTCTTCTCCTAAGAGAGACCACACACGTGTCAGTGCTGCGTTATTAAATGTGTGAGATTAATGAATAAAGAATAATCAGGGAACAAAAAGCAGTCCTGGATCTATTCCGCTACCTCTTTCTGGTCACATGTGAGTGAAATATAAACGTGCACTGACGCTGTAACTTTACCTCAAAGTCTTCACATTTCTGGCTGATGTGCTGCTGTTTCTGTTGGAGCTCACAGAGCTGCTGTCGGGCGACGCTGAGCTCCTTCTGCACCTCCTCCTCCCTGGTCTCCACCACCCACACTCGCTTAGTCAGGACTCTGATCACCTCGTTACGCTTCTGCAGCTCGTCTGTGCAAACAAGAGACATAAATCCCTGTCGTAGAGATTTATGACTGAGAGCACTCACACACATTTTTAACAGATTCTGGACGACAGAATCAATGTGCAGCTGATATATAAACAGACCAGAGCTAAAACATTACAAATTATAATTACTGATTAATCTCTCCAATAATTAATTAGTTGCCTGGTCCATAAAATACTAGAAATAGTGAAAAATGATGATGAGTGTTTCCTAAACCCCTTCAACAATAGTTAAGAACCAATCGATTACCAACTGATTAATCGTTACAGTTCTGGTTGAGCTTATTTGATTTGATAAAAACCTATAAACTATATAACCTATGAACATAACTACAACTATACGACCTAAAAAAAGCGTCTATATCTTCGTCTCTTTACCGTCCAGACGGGCACACCTGTGCTCCAGGGCGAGCACCCTCTGGCGGTCTTGCTCCCAGGCCTGAAGCTGCTTGTGATGGGAGGCGGCCATGGTGTTCAGCTCCCGGTCCCGGTCCTTCAGCTCAGCCATCAGCAGCTGGAGCTCCCTCCTCTGCTTCTGGATGGTCGAGCCACTCAGGTCATTCACAGGAAACTATCGCAAAACACAGAGAAAACTTAGCCGACTTATAGTATTTGTATCTATTTGTCAAAACAACTATTTGATAGTTTATTAACCACTTTAATAATATTCCAGCTTGTTTCCTTTTTCTGTTACGATTGACTGTTTGTTTTATACACAGGCATTCTCAATTATGGAAACCTTTCACCATGTTCTAATATTTTATTTTTTTGGTAAGAAAATAAAATCCTCAGTTTCATTAAGCATGTAAGCGAGTATATTTCACATTAAAGGGGCAAAACTGCGCAATTTTGTTAAAACAGTACATTTAAGAATCTGTTCAAGTAATTATCAGAGTTGACTCAAAATTCAAAAAAGTTATTTGACTCATTTGAATTCTGCTGTTTTTTGTTCATTTTCATATTCTGGCAGTTAAATTCTGTTAACTAACTCTACTTCAGTTTCCTATTTAAGCTTTTGCTTTGTTTTTTTCCAACTTTGATGAGTTCGAAATGAGATTCAAAGATTAAATTTTTGTAATAGGAACTTAAATTAAAGTCACAATGAAGCCCCCTGTTTTCAAAGTCATATTTTTGTGGAAGAAACCTTGAATTGTAGTGAAATGATTTGTCTATTAGGCGAATTGTTGATCGGTAGAGGAATTGTCTGCTACGGCTGTTTGGATTTGCTACTTCTCTTTACTTTTCTTTGGACTTTTGGTTCTGGAGTGTTTTATGGACAGAGATGTAATGTTCATTTACAATCTTTCTTTCACTACTTTATGACATTTAGTAATTAACATACTAATCGATAATGTAATTAATTGCAGCCCATTATTGCAAAGACATAGTAAAACGTGCCAATCACAATTTCCAAAAGCCCTAATTTACATATTTAAATTGCTTATATTGTTCAGTCTACTGTCAAAAAACATGAAGATGTTCAGTTTACTTTGACATATGTGTAAAAATGACATCAAATACTCCCAGTTGAGAAGCAGGAATCAGTGAATGTTTGGCATTAGTTGCCTTAAAATTATAATTTGGCCCTACAGGTGATCTCACCTGTGTGTCCTGCGGGCTCAGGGAACAGAGGGCGTCTGCAGGGACGGGAGGTGAATTATGTTTGGCCCACTGTTTTGTTCTGCTGTCCATCGTGAAGCTGGTTAGCACAGACGGTTCGCCAGCACCCAGTGAAGCGTGACCATCTTTCTGAAAAGTGGCATAAATAAGGTGAACGCCTCAGACAATGTGGATGCACTGTTTTATATATTTATAAGTAGATTTAATGAGGAATGTTACTGACCTTTTTGACTGGAGTGCTGTGCCAGAGCTCAGCTGAAGTGTCTGAAACAAAGTTAAAGTGAAAGTTGGATGGTTTAAACTTTCTGTTACACATTTCAAACAAAGCACTTTAATGACTGTGTTGTTGCTTCATGTGTGTTTACCATTAGACCAGGTTGTTCCATCTGAGGGGGGCAGTCTCTGTACTCCATCCATCACATCATAACACTAACCAATATTACACCAAACTCTGTGTTTTTTCTCCAGTAATCCCCCTGTGTTATGTCACTGTCATTGTTTTTGGATTTAGCTTGTTGTGAAGCATCTTTCAGGGGGTTTGTCAATCAGCTAGCTTAAGTTAATACGGCTAACGTTAATTTATCTTCTCTAAAAGTAAGTCTACAGTTAACAAACAGTCAGGAAAACGGGCTGAATAACTCGAGTGTGTATATAATTCAACAACACGCTCCAAAACTCATTAAGTTATCGAGAGCTGAATATAAAAATGTATGTAGAAAACTTAAACTGCTAGCGGACGTTAGCGTCCAGCTAGGAGAGTTTAACTTTTTGAATGTTTGTGACCGAGAAAGGAAATACAAGGATTCGACAATGACGTCACGTCAATGGCCGTCCCGCGGTTCTTTTCTACATCTTTTCACGGATTTTCCAAAATGATATTTATCAGAATATGATGAGTGTTACTCAAACGTTTTGTTTAGACACAGGAAAATGGTTTTGGAGAGCTCAAAGTTAGCTAAATTAATTTAATACTTCCGCACATCTTGTCTACACCTTTAAATTCGCAGCCTAGGAACTGTAGAGCGGATTTTCAGATTTTCAAAATAAAAGTCAAATTAACAAAGTCCACATTATTTAAATTACAGTAATGTAGATGTGTGATTTCTTCTGTCATAGAGCTTGAAGGTAAAATCTTAATATAACTTCAAATCAATGAAGCTTTTACAACTCAATTGGAACATATTCAATCTGGGCAATCGGATTGTCTCCAGGCAACTTTTGATTATCTTTATACTTTTATAAATACACCATGAGGGTTAAGTTTTATTATGAGGCAAAACCTCCTACAGCATGAAAAAGAAAAAAGGAAATATATATATTTGGCCTAATTATTTGTACAACAGTTTTTGCTATCTGTCTGTAATATACACTGTGTATTATAGACATATTAATAGCTGAGGTTGAAATCTAAAAGAAAAAGAATGACAAACATCTTTGCCTTTATTGCTTTTATACTTCTATTTATTTATTTCTTTATTCCTTCTCTCTCTTTCCCGTTTCTGTGATTTTGCCTGTTTTATCACTTTTATTCATTTTTGTGTTATGTTGTTTTGTGTTTTCTGTTCTGCCTTCTTGTTTTAACTTCACCTTGGACTTCCTTGTGTTTGAGTGTTTATTCTGTATTATTGTCTTCCAGAGTTTCCTGCTTTTGCTTGATTGTCAAAGCACGTTGTAAACTCTGTTTTTAAAGGTGCTTTATAAATAAAGTGTTGTAATGTTTATTATTATTATTATTATTATTATTATTATTATTATTAACAATAATAATAATAATCGAGTTTTGAGAGTTGAGAGATTTGTAACATGTAGCGTGTTTGGAGTGTATAGTTAGTGTGTTATTAGTGTGTAGTGTAGTCGTTTTTTGTTTTGTGTATCAAAACAATGAGGAGACTGCTGAATGTGGAGCAGGCAGACCTGAGTCTGAGGCATTGCCTGCATTTAAATGTAAATAGTTACATATAACTTTGTAAATTTCAAAAAACATATGTACAAATTTAGCAAACAACAATCTATATTTGCATGAAACATATTTGTGATTTTCACAGTCAAAAATCCAACTTTTTCCTACTCGGATTTTATGTTTTTTTGTGTGTCATTTTAGGTCCATTGTGTTATTACAGTGCGTCAAAATGGGAAAAAATAAAAGTACAGTCACACAAGTGAGGCTGTGCTGAAATAATGACACCAAACAAGGCAAGGTAAACAGTTTTTAAGGTGAGATTTGAGGGTTAAGAAAGTATGGATCATGCCCATATGTGTCCAGTGCTCAGGTGTGTGTTCGTCCTCCGGCCACCGGGGGCGCTGCTGCGCGTCATCACTACGTATCAGCCTCCTCAACGGCTCAAACAAGAAGCGACACTAGGCGTGCTCAAAGTACGCCAACTAAACCTTATTCAATAAGAATGATTTTCCAAAAGTCCGACTAACGGTAATAATGCGAGTGGATTTACTGGACAGACATCAGTTTTAAGAGTATATTTAGCGGGGTACGTATCTCGACATTTCATCTGTCTTCAGTCAGTTATTCAGCCTGCTCTCAGTTAGCGGTGCGTTAGCTAGCTGAGTTAGCTAAGCTAAGCTAAAGCCCACTAAACTGATGTGCTGACGGTGACAGCTGGGTGAGTCAACGTTACCTGATGAATGAAACCGCTGAAACTCATTTCGGCGATATTTTCTCAGCTGCTGCTGTTCGTCTCCGCCGTGATAGTGTCCGTGCTAACCGTGACATTTAAAAAAATCACAGACATTATGAGAAGCATTGTAGCTTAACGGTCTGTTTTAAGAGCGCACCCACTGTGAAACAGCCGCATGTGTTAGCCAGCTAAAGCTAGTTTTGCTGACTTCTTTGATGCTGTTCAGCCAGCTAGTAAAGGTTGAGCGGTTGGGTATTAAAATAGCCTCCGTGGGACCGACGTGTGAACTATTTCAGCTCACATAAGTCTGTGTCATGATGTTAGCTAGCTGCTCACCCGGATCTGTTCAGTGCTGAGTGTTGGCCGGGCAGGCTAGCATGATGAAATATTGGCAGGAGCCTTGTTCACTCATGCCCACATTGGAGTCTGATTAAAACAGATCTAGAGGCGTTTTCGTCACCGGTCTGTAGGTTTGGATGTGGACTGGAATCTTCAGGCTTTTATCCAGACTTTATTTTTTAACACAAATGTGACCTGTGCATTCAATTTTTATACATGTTTTTGTTTCCACTCTAGATAATTTGTGATGGCAACTACTGAGATGGAATCTGGTTCCTCAGATCATGGGACACTGGACCCTGATTCAAAGTACCCACTGAAAGTTCTCTACTGTGGAGGTACAGTATATTACATTCAACTCAGTTTTAATTTGGTGCCCTTACCTAAATGTGACGATGTGATGTTTCTTTCCTCTGCAGTGTGCTCTCTGCCGACAGAGGTAAGTGTTTACCATGTGTTTACCATGTGTGACCCACCTCACTCACAAACATGCCATTTCAGATATTTAAGCTTGTATTCATGGTGTAATTTGAATCCACACTCTTTTGCATCTGCAGTATTGTGAGTACATGCCTGAGCCGGCCAAATGTAGGCATTGGCTTGAGAAGAACTTCCCAGATGTTTTTGCCAGGATGACTGTTGGTGGTGAGTGCCATTAAAGATTTTTAGACTACGACATTCATTCATTTCTTAAATTACCCAACTCTCTACATGCCATACTTAAAACGAGGGGTGCACGATATTTTCATCGGACAGATACGTTCTCAGCCCAGTAATGGAACATTTACACGATCGGTTATCGGCTGATTATTAAGAAATTACAGCTGATAATACAAAACAAAGTTGCTTTTGTTGATTTAACAAGTGCAGCATCAACACACAGTGGGTGGTGGTTTTTTAAAGAATAGAGCTGGACAGTACAGATTCATTAAATATGTATTGTTGCATTAATGCTGGAGCTTGTTAGGTCGTTATTTACGCTGATGTTTTTCTCATTCACAATTGTTTTCAGTGTCACTATTTCTTTCTGGACCCAGCAAAAGTATATTTTTCTGGATGTACACATAATTTGACATGTGTTAACCCCCTTGACATAAAGCTTTTGGGTTGGAAAAATGTTATTCCACATTCACTGACAGTATTTTACAGTTTGTTTGCTCTGTGTCATCTTGTTCCAAGTCGTCTTGAAGCTACACGATGTTTACACTGACTTTATTCCATCAATAGAAGTTTACTACAGTAGATTTCCTCTGAATCATTATAAGAACACTTCCCCACTATTCAGCCTCATATTTGGTGTCTTTGGGAACTCTGTGAATTGAAACAATGTTAGACTACAATAAAAAGAATTGCAATATTTATTTGATGACTGAATGGGTGAAGAAAGTAAAATTTCAATGTGTTAGAACTTTGTATTATTTGCTAACCTCCAGTGATTTAGTTGGACTGTAATAGCTTCATCAAACAGTCATAGATTTCTTATTTAAACACAAATTACAGGTCAAAAAGTTTAGAGACCCAAAAAAGCTTGATGAATATTAGGGAGTCTCCCCAGTAGCTCAGTCAGTAGAGTTGAGGGTTTGAATCTGGCCTGTTGCCGTCTGCTGCATATCAAATATATCAGTAAAAATCTAAACACAAATGTGAGGATGTCTACCTTTTTGTAGTGACCCCTGTAATGTCATTATTGTTACAAATTAAATGGCTTCATAATGAGCTAAAGTCTTTTCAGGTGATGATGTCGATGTAGTCCTTCACAGGTGAGAGTGTTTTGTTGCTGGATTGGTTTTAATATATCCTCGTCTCTTTCTGTCCCACAGGCCCGGCAGCGAATGCACCCAAGCAGGAATCCGGCGCTGGAGAAGCTCCTCCTGCAGGCGAGGACGAGGAGAGAAAGAAACAGAAGAGAGGTAAGATTTGAAAAACTAGAACGGTTTTTACATATTTTTTTAGCTGTTTTTAGGTCATTGTGTTGCTTGGTATGCATTCAAATATGATTTTTAGGCATCACAACAAAAACCTTTAGCTTGTCTTAAGTTATAATCACTAAGATTTCAGTCTGGGTTGGTGACATCTTTTGATTCTGTTTGGAGAAGCAAGTTAGGAAATTTCTGTCAAATGTAACATTGCAGCTCGTTCCATCGCTCCCTGAAATGTTTCAAACTGATGTGCTATCAAAAACCTCTGACAATGACCTGTTTGTAATCCTGTTTTGTAGTTTGTGTCTGACTTCTGTGATAAATAAATTGGCTTTCCTCTGACAGTTTCACATTAAAAGACAAGTTTAAAGTGGCATGAACAGGAGATGTTGTGTTAGTGTTAACTTTATACAGCTTTAATCACAATCTTTAGGGTTATAACTTACAAAATGATTATTTAAAGATTAAAGACTTAGCTTTATTGGCTAATGTTGGCAGTTAAAGCATCATTATAGTAACGTCTCTCAGGTTGTTTTTTTTTAATCAACACCACAAGAGGTTTGAAAGACTTAAATTTGTTGTATCTTTTGAAGGTGGAAGAGGTCAGATCAGACAGAAAAAGAAGACGGTGCCTCAAAAAGTCACGATAGCAAAAATCCCAAGAGCCAAGAAAAAATACGTGACACGGGTGTGTGGCCTGGCAACGTTTGGTAAGAAACTGGTGTTTTATTTTGTCAGCTTCGCTGCATTCTCTCGCTCTCTCTCTGTGTTTTGTTCTCAACATAAATTCTGTGTTGACTCCTGCAGACATCGAACTTAAAGAGGCTCAGCGATTCTTTGCCCAGAAATTCTCTTGTGGTGCCTCAGTAACAGCAGAGGATGAAATAATCATTCAGGGAGATTTTACAGACGACATAATCGACGTCATTCAAGAGAAGTGGCCTGAGGTGAGTTTCTCTTCAGCTTTATCATGTTTTTTTTAACGGTTCATCTCGCCGACGTCTTTCTCTTCTTCCCTCAACTTCATTTTCTTGTTTTACCCACATAGTTAAAAAATAAAGATATTTTGCCTGAGGAGAGAAAAGGGATTTGGCTTAATTACTGCAAAGAAAGGATAAGTTCACCCAAAAATGAAAATTGAGTCATTATCTAATTATCTTTGCTGATAGAAAGTTGGATGAAGTGACTTTGTAGCAAAACAGGGTTGAAGCATTCTCCTAAAACTTCTCAGTAGCTTCGGACTCGTTGTAAAAAGTGGTGAGAGTGTGTTTTTACAGTTGTTGAGCAGTGAATGTTGTTGAGAAGCAAC
This sequence comes from Diplodus sargus, assembly GCA_903131615.1. Classification (NCBI taxonomy): domain Eukaryota; kingdom Metazoa; phylum Chordata; class Actinopteri; order Spariformes; family Sparidae; genus Diplodus; species Diplodus sargus. Next base: position 113,408 of record CAEMYA010000773.1, on the reverse strand, counting down.
AGCCCGCAGCATCTTCTTTCAGAGCGCTCTATTCTTTCTTTTTCTTTGCTATCTTTTCAGAAAGGCGCTGGTGACGCCATCGTTGCTACTAAACCATAATACTCAGCAAATGTTTGTCTCCTGTGGATCTCGTATAGATCTCTGATGTCAGATGATAAACACACGGACAGTAAACCACAGAGGGGCAGTGTTGATCACACAGTGCTGGCTGTCAGGATGTTGTCAGGGTTTTTTTGTCTTCACACATGAGCTCTTCATTCCAGCGTTCCCGAGCACACTGCCAGAACTTCTCTGCCTTGACAGGCGCCTTCAGGGTTTTATTTTTGGTTGAACTTATCCTTTAATAAACAGCAGATAACAGTGTATTTATTGGGGACTATTTTCAGCTGTGGATTAATCAACGTTTGGTGCTGTAGTGAGTGTATGTTGCAGCAGGGCGGTGTGTGTGTTCGTGGTGATGAAGGAACATGTCAGCATGTGTTTTTAATAGTTTTTGGACAACAATGGAGCTCTGTGGCTCAGAGGAAGAAGATAGTTCAGGCTTTGATGCAGGTTCTGGTCTGTTCATTGGATCTGTTGAGGCAGAAACTGGTGTGAATCATTACTGAGTCCGGTCTCTGTGTTTCTCCCTCTCGTAGGTGGATGACGACAGCATCGACGATCTGGGCGAAGTCAAGAAGTGAAGACCAAATATGCACTTTTACTGAAATGGATGTGACCTGTAACAGCGATAACCCGGCCAAATGTACACATTAAGTCATTTTATACCTATTTTATTTACTGTTCATAAGAAGCTGCGGACTTGGCCACTCACTTGGCGTTTTTTTTTTTTCTTTTTTTTTTAGTTGGTAGCTGCTTTCTCTCGTTTGCCAAAGGTGTGGTATGACGTGAATCCCTCCCAAATGTTCTTCACTCAAGCAAACTGTAGGCTAATAAATTTCAGTCTCCTCTGGCCTGTACACTCACGTCTTCTTTCCAAGCTTCTTTTTTTGGTTTTGTTTTGTTTTTGGGTGAAAAGCATTAAAAATGATTTCTTTTTCAGGGTCATGATTTGTCGTCGTCGCCTGCTTTATCGGTGTTAAATGGCCGCAGGTTACTTTGTTTTTCAGACGGACCCACTCAGTCCCCCTGAGTGAACCGATTCTCCTGCATAATAGTTTTATAATGAGGGCACATCCCTCGATGGATAACATTTACAGTTGTTTCCATGCTCCTCTGGGTCAATATCACTTCCCCAAAGATAACACACAGTGCACAGCTGTTGGCCACTTTAGAATTTAGCGTGTTTGCATGTAAGCGAGGATAATTCCCTACCAAAGAAGTCACCTGGTACAGCATATCTGTGTTGACACTGTCGAGCGGCCGGCTGTGCGTCATTGACCGTTCGCAGGATGAATCTCACCCAGTCGGACGTGTGTTGCGCCTTCAACGCTCCCCTGCTGGACCAACTTTTGCCTCCGATCCTGATCTTGGAGTTCATGTTCGGGCTGATGGGGAACGTCGTCGCCCTGTGGATGTTCATCTTCCACATGGACGAGTGGAAGCCCAACTCTGTGTACCTCACTCACCTGGCTGTAGCCGACTCCATCGTTCTGTTCTGCCTCCCCTTCAGGGCCGACTACTACAGGCGTGGGAAGAACTGGCTCCACGGTGATGCTTTGTGTCGCATCCTGCTCTTTCTGCTGGCTGCCAACCGTGCAGCGGGGATCTTCTTCCTCACGGCTGTCGCTGTTGACCGCTACCTGAAGATCGTCCACCCACTGAACCGGATCAACCGAATGGGCCTGGGCTACGCTCTCCTGGTCTCCCTCGGACTCTGGGGTCTGATTTTTCTTGCCACAGGTTATCTTCTGGCCAATGAGCACTTCTTCTACAATGCCAACCGTACGCAGTGTGAGAGTTTCAACATCTGCATGGGCTTCAGTCCTCTGTCCACTTGGCACAACACTTTCTATGTGGTCCAGTTTTTCCTTCCCACTGCGATCGTCGCTTTCTGCACCGTCAGAATCACCTGGCAGCTGAGAACCAGAACCTTGGACAAAACGGGGAAAATCAAACGGGCCGTTCAGTTTGTCTTGGCCGTGGCTTTAATCTTCATCACCTGCTTCTTCCCCAGCACTATATCCCGCATCGCTGTGTGGATCCTCAAGGTATGGTACGATGAATGCAAATACTTCGAAGAGGCCAACCTGGCGTTCTACACATCGGTGTGTTTCACGTACTTCAACAGCGTCCTCAACCCTGTCGTGTATTATTTCTCGAGCCCTGCCTTCAGCGGCACCTTCAATAAGCTCCTGAACAAGCTGCTGGGCCGGGCTGACGACAAAGAGGAGCCAGAATCTTCTGAGAATGACATTTCAACTGTTGAGGGTCGAGGAAGGATATAAAGTCAGGTGCTGCTGTGTTTCCTGCTAATATTGTTACATTAAAGCATAACACACCTTTTAAATTGGTGGTTTCTGATAAAGAAATCTTATTTAAGTGTGAAGAAGTCTTGCTGTGATTGTGAACAAAACATTTAGCCATCTGAAGTTATAATCAGCAGCTTTGTGCTGTTTTACAAATGTATAACCTTGTGAGTGTGATAGCAACGTTTAATGAGTAACTCTGAGCCTTTAAAGGGTAACTCCACCAATTTTACACATTAAAGTGTGTTAACAGGCCTTTTAAAAAAAGTAATCTGATAAATTGCCTCCAGTGACGCTGCTTTGAGTTGCATTGTGGGTAAACCCAGGTTTTGAACAGGAGGAAGAAGGCGTGGAGTAAAAAATGTTTATCTCTGATTCCGCTGTATCAGTTTTAATCATTTATCTGTAAATGAGTCAGACCTGGTGCCTACATTACCCACAATGCAACTCAAACAGTTTATCAGATTACATGTGGATTCCTTTGGAGCCACTAACTGCCTTATACTTCTTTTTTCAAATATGAAATAAATAAGAATAAACACATTTCAATGTTTGAAATTAGTGGAGTTAAACTTTAACAATAAAAAATACTGTCCAGTAGCAACATAACCTGGTTAAACATGTAATGCAGATGCTTGTAAAGGTAACAATAACTGTAAAATATGTGATTTAACATATAAACATTACGCTTTATCTACGCAAAAGAGTTCAAATAAATCTTTGAAATGTCAATCACATCGACTGTGAACAGCAAACACTGATTACCAGCCACCCAGTAAAACAATATTTACAGTGCAAATCCGTCAACCAGCTGAAGGGAGGTGTAATAACTTCACATCCATTGCAAAGTGAATGTGTGTGTGATAGGCGGGTTGGTGAGCGTGCAGGTAATTTGTAGAAATACTCTAAAAGCAATGTATTTTTTTTTTCTCTCCATTAGTTTCTGTCTGTTTGTCATAATGTGTGCATAAAGTTCAATTCACATTCTTTGTATACTGTCATATTTCACTCCCAAATGATCTAATTAAACACTAGGATGGCTATATTACTTCTGTGCAGTTTTTGCCCTTCATTTTGTGGTGCTGGGATGTACGAGCTTTACAGTAGGCACCGTGAACGCAGCGCTGCTTCCCAAGGTGACGTCATTGTTCGAGGCTGGGGCTGGGCAGTGGGAAAAACATGTAACGGTGCGAAGCTCCGCTGCTGCTCCCACACTCACGGCATCCTTTACTGAGACCCAGTTCACCAAAAGAGACCAAGTAAGCTCCCGCAACAACTCTCTCCACACCTGCCTGCTCTCATTTCACCTCTACATCACCTGAACCGACCGTTAGTTGTTTCATGTTAACGGCAGTTGGTGCGTTTTTGCTAATCTGAAGCTAGCTAGCTGTGGCAGTTGGAGCGCATTCCAGCAGGGAGCCAACCGCCAACGACCGGGACAAACAATATGACATAAAGAAAGAAGTTGTCAGTAACATGTGTGGGTTAGATTAACATGTCAGTGTGTGATTAAACGTGTAGGGTGGTTATTTAAAAAAAAAAGTGTTGGGGCGGTGTAACACCCAAGTTACTAGCTAGCTCCAGGGATGCATCAAGTAGGAGCAGCCCAGCCCGGAGACAAACAACACGGCTGGTGTCATCATCATCATGGTCGTGACGATCATTTATTCATTCACGGGTTGTATATTTTAAAATCTCGCCTGTTGTTTTATAACTGTGGTGGTCTGAGGCTCCAGCAGAGCCTGTGGAGCCGCAGGATGAAGGTTTGACAGCTCAGGGTGTGCTCGTTGTTTTGGTCTGGCAGCACCGGCGGGGCGGAGGGAGGGTGGGAGGACAGGTCTCCTCCTGTTTACCTGGTCACTGCAGAGGATGAGGCTGAAACACACCTCTTCTTCTGTGGTACCAGGAAGTGTTTAAGTCAGTCCTCATTTTTGTTAAAGTATGAAGCTCAAGTTTTTAGACACCATGGCCGGATTAACCTGCCAGGAGACTCTGGGGCAGAAATGACCTGTGGGCCCCTCAGATTACATCTGAATCAAAGATGAAGCTCTTGTGTGTGTTCTTGCCTCTGTTGCCACTTTTCCACACCACTTGTGGGTCTGCACAGGTCTTTTAATCTCACCCATTCCCGCTTCCTGCTGGCAATGTCTGTGTCTGAGTGTAGACGTCAGAAACATCAGTGCATCTATGCTGTTTGTTTTTGTGTTTACAGGTCTCGTGTAAAACTGCTGCACATGTGAAAAAGTTACATAAAGCCTTTTGTGGCTTGAGGCTCAACACGATGACGCGTCACTTGAGTCAGCATCACTTGGGGCTGAAGACGACATGTTGAGAAATGAACAATAATTCAAGTTGTGGGTTTAAAGAAAGCAGTGAGCTTAGCAGACTTCTGCTCCTCGTGTCAGCTTAAAGAAGCTGGCGGCTGATATCTCAAAGTGCCCATCATCTGCCTGACGATGTCATTGGATGGAGTGCTCTGTACGTGTAGTAGATCTGTAGTGGATCTGTAGTAGATCTGTGGAAACAGCCTCTACTGTGTTCAACATAATGTCTGTCTCGACCTCGCTGCACTCAGAGTGAATCATCTGCTTTGTTAATAAAATGGAGGCACGAAACAAGCTGCTTCAACACCTACGAGAGCTGCAGGAAGCAAACAGCTGATGTTAGGAGAGAGGAACGTCTCACTTTAGGGTGTGCGAGGTGGAAAATCAGCATCGTTTTATTTCACATGTGAGTAGAGACGTTGCACACGTGACGACAAACAGCTTGGTGATAAACAGTAGGCTGCGATACGCAGGAGGAGGTGTTGAGGCAGGTTTGGATGTTTACAGCAGCTCTCACAGAGACGCTGTGTTTGTTATCGGTGCAGTGAAGTGTTTTATTGTTTTTATAGCGTTGAATCAAAGCAGAACTTCATTGATATATTTGGTGGTTGTCAGAAAAAGAGGCAACAGCTGTTTGGATAGCTGATAATCTCTGAGGTTTGAGGTTCGTCTAAGTGTCATTCATTTTCTCAAGTAGAAGTACAGATAGAGATACAGACTCAGCTTGTTTCCTCCAGTAAAGTAATAGATTACAGGCTCTGACATGTACTCAGAGTCTCAGAGTAAAAAGTCTCCCTCTGAAGGACATTTGTGGTCAAACCTAACTGAAGCTCACGTCATATTAATAGAAGTCAAAGACTATTAAAGTTAAAGGTAGAATCAGTAGGATTTGTCCCAGCTGTTCCTGAACGCACCACAAAGACAGCTGATTGTTGAGTCTCATTCCCAGGACGTCAAACAGACACATGTTGGGTTGGTAAAGCGTCCCGAGCAGCAACAAAGAGAGAAAATCAGAAACTCTCTGCAGATACGAGACACTAACACGCCTTTTCTCCACATTCCAGTCTCCCTCTCTGTCTGTTTACGTCTTTGTTTCATCTTGCTGCGTCTGCCGGCAAATAAATATAATCCACAATTCACCTCAATTGCATCAAACTAAAGTAATGAGCCTGTTTTGAAAACGTGAGGAGGACAAAGTTCAGATATTTGTGTTCAGATGTAGAGAGGAAAAGTCAGAAGTTGTTAGAAAAATAAATGCTCAGGCAAAGAACAGATACCTGAAAAAGGTGTTTGTATTTCTTTACTTCCCACCTCTGATCAGTTTTAGTCCAAATGACTAATTGATTATTGGGAAAATAATCAGCACATTGATAATCTGTGAAGATTAACACGCACACATATGTTAGGAAAGTGAACCACCACATTTGAGACAAAACAATCAAACGAACATTTTATTCTTTGAACAATGTCCATATTTGCTTTATAGAAGGTTAACATATTTCAATTTATGCTAAGAAATATAATATGTAACATTTCTGAAATAAAATGGCTAAAAACAACTAGATCTTTGTTAGTTATTTTGTTGAGTTGTGTACTTTCATTATTGCAGACGTCTTCAACACAAAGAAATCTGTCGACTGTCGCTGTAACTTGAGTGAGGAGGGAAGTCAGTCAACGAGACTAAACATAAAAAGAAAACTTAAAAACATTTTAAAAAATGTTGTTAACCAAGGAGGACAACAACTCCCATGACCCCATTTTACATCCCAACATCATCAGACTACATCTTTAGTCTTCATTGTTTAAACTGAGAGACTCCTAGTGGCAGAAATTACATACTGTGTGTTTAAAAACACGAAAAGGCACTGACATGGTTTTCAGGTTTGAGTTTTTTTATACCAGCTTGTGTAACTCCAGCATCCCCATCGTTTCCCCACAGATCTAAAGGTAGTTGTTTTATATTTTGAGTGATTCGGGCGACTTTTTCTTTGTTTTCCAGCTCCCTTCCATCACATTGGGACTTTGTGGGGTGGTGGGGAAGGCCTAGTCCCCCACCTTGTTTAGGCCAGTTCCCCCCCGACCCAAGGACAAACCAGGAGCCATGAGTACATCAAGCAAAGCCAGCGGGATCAAACCGCCCAGTAAAATAGCCCGTCCTTCCTCCGGGGTGCCAGGGAAGACGTCTCCATCCTCTGGTAAGACATGGACAGTCAGATGATGGTTTTGGTACTTTGGTAGAAGTTTGTGAGAAGTGATAACATACAATCTGTTTTGTGATTGCAGGCACTCCAAAGCCAGTCCCCCCTGAGAAGTCCCCGGGCACCGTGACCTCCCCGACCCAGGAGGGGATTGCAGACTTTCAGATCGGAGAGAAGGTCTGGGTCAATGGCAACAAGCCCGGCTACGTGCAGTTCATCGGGGGCACGCAGTTCGCTCCGGGTCAGTGGGCGGGAATCGTTCTGGACGACCCTATCGGGAAGAACGACGGGTCGGTGGCAGGGGTCCGATACTTCCAGTGTGAGGATGGGAGGGGGATATTCACGCGGCCTTCAAAGCTGTCTAAGACTGCGCTGCCGGAGAAAGAGGCTAACGGGAGGCAGGCCAGTCCAGCTCCAGGAGCATCGGTGACGAGCGAGTCTGCACCTGCTGCACCTGCCACACCTGCTGCACCTGCTGCACCTGCTGCACCTGCTCCACCTACCTCAATTGGTAACAGTGAAAATACAGAAAACATGGATGTTGTTCGATGAAGTAGCGCTAATACTAATAATGTTTATCTGTTGTTTCAGCTCAGGGCACCGGCATTAAGACAATTTCAGCGATGAACAGAATGATGTCCAGCGAGTCGGTGTCGAACATCTCAGACCCGGACTCACAGAAGAAGATGAAGAGGGAGCTGAGGCTGGGAGACCGCGTGCTGGTGAGGAGCTCAGAGTTTGAACCTCGTCAAGTGATTTTTTGATATCCAATATATGTTATGATGTATTTCACTGTGATGCAGCATTTAAAACCTGGAAAAGACAACACTTAATATCCAGTTTACGCCAACTCCAAAGTGTCCAAAGTGTTAATTGTTGGTTAGTTCAACATAAATATTAGATGAGTGGGAAATTTAATCCGACACGGGACACCGTTTGAACAGAGTCTACGCCTTAATTAAAGAAACTCTGCTGACATGCAGCCTGTATTTCAAAGAGGCCGATTCTTACGTACCGCACCTTTGATATTGGAGTAGGCTTGACTGAATCAAAGGGCCTTGGCAGAGGTATACGCTCTACTGAGTGCCATTCTAGTTTTGATTGTTTTGCTTTGTGTGCAGGTTGGTGGGACGAAGGCAGGAGTGGTTCGGTTTCTGGGAGAGACAGACTTTGCCAAAGGGGAGTGGTGTGGAGTGGAACTGGATGAACCGCTCGGGAAGAATGACGGCGCTGTGGCGGGGACCAGGTGATCAGAAACAAATGTGTTTTAACAGCATCAATCATAAAGGTCATTCTTAAACCAACTGTCAGTGGGTCAGCTGAGGTTTCAGCTTGTGCCACCTGTTCTCCTCCTCAGATACTTTCAGTGCCTGCCCAGGTACGGTCTGTTCGCTCCGGTCCACAAGGTGACGCGTATCGGCTTCCCGTGCACCACACCGACCAAGGCCAAGAGCTCCCGGAGGAGGTCCACCCTGAAGAGGAGCCCGAGCGCCTCCTCCATAAGCTCGCTCAGCTCCGCCACTTCCTCAATCAGCGGCAAACCCAGCCGAGCAGGACTGGTAAGACTGCCAGAGCAGCGTCATACAACACATCCCCAAAACCTCTCCGTGCGTCACCGTTAACTTCATTTCCTGAGGAATATTTGAATTTCTTAATCTGTAATTTGAATGGCAGTACAGATACATCACCTCTGACACAGTTTACACACTTGGTGAACCTGTATGTGAAAACAGCATCAGATAACATCCAAAATGTTAAATGTGAGTGTTTTTCACTGTATCTCTGCAGCTGACGGAGACATCTGCTCGCTACGCCCGTAAGATCTCTGGCACCACGGCGCTGCAGGAGGCTCTGAAGGAGAAGCAGCAGCACATCGAGCAGCTGCTGGCAGAGCGAGACCTGGAGAGGTGTGAGGTGGCCAAAGCAACCAGCCATGCAGGGGAGGTGCAGCAAGAGCTGACGCTGCTGAGGAAAGGACGGGATCAGGTCTGACACACACCTGCACACGTGGATGTTAACAAGTACAGGCACAGAAAACCAGCATAAATCATAAAGACAAACACTTACCACCATTTTTTATTCTATTGTTCTGAAACTAAATTTATATTTTCATTCATTACTTTTAATGTTTGTCCAACACAAGTCAATCAGGAGAACTTATTGAGGACACCTAGCGGTGCCCGAGCCGCACCTCCACTGTGGTGACCTGGAAGCGGACCGGCCGCACAAAACAATTAGCATTAAAAATATCAGAATGTATAAAGATTTCGGTTTTACAAAAACACTGAAATAAGGAGTTTGTTAAACAGAAGGGAGCAACGATCTGTGGGAGCCAAAGGGCATGATGATATAGATCAGTCAATAAAATATCCTGTTAAACAGTTTATTCTGTTATTCTTGCAGCACATATTAAAGATACCATCAGCAGCCAACATCAGATGTGTTGTTGTCTCTGTGTGTTGCAGTATGCGGTGGAGATGGAGGCAAAGTTGGACCAGCTGCGTTCGCTGGTGGAGGCAGCAGATCGAGACAAAGTGGAGCTGCTCAACCAGCTGGAGGAGGAGAAGAGGTGGGTGGTCTGACTTCACCTGTAACCTGCTCATGTCACAGACTGTGGATACTGTTTAATGTCTAAAGCGTGAAGTGGAAGTTGCTTTTGGAGGAAAACTTTGTCATCGTCCCTGTTTGACAGAAAAGTGGAAGATCTGCAGTTCCGTGTTGAAGAGGCGTGCATCACCAAAGGAGACCTGGAGGTAACTCGTGGTTATATAACCTGCTTCTCAATTAAACATCTTCTCTCAATCCTTCCAGCTATAAATCTCCCACTTGTCAGGCTCATGCTTTCTTTATGATATTCATTTGTGAATTATTGACAAACTAGGTGGTTATTTTACATTACCCAGGGTTTCTGCAGGCCCCAAGTCTCAAAATGTCTAAAATCCAAGGATCTGAATTTCAGGCCTTTCAGGACTTGACGAGTATAAAGAATTGATTAACTTCACTCTCACCTTTTAAATGTGTTTTTGGAGAGAATATTTTGTTGCTCACATTGTCACAGAGCTGCTTAATGAAACCAGCAAGGAACCAAAAACCACAAATGCAAACTGTGCAGCCTGGTGTGTGAGCGTGTCGAAGTGAAACGTTTCTGGCGTGAGAACAGCTGTTAGATTCTTGTTCAGACTGCGGGAAAATCAACTTTTAGCACTGCTGTGGGTTGCTGTGGTAACAACGCAGGCATCAGTCAGTACGTACGCAGCTTCCCAACATGGACGCACGATCAATCATCAAACAGCCGCGATATCAAGTCGCTCTGCTTGTCTCAGCTTTTGGGTGAAATTAGCCTTTAAATTAAACAAACCTGCAGGAACCCTGAGATCACACACACTTCATTAAAACCAGACAGATGATGAACCTCCACCTCCTGAGTTTCTAGAGTTAAATCTCCTTTTTTTTCTGCTTCTGCTTTGTTCCACACAACATTAAGTGAAGAAACGGCCACTAACTTTCATTACTACGTTGCGATTTCCGCTAAAAAATAAGAGCTGATGATCAAATCAATCATTCTGTCTTAAGCTTTTTCCTTTTCCGGCACTCTTTGAATCATTCATCGGCTTTCTTGTTCAGACGCGTCTTTTTTTCTTCCGTCTCCTTTCATTTATTCATTCATCCTTAATTCACTCACCCATCTTCTTTTTCCTCCCGTCTGCGGCACTTTAAATTACCATCCTCTCCTCATCTTTTCATCCACATGCCTGTTCTTGAAAGCTGTTTTTTTTTTTTGTCCTCAAGTCTTCTTGTACGCTTTCATCCTCCTCTCTTGTCTGTATCCTCTTTACTCTCGCTGCCTGAATAAGTCTCCCTCAACATCTGAACACAAGCAAACAAGTGGCCGAAGAAGAGAAATAAAAGTATCTGGGAGTCAGAATGAGATGAATAATTAACTCATTATCCTCCTCAGAGTGAGCCAATAACAATCTTTTCCTTTTGTTCACAACCAACTGATGAAATGGAAATGCTGTAAACCATCAGTGCTTTCTTACTCACCGGCCTTCTCTTTAAAGTCTCGTCGTCTTTTTCTGTTCGTGGCACAAAGCTGGCATGTCAGTGTTGCAGTGTTGGTGTTTGTTCTCCTTCTCTTCCTGCTCTCTCTTACTAACAGACGCAGACCAGACTGGAGCATGCCCACATAAAGGAGCTTGAGCAGAGCCTGCTCTTTGAAAAGACCAAAGCTGAAAAACTCCAGAGGGATTTAGAGGACACTAGGGTAATGCTGGCAGTCCCAGTCCCACAGCGCGGCTGAGTGATGTGCTTTTCCCCCACTAGGTTTAATAATGATGCGCAGAATATATTGAAGGAATTATGCAGTTTTTTCAGATTTGTCACAAAGTTTCTTCCCTCGCGGCCCGGTCCACGATCAGCCCCGGCGTAGGTACATTAACATCCCATCGGCCTCGAGCTTCTCTAATAACGCAGGTCTATCATAGTGATGCATGTGTGCATGAAAGCTCTTTTAGATAACAGAGTTTGGAAATGCCTGTGCTTATGACGATGTCAGCCTTCATTTTTCTTCCTCAACAAATTCCGCGAAAAGCGCCAAAAACCAACAATGTGTTTTCTTTACTCTCCAACTTCTCCCTCCCGTCTGCTGCAAACCCACCGGCCCCCCGCTGAGGATGTGAACCTTTAAAAACAGCTCACAAATATGTGGTGTCAATTCCAAAAACAGTTGGTTACTGTCAGATACGAGGGCTTCAATCCGACACCCCTCTTCTTTACGTCCTCATAGCAGAACGAGTGGAGAGTCAGTTGGACAGATATTGTGATGTATGTGAGATACACGAGGCCGTGACACACACGCACACACACACATTCAGCACTGGTTTGGTCTTTTCATGGGATTTGTTGACTGTAAGAAAAATGTACCACACTGCTCTCCTTTACCCTTAAAGCAGAAGGTCCAAACTTTGACCTGTTTGATGAGTCAAAGTCTCCTAAAGAAAGACGAATCAGTTGTACCTGTTTAAAATAAGTGGTGTTTTTTTTTTTTTCAACGCATAAATCTGAGGATGTGACTGAAGGTTTTATTCAGCAGAAAGGTTCGAGGAAGTGTTTGATACATTTAGTTTGTGGTTAGACGACATGATGTCCCTTTAGAGCCCGATTGATTCTGGATTTATATTAGCAATGATCCCTTTAATTTAGTTATAAGACACTAGTGAAAAAGATTTAGTGAAATGGAAGCAGGATACTTTATTGTTAAACAATAAACTTTATTGTAGAAAATGAAGTCGGAGTGCTGAAACAGTAAACTTCACCAGCAGTTTAATAATAAGCAACTCTTGAAAAACATAATTCAGTCTCTCTTTAATATTAAACATGTTTTGGTGTTGGATCGTCGGTTGGACGGAACATGCGACGTCTGGGAAATGTGACGGGCATCTTTCACTAGTTTCTGATGTTTTTTAGACAAAGGATGGTGAATTAAATCAAAATTCTACTGATTCTAAGTCATTTGATATTGTTGAATCCCACCATTAGACCAGTGTAACCACATCACTGTGCTCTGTCAGCTCTCCTGCCTCCTCTTTGCCTTCATGCCTCCTCTTCTGCATGTGGTGCTGTAGGTGGCCACGGTGTCGGAGCGCTCCAGGATCATGGAGCTGGAGCGGGAGGTGGCCGACCTCCAGCTCCGGCTGCGGGCGTCGCAGCAGAAGGAGGATGCTGCCTCTCTGTCCCAGCAGCAGATCAGCAGCCTGAAGGCTCAGGCTCAGTCTCAGGAGAAGAAGGTTTGTGGGGAACGTGTCGGTGCAGGTGTCGTGTTCAGCAGCTGCATCTCTCACCACCTGTAAAATGGATTATTCATCATCATTATTATATAATTTATGGCTGGATGTCAAACTTGGATGATTGATGCAATATCTATTTACAACCCTCCCTTAGCTCCTAATGTAAATAGGCATATGTCCTTTGAATGTGTGGTTAGTTCAAGCCACTGTGCCGATGCATAATTTATGGCTGTACTCAGATGTACATGTGTATAATGTATGTTCTATACTGTGTGTCCACAACAGATCAGTGAGCTGAGCGTCGACCTGGAGAGCAAACAGAAGGAGGTTCAGTCTCTGGAGCAAGATAAGAGCAGTCTGGAACAGCAGCTGACGGGCCTGGTGAGAAACCCAGAACACGATAATCATGAATTAACAGAGAGAAGAGAAAAAGACGATCACGTCGCTCCTTTTTTAACATTTCTGGTTTCAACTATCTGTTAAAATCAGGGGATTTGGGGACTTTTAAATAAGTGTATGTCATCCAAATAGAAGAATAGGATAATAAATAAAAACTGAAATAAATGAACACTAGAGTCACTTTTACACACAGAGGACGTGACAAACAACACAAAAATGAGACATTCTCGCCGTTTTATATGAAACGTACAGTGCAACAAATTCAGGACAGTTCAGAGAAGTGACAGGAAATGCAATGAGAGAGGGGGGTTCAGCAAAGTGCCACAGGTTGCACCTGAAGCCTGGACCTGGACCTGGACCTGGACCGCTGCAGCAGGACAGGGTCTCTGTACATGTGACATGCAGGCTACCGACTGAGTCATCGGGTCGCCACACACACACAAAACGTTTGAAGCTTCCATCATACTTTTACAAGTAGTGAAAAACTCTTTGGGAGCTTAAATCCTTGTATTTATTTAGTGAAGTCTCCAAACAAACACATCAGGGATCAACATGATAATGGTGCGGGAAAGTAAAAACTCTTTGGTGCTTTTGCATCTCTATAAATGAAAAGCTCAGTCGGCTGCTTCAGAACTTCAGAGACAAACAGATGTTTCAACTCGACTGTGTCGTCATCAGAGCTGCGTGTTCTCAGGCCTCATCTTCACTGTGGGAATCATACATGTTCACAATCCAGTTTTAAATGAATCATCTTGTTTTTCTGCTCTAGAAGTGTCACAGAAGTTTCATTTGGTCTGATGCCATCATAGCCTGCGTAGAGTGGAATGAATGTAAAATGGCCGCACATCTGTGAGCGTCTCACTGTAGATTCCTCTCGTTTTCACTGTGACGTGTTTTGCTCGTGGGCATAGTGGAAGTGCTCTCATTACGAGGAGCATTTTATCCACAAACCTGCGTGTTTTCTGGGCCCAGTCATTCTTCTCTGCTTAGCTCAAGGTACAAGAATGTTACTGAGCGATGTGATGTGAGTGATTAGTTGTAGTGAAGCTGATGTTTTTCTCTGTTTCAGAGACAAAAGCTTGAGACAGCTGAGGAGGAGAACACGAGGACGGCACAGATCATGCAAGGTAAACACATCGATGTGTCTCAGCTGAATTTGATCTTTTTTTTTTTGTATCTGTGTTGATGGTTGTTGTTGACATTGAAGTCTGTTTCCTGTCAGAATTGGAGCAGAATGTGGAGCAGTCAAAGAAAGACTACGAGACCCTGAAGGAGGAGAGCGAGAGCAGAGAGAAGGAGCTGACGCAGGTACGTTCACACGCAGTCAGTGAACATTCACTCAGTTAAACGCCCTCCAGCTGTTTGGCTGTTTTTATCAGGGGTCGACCAGAACATCTGATTATAAAGTTATTAAGGCAACAGATCAACGATATTTAAGTTGAATATATAGTGCTAACTTCCAATGCAGAGCTTAGCTGAAATGCATTAAAGCACATGTTTAATTAGAGACCTTAGATGCAGTTTCATTAAGTCTAAAGTCTCAACAACAACATCCTGCAGAGCTGCAGCTCTCACACACTTCAGTAACGTTTACACACTTTACTGAGATTATGACCGGCTCAATTAAGTGCAAGAAATAACGTTAAAGCCAACCATTGTTTTGCTAAATGAGGATGCCGCCTCTACGTCATTATCGGCGTGTCTTCAAATGATTCTTTAAAAAGATACGGCTACTTTTCAACGACAACTTGCATTTGTCCTGTTGTTTCTTTGTAGTTTAGAGTTGGATGAGTTCAGATATTATTCACCACAAACAAAGATTCCATAGTGAACAAAAAATACCAGCCTTCAGTGATTCAGCAATAAACAGCAGAAGGCAATGTTGTCAAAGAAGTCGATAAAGGATCTGAAACATCTCCCACACTGTCAGATTTACGTGCCTACTAGCTGCATGTTTGTCTTTGAAGCCCCTGAAGTTTGTGCTTTATTAAAGTATCGTCATTGCTTCACCTTGTCATCAGACCGCCCCAGTCGATTTGAAAACTGAAGCCGTTAAATTGCTTCCTCCAAAGTCGCCAGACTCCTTTTACAGAAATCTTGATTTTACCTCATCAAACAGTGGATTGCTGGTCTACCACCGCCTCAGTGGTTTTGATTGTTTGTGTTTCTGTGTGACTTTGTTTCATTAAACGGAACCCCTTTAAATCTCAGCTTCCTGCTGTGGCCACAAACGACATTACATCCTAACCTCATGTAAACAGACTCCTTATTGTTGTGTTTACGCTGCACACAGAGGAGCCTGAGAGCTTCTGTCTGCGAGCAGAGTTGAAGTCACGGCTCTGACTGCAGCTAACAGTCGGATAACATTAGTAGACGATGAATCAGCATGTTGGCATTTGCTGATTCTCACCAAGATAACTCCGTCTGCGTCTGGCTGTTAACAGACGTCCACAAAGCATTTTTTGGACATCTTGGAGGGAAATGCCGAACATGTCAGAATTAAATAGTTTTGGGGATTTACAAGAAGTCTTTTCCTTTATTAATCCATCCTTCAGTAATCCAGAGTGCTCTGATTCAGACTTAGTGAAGCTCTAAAGCTGCTGTGGCCTCCGGCTAATTTGGTGTTTTTAAAAAAGTAAAAACACACACACAGATGTTACTCTCATTTCCATTTGGGTTTGATAAGTCGACGCACCAGTCAGATATTTTTATTAAAGCTTCACAGATCAGTCTTCTGAGAAAGTGTTGTCACAATCAGGAGGAACTGCCTGAAAATAAGTTTGTAGAATCGGACACGAATCAGAGCAACATAAAGGGTGTAAACATTTTTGCAGCAGGGGGCGGCTGCACTCAGCGGGTAGAACAGGTCGGCTAGTGTTTGGAAGGTCGCTGGTTCGAATCCAGGCTCCCTCGGGCTGAATCGAGCTGCATGTCGAAGTGTCCCCAAATTGCTCCCGATGTGCAGTTGCCATCAGTGAGGGCTCTGCGATGAGCTGGTGACTTGTTCAGGGTGTACCCTGCCTTCACCCAGAGACAGCTGGGATTGGTTCCAGCAAAACCCCCCACGACCCCTTGAAAAAGGGATAAAGCGGTGACAGACGAAGACGTTTTTGCAGCCCTGCTATTAGACAAACACATCTGGGTTTGTAGAGATCAACAGATCGTTGGTTTTATGCCACGACAACCTGTTACAAAGTTTGGTTTCACAAATCTGTTCATAGTAAAACCTCCTCCCAAGCAAATCAATCCAGGATCTGTGAAAAAGAAAATTAATCCAACATTTGACTGAGCTTCATTACATGTCAGTCGATCGTCATCCTGCACACAGGATAAGTGTCTGGAAGTGCAGATGTAGGCTAACGCTAAGCTAGCAGTGTTGTTTTTGTTTTTGAACAAATTCAGTTCAGTGTTGTGTTTCGAGCTACAGAAAATCTTTTTAAGCACATACATTTCTCGTTGCTATTTTTACACATGTGAGACGTCTCTGAACAACAAGAGTGGAATTACAGTTTGCAGTTATGAGAGAGTATTTTGTTCTCTCTCTCCCTGAAGTCAGAGCGTTCGTGCTGCTGCTCTCGCTTCATGGAGCTCGTTACAAATGGATTTAAGAAGTCAAACAGCTGAACGGGCTTGAGGCGGACTCAGTTCAGAGCTGTCTTTCCTTTTTTAGCCAAGACTTTTAATGACCTCTGGTGTCTGCGGTCTATTCATGGAATGCTGGACTTTAAGTACGTCCATTTTCACTGAGCGACGGTGATGTCTATAAAAAAGCATCAAAATATTTTTTAATTAGCAACGGATCAAATTATTGTGTGCAATGTGTGAAATTAGTCTCGTGTTATGACACAGACACAAGGCTCCCCTCAGCTCTACTGACCATGTTAGCATCTTTCAGCTCTTTGTTTTGGTTTTACAATGCACAATTTGTAGTGAGGAGTTGGTTGAGAACACAAACAAGTTAAAAGACGGTGAACATTCATTAGCTGACACAAACACGACTATAAATTAATGATAATGTTGCCGCTTTTCTGTAAGTTTTCAATAAGCAACTGTTTGCTAAAGGCAGTAAAAATGTCAGAGGTGTGCTAACATCTTGTTTCTGCTGCTCCCAAGTGGCCAAAAATAACTGTTAAAGCAGCTTTAAATGTACACAAATTAAAAGATGTCACATAATTAGTCAAATAAAGTCATTCGTATAAGCTTGGCTGCGCTAGAAAACATGACATATGCAGTATATAACCAGACAATGTGACGTTTAATATTATTGACATGTTTGCAGGCTGTTGAGAAGTCAGAGAGGACGACGCTGTCGCTGGAGCAGCTGACCAATGAGAAGACGACACTGGAGACACAGGTGAGCAGACGACTCCAACTTATTGTTTGACTGGAGAACAAATAGAAGATGTGAATACTGTTGTAAATACTGCAGGCTTTGAAAATTGGTATTATACAATAAAAACTGTCCCAGGCAGATTTTATCAGCTGTAGTTATCCAACAGTTTACTCAAACGTTAGCTCCATTATTTCTGAGCGGACAAACACACTGTTACACGTTTGCTCTGTTTTTGGTTTTGAAAAGGTCAAATAAAACCCCCCGAGCTCTTTAAATATCTCTCCTTCTACAGTCCGATGTTTCAGCATGTGGATGAACGCATGCATGTGTATGAAATCGCTTTAACAGTGTGTGAAGTTTTCCTCCAAACATGCTGCCAACGTGAGCTCAGATAGTCGGATTTGTGTCCACAGCCCCGTGAAAGCATTCACACATGAATATACATAAGTTCAGCGCTTGCAGCCTGCAGGGTTTTTATTATGTATTCACATCAGGATTCCCACACTGACAGCATGTGACTGTGCAGCTCTCAGTCATCGCATTTAATCAGCCGTGTGTGAAACACCGTGGGCCGTCACTCTCTTTGATTCCATCTCAGTCTGCACGTCTCGCCGCCGTCTGCAACCTGAGATTTTCGTTATCACGTTGTTCTCCTCCGACTGTGATCCACCGGCAGTCGTTCTTTCAGCCGGCGGCTCTCTGGTGCCCTCTCGCTCGCCTACATTAATCTCAACATCCGAGCTGCCTGCGAGCTCCAGATGTTTGTCTCATGACAGTCAGAGAAATGGACAGCAGATTAGAGCAGGAGATAAATGTAAACACACTTATTCTGCTTCGCCGTTCTGGAAAACCTACAAGCAGTTTGTTTGAATGAACAGAAAAAACAACAAATGTCTCCTTGAAAGTTGAATGAATTGAGTTAATTTTATAATCATTATAAGCATAATGCTACGCTGCTAAATAAAATGTTGAAGCCCACTTAAACATTTAGTATTTAGAGGTTAGAACGAACAACAGACTGTTCATTTTATGTAAAACACAGAATGTTTGAGGGGAACTGAAGGATCAGCGTAACGTGACCTTCATTAAACATGTAAACTGTTTTTTCAGCTCCATTATAAGAGCAGGACGTGATTCTCTGTGGAGGAAAACACACATTTATTTATTTATTATTTATTACATCTGCCTCCTCGCTCCGCTCAGCCATGTCGCTGTAGGTTGTGATGTAATACCGCACATGTCAGAGTGTGTGTGTGAGTGTGTGTGTGTGTGTGTGTGTGTGTGTGTGTGTGTGTGTGTGATGCCTGGCTGGTCAGAACATCGCTGGAGTTAATGAACAGTTGGCTTGAGGTCGGCACCTCTTGTCTCGTTCTCTTACACAGCTGTTGGTTTTGCATCTGGAGGTTTATTGATGAATCGATTGAACAGTAATCTTTCATCTCTACATAGTTTTTTTTAAAAATGTATTCATTGTTACACAAACCTTTTTGGAAGGCTGTGTTGGTTGTTGTTGGCTTCTCGTTTGTTTTTGAAAATGCTCAAGTTTTTGGAGGAATGATCTACCTGAAGAAATCGTGTAGCTGCAGGATGTTGGAAAAAAACAAACATTGTGATATTTTGCCTAGAGGTCAAGATTATTATTATTATCTTGCTTATATTCAGCATTTTCCCTTATTACCGGTATGAGTGATTTTTCTGTCAGTTGCCGATAAAATAAATTGACTTGATGCAACTTTCTCTCACACAATATCTGATTAGTGACAAGTCACAATTAATAGCTGCTAAACACTGAATCAAATTAATCTGCAAAGTAAAAATTAACTCAATGTATCAAATAGACATGATGGAGAAGAAGTATGAAGTAAAGTACCTGAAAGTTGTACTTCAGGACAGTATTTGAGTGAATTGTTCTGTAGATCGGTTCGTTCCATCAGTGGTTGTTTGAAGTTCAAGTTCAAGTTAGCTTAGCTTTCTCTGTATGTAGCTCGCTAACTGGCTATCTGTGTTTCAAGCTTCTGAGATGAAGACCCGTGAAAGATGTGTCACAGCTGGTGACGGGAGGCGAGTTTCTCTGCTGGGTGAGTTCAGGGGGTCGGAGCAGCCGTGGGAAAAGGCAGTGACACATAGTACATCAGCCTCTACCCAAACAACACTGCATTGTCAACATATGCCACTCCACTGTGTTGTTACAGATATTTGATTTTCACAGACATTTTTCACGCATTTCTGACATTTTACAGTGCCTGTAAAAAGTTAACACCCTCTTGGATGTTTTCCCTGTTTATTGCTTTAATAAATGGAATCATGGTGGATATAATCTGGCTTTTATTGGCTAGAATCTGTAAACGTCAAAGTGAAAACGGATAGAATGGTAATAAAGGAAATAAATAGAATAGAAATAAAAGGGGAAAACATCCAAAGGGGTAAAAACTTTATATCGTCACTGTATGAGTGACGGATGAATCGTCTGTGTACAGACGCTGCCTCGCGTCACTGACACAGTCTTTAGATTTTACGGTATGACTGGTTGTTTTTTTGAGACCTCGTAACGTAAAGCTGAACAGCAGACAAGCAGTCACAGCTGATTCCTCTGCTGGCTGTGATTCATGTGAAACGCTGTGAATGAAAGGTGAATCTCTCAGAGCGAGTGAGTACGTCTGGTGTCGGAGAGCGAGGAAGCAAGATTGTGAGCAGCTCAGAGGAGGGGGGAGGACGTGGGGGGGGGAGGTGGGAGGAGCTTCTGGAGGCTTACATAATGGAAGTGCTGGGAGGGAGAGGGAGGCTGCTCAGGCGACACGCTCTCTGTTTCCCTCTGGCAGCCGAGCACGGCGGGGGGCGAGAGCTGATGCTTTATTGATGCTCAGCTCGTGTTAGTCTGTGCTCGACAGATCGGAGCTGAGCGCTGGTGTAGCAACAACGCTGCTGCTGCTGAGCAGGTGAACACAGGTTAGAATCAGGCAGCGGTGAGCTGTGTAGGTATGGACATAGCCGCTCTGCATCAGGGTTACTCCAGCAACATCTACTCGCCTCACTACCAGGTAGGAGTCCTGCTCGTGTTGTTAATTCTAACTGGGATTGATCAGTGAAGGAGACACTTACTGTCAGCAGGAAGAGCTGGTGTGATTGTGTGATTCTCTGTGTGGATGTAAGAGTGTGTGATGTCGCCTGTGCAGATAACCTGATTACATCCTGCATGTGTGTGTGAGCACGCTCTGCAGGTCAGATCTCACCTCGGCAGTGACTCTGAACGTGTTAACGTGCAAACAAACACACTGCAGACGGCTCGCTGTGTGAACCGTTACTGATGACTTTTGCTTTTTATTTAGCCTGAATCCAGTGTCAGTAGAGGCATTGACTCAAAAGTCATACTTGTTAATTAATTATTGACTGTTGCTATTTTAAAGCTGCTCGTGGGGCCGTCTGAGCCGTCGGGAACGATTTATGAGATGTTTGTTTGTCCCGACTTGGATGAGAAAGTTAAAAGTTTGCACGAGGGGAAGTCGGAGGAGCTGACGTCTCCGGGGCTTTTATTTATAGTTTCACGTGGATTGAAGGAGTTCTGCTGTCTCATGCTGACTCACCGTGAATATCAAGGTTGTTGTATTTAAGGTCAAGGCACAAAATTAGCACCAGCCATCAGTAAAATGCTGGACAAAGTGGCTGGAAGATGTCTTTCACCCTCCATCTACTGAGGGACTGGTGAAATTAATTTGCCCGTTGGTCAGTGGATAAAAGTTAATTATGCACTTTGTTTTAGGCATCAACTGCAGATTTACGTCTTACGACTAAAGATAGCTAGCTTCTCCCTCGATGCACAAGCTGTTAAATGACATCGGGGGAAATGATGTTGAATATTTGTGGGATAATCAGTTACTGGGGCCAATTGATTGCCAACTTTTTAGAGCGTTTTGAGACTCGAGATACAACATTACGTAAATTAATCGTCAAAAGAAATTTACTTGCCAGCTATTTTGTTTATTGCAGCTTCTTTTCTTTGTCATTAATGACAGTAAACAAAGAGTCTTCAGGTTTCTGTCTGTTGGTTGGACAAAGGAAGCAATTTAAAGACGTCATTTTGGGTTCTGGGAAACTGACGAGCATTTTTTGAATGAATGAAATGAATAAATGTGAAAATAACCGTCGGATTTATCGAGAATATACAGAATTAATTTGGTGGAGCTGTCCTTTAATTTGATGGCCTCATCGTAAATAAACGTCCATAAATGCACTTTGGCAAAATGATCCAGTGATAGTTCTCTGAGCGTCCGTGACTACGCCGCAAACAGGAACTGCTAACAGCTGATTCGGCGTTCTTTAAATGGATTTGGTAACCGTTAGAAAAATGTATTGTCGTATCGGTCACAAATTGGTTTCTTCGTTGTTGTTTCGCCGTTTGTGTAAAGGCGTCATGAGGAAAAACTCAAGAGAGCGTCTTTACGATCGCTCTGGACTGGATTCAAATTACAGGAGGACCTGGGAGTTTGACGTTTAATTGTTTTGTAAACTAATTGCGGCTGTAATTATCACTCTGATGAAGGTGAACAATGACCTACATGTTCACTCGCTGACCAGAGCAGCTGATATTAAACCCAACACACCTCTCCAGGTGAATATCTCCAGGTGAATATCTCCAGTCCCACTGGTGCTGAAGCGCAGCCACATTTCTGCTGTGAATATATGATGAAGATGAGCAGAAGAGAAAAGTGTTGTAACTTGTATATACTGTACTCTGTGTCACCTTCTGTCCTCTGTGTGTTCCTCTTCAGCTTGAGGCTTTGAAACAGCAGAACTCCAAATTCCAGGAGGAGCTCAGTCTGTCGAAGGAGCGGAGCAGCTCAGAAACCCAGCGGATCGGAGTCCTCTGCAAGGAAATGTGAGTAGCGAGCATAACTAATGTGTTTTTTCCTGGCGCGGGTCTCGATGTCGACCCCCAGCCGGCCGGTTCATTAGACTGGTGTGGTGAATTTCTCCTGTGGGGTCGGTGCTGATGATTACACACCCTGCCTGCATTTTCAAGCTCTAATCCAGCACAAAGAAACGTCTGTGGCTCGATGTGTTTACATGTAAAACTGTCTGCAGTGGTCTCACACTGCAATGTTAAATGTGTTGTTTAAGTGGCTCCATCTGAAACTCTCCAGAGAGATGCTTCCACTTGTAAATATGGTTTAAATGGCCGTGTAAAGCCCATAATTAACCAGAGGGTGCTATTATGTGATTATGGATATGATGGTGGAGTTGAGTACAATGCACAATGCTCATAATCACAGGAACAAAACTCCTCCGGGGTGTTACGGCCTCCATATGAACATTTCTGAGCCCTCACTGGAGAAACGCTTGTTTAAAATCCTTTTTGCTGAACTTTTTTAGATGCATGTTCTTGTTTTTATATTTCTGGATGTAGTTTAACTTCCCTTCAGGCAGCCGCTGGTTTCCATTCATTACTGTGTGGATTGAAAATCACGCAGCAGATTCTTAAAACCAGCTTGAGGTTTTTAAATCGATCACAGTTTGTCACAGTTGAATCTTTCCGACTCTTCAAAGTCGTCAGAGTCCTTCAGCTCCTTCTCTTTACAAATTCAAGCCTGCAGTGCAGTTTAGCTCCCGGCCTGTGGTATGTTTTGAATCCTTCATTCTCACCCAGCTGTTATGACTCTCACTCTTCATATCCTGCACAGAAATGAAAACCAGCTGTGATGTAAATTAGTAAATGATGGAGAATCAAAACATGGAAACCTGCGGTATGGTCCTTTAAGACCTCTGTGGATAGATGAGAGAAAACGTGATGAAGTAAGATTCATCACAGATTACTTCAAACTATAACAACGAACAGATCGTCGGCTGATCGCGCAGCTGAACCAGATTCTGACGCAGAGTAAAAACCTCCTCATGTTTTCACCTGCTGTGTTTGTTGTGGATTTCCAGCCTGATGTCGAGTTCTATTTATAGACTGTGTGTGTATATGTGGAAGTATGTGGTGTGTTTGCACGTGTGCGGTTTTTTTGAGTCTTTACATCATCTCCCCCCCCGAGTCATCAGCGCCCCACGCTGTGATGTCACAGCTGCAGATGACTGGGATTGGCTGAATTACAGTCATTAATATGTAGCATCCTGAAGGAGGCCGACAGTCGCAGCTTCATCGTCCTGAAGAAGCAGCGATTTGTCTGCGTCTCTGTGGGTCGAAACCTCAGATGTCTGTAAATGGAGGAATCATGTCGAACACGTCTGCGGCTCCGTCACGTCTTCCTTCCTCCACCCTCGTCCCAACAATGTGTTCCTCCGTCCTCTCTGAGGCGCGGCGCGTCCTTCCTCGCTCCGAGGCTGTTATGTAACCGCTCAGCCTCCTCCTAGGACCGCCTGGCTCCAACGAGGCCGCCGCTCTCACTGTGACATCAGAGTGTGTGTGTGTTTCTGTGCGTCTTTGTGTTAAACTGTGTGAGTGTGTGTGTCAATGTGGCTTTTGTGGCATTTGGGAGAGCAGCTGTATTGTGTTTCTGATGCGTCTGCAGGTCAAACACTGATTGTCTACAGCAGTTAAAGAGGCTTTGTGTCACAGATTTGTAGCGATTTAAGCATTTATAATTTTCTTATCGTGACATAAAAAAAACGAGACTTTTGCCGTCTCTCTCTGGACGGTTTGTTGAAGGTGTATGTGATGAATATTCATCATGGAGATAATCTTGAACCTCCTCACATGAATGATTTGAAGCTCTCTGGCTGACGGCTTGGCTTCGATGTCGTGCGTCTGTTTGGCGAGACGTGGAGCAAAAACCTAAAGTAATAAACAGTCTTAAATTTTAGATGATGCATGAAACAATATGAGAGGTCAGATCGAGAGGCTGAGCCTCAGCTGCTGCACTCTCACATCCATAGTTCTGCTTGAATGAAGCGTTTTCCGTCTGAGCCTGTTTCTGTTTACACCCTGATCGAGAATCCAGAGACTCAGATGGATGAAACGTTTACAAAATCCACGGAATGAACCATATTTTTTCGTGGTGCAGGTTCCCTTTAACTCATCCTGTGGCGTTTGAGTGGATGATGCGGAGGCATGGCCAATGTAATTACACAGCAGGCAGCCAAATATTTCACCCAGCTGGTGCTCAGACCGCGATATTAGTCACACAAAGCTTCAGAGTTCTTCCTCTGACACAAATCCTAAGAATGACCCACATGGAGCTAATTACAGTTTCTCCTGCATCGCATCTTTTAGCTTTCAGCATCCAAAAATATCCAGATTCATAAAGCTCCAGACGACGCTGTCTACGCTGCTGTCTGTCGGGCTAAATTTGATTATGTGCACAGATTACCGTCTCAGCTTTATAATATCCAGCTGGTATTTTCTGTGGATGTGTGCGTCGTACAGTATATCACAGCCGTATCTTCGCTGTGCAGAGTATAAACCACATCTGTTAAATCCTTTAAGATGTTTAAAGTGGTCGTCGACAGAAGCAGCAGAAATAGACCAGCAGATGGCTTCTGAATCTGTAGATGATATCAGTTAAAGTGCAGTGCAGGTCGCACATGTGCTGGTACAGTTAGTCGAAACACTAGAATCAGTCTGAAGCTGCTTTAATCATGTTTGTGTATAAATCACCTGAATCTGCAGCTGCCCTCAGTTGTACAGTTTTCAGTGTAAGCTCTGATAGAAATAATAAGTGCATCACAGCAGACAGAAACTAGCTGCTGAACACAGTGAAGCGTTCAGCAGCTGCAGAGCAACATATTTCCCTCTGGGAGCTGGTGGAGACCAAAACCAGAGCTAACAGAGAGATTCTCGGACCTTCAGTCATGAGATGTACATGATGTTACTCTGTGTCTGCTGATGTGATTTTCCTGCGTCATTGCTGTGTGTTAGAGGTAAAGTAGCATTTAAAGCACTTCTAAGGAAATATGTTTTTATACTTACGGATGCAGCTTTGGATAGAAAAGCAGGGTGAAAATTATTATGTTCATCAACAGTTAATCTGCTGGTTGTTTTCTCGAATTGTTCAGTTAAGCGTTCAAGAATATGTCTCGTTTTTGTCCGACCAACAGACAGAAACACACAGATATTTAACTTATAATATAAAACAGACAGAAACAGGAATTCTCTATATTTAACAGCACATTTTGTAACTTCTGCTGACAGAACGACCTGCACGCTCAGTCGATTATCTGAATAGCTGCCGGTTGTTTCTGACCAGTCAATTAATGGACTAATCGTTGCTGCACTAAGTGAAACCATGAAAGAGTCGCACACATTTATCTGACGTGCAGCAGCTCGCAATCAATGCAGCCTGACATACATAATGCAGAGTGTGTATAGATCGAACTGCAGTGAATGCACAAAGTCACAGCAGAGTGAACCAGCTCATGTATCAGTGTGTGTGTGTGTGTGTGTGTGTGTGTGTGTGTGTGTGTGCATATCTAACAGATGTGGCAGCGCACCAGATTTAGACATACAGCAGCTGACACTGATATCACAGATCTGAACGTACAGCTCTGTAAGTGTGTCACGTCTCCTTCTCTGTGTGTTTCCCTCAGAGAGGAGCTGAAGCTGGCATCCCAGAAGTCTCAGCACCTCGGCGAGGTACTGACCTTTTCCACACCTTTATTACACAAATGATTTCCTTCCTCCTGTTCCAGACCAGGTTTCAGAAACAGGGGTTTGATTAATGGGTTCTGGCGTGGTGAGGATTTACTTCCTGCTGCGACTGAACTCTTAAAGCTCAGGCGGGTTTAGCTTCTATTTAAACGTCTCTATTTGTGTGTGTGTGTGTGTGTTTGTGTGTGTGTGTGTTTGTGTGTGTGTGTTTGCCTTTCAGCTCAATGACGACCGCAACAGTCAACAGCCAGACATGAAGACCAGGTAAGAAACATCTAATTAATTATACACATGTACTCTTTATTCCAGTCCTGCTCAGATCCCCCAGTAAGCATTTATAAACAGTTAATAAATCCATTATAAGACACTTTAGTGTCGCTGTTTGGTCTTATTTTATTAAATCAGATTGAAATTAGACCAAATCTAAATGGACACAACCAAACAGAAACCCTGCTGGTTGGTAGAACCGGAGACGGAGAGAGAACGAGGGAGTTATCAAGCCCTTCTACAGCAGCTGCAGCCGTCAGGTGGAGTTTCTTCAGGTGCTAGTCCTCCTCGTCCTCCTCGTCCTCATAACCCAGTAGAGAATCTCCATTTCTGGCTTTGTGTCAGTTGTTTGGCTCATTTTCTGTGGAGCTGATAAGTAAATGTGGATTTGGACGTCAACAGCCGAAGCTACGAAACGTTCTGGTCGGCCCGGTCAGTGTTCGAGTCATCCTCCCTGTTCAGAATCAACAAATCAATGACTGACTGTGCTGCTGATCTACGGTGTCAGTAGTTAACTCCACATTACAAACTCTTTAGCGATTCATGGTTGTGCTTTGATCCGTTCATTGTCTTTAGTCGTATTTTAAGCCCGTCCTCGGAACAGAAACAGAATCTTGGCGTCGTCTCAGCAGTCGGATTAAAACGTGCCGCCGCCTCAGAGCAGCGACTTAAGTTGCGAGTGAATGTTAAAAAGAGAGAGGATGGCAGACGGCTGAGGAAGGATGACGAGCGCCTGTGTGATGTAAGATCTGAGCAACAACCTGAAGGAGAGGCGATGTGAGGAGCAGCTGACGGCGCCGTGCTGTCGGCCCGGAGGGAAACCAAGAGGTGATGGTGCAAAGTGGAGCAGAAACGATGTTTGTAGGGCGCGAGCGTCTCGTCAGGTAAACAGGAGGAGTGACGGAGAGAAACGAGCTGCTTCACATCCAGTTTCATCTATCAGGAGCGCTCGGTGTCTTCTGTCTTTAAAACTCCATTAATGTTTTGGTTTCTCACAGTTTTCTTATTTGGTTGATGGAATTGTCAAATCCAATCATAAGTACATTGTTTTAATCCTGAAAGAAATCAAACAAATCAACCACGTCTCCTTCTGTCTGCAGAGAAACCGTCTCCAATCAGGAAACAGACGGAGAAATAAACTTCCAGAAATCCACTGGAGCCTTAATCTCAGACAAAGACCGGGAGCTGGAGATTCTGAGGAACGAGGTAGTCACATGATTTAACGTCACGTCTGTTTGGGTCGTTGTAACGACGGCCGTGTGAGGGATTGATCGGTTGTCTCCGTCGCTGCAGATCGCTGTGCTGCGAGGAGAAAACGCCGTGGCCAAGACGCTGCAGTCGGCCGTGGAGACGCTGGAGAGAGACAAAGCTCAGCTGCAGAGTAGTGTTCACAATCTGGAGCAAAGGCTCATGGGAACGCAGGCCTCAGAGGGAGAAGACATTGAAGCTCCGCCTTCAGGTGAGGGGACGATGATCAGAGCGCTCAAACTGTCCCGGAGTAGTTTCGTTTTGTCAACCTGCTTTCTGATTCCCTCCTGCAGGCGATGCAGCTCTGGAGCAGCTGAGGGAAGAGAAGGAGTTCGCAGAGGGACAAGTAAGACCGTCAGGACGCTGCCGACATCTGTTTCATCAAATCATGTTCATGTTCTGATCAGTTCTCACCTGTGTCCTGATTGTCTCCATCAGATCAACTTCCTGAACAGCGTGATCGTGGACCTGCAGAGGAAGAACGAGGAGCTGAAGATCAAACTGAAGAAGCTCGCGCTGGCCGAGTTCAACGGCAACGACGACGCCGACGGGTGAGAAGAACAGAAAGTCATAGAAAATATGAAATCAGCATCTTTTCTTTCTTGATGTTGATCAAAATAATCTACAGTGTGTGTGCATGTCATTGATGTGTTTTTGATATATGGTAGTGATTTCCGGTTGAGTCATGTGTCAGTAATCACGGCTCCTCCCGTGTCGCCCCTCGTTCCTCCGTCAGGTTTGTGGAAGGCGTGTCAAAGCGAGGGAAGAAGGCGACGCCGCGTCTGTTCTGCGACATCTGCGACTGCTTCGACCTCCACGACACCGAGGACTGCCCGACTCAGGCGCAGAGCCCCGACTCTGTACCTCACACCACCTACCACGGCAAGCCGTCCGACGAGAGGCCGTACTGCGACATCTGCGAGGCCTTCGGACACGCAACCGAGTCCTGCAACGACGACCAGACCTTCTAGAGGCTCCGCAAACTCTGCACCTGCATCTTAACTCCCCTTCAACACCTTCTACTCTCCCTCTACATCTCCCCACATGCCTGACTAAACCCCTCCAGATTTTTCCATATTGTATTTTTATACTGTATTTATGCATATCACTGTAGCCACCGTCCTGATCCGCGTCCTCTCTCTCTGCAGCTCCGGCTGCGATGCAGAACGCTCATCCAAATATGCTGCTTTGGTGCAATATCGATGTTTAATACGAAAAGGAATCCGTCCTCTGCACTTGTTGTTTTTAACGTGTTGTTTTTTTGCATCTAAGTTTGTTTCTGAATAAGCATTAAGTGACGTCTCACGTTGTTTTTTTTGGGGGCTTTATTTGTTTTTATAGCCAAAAAATGATGCAACACAGTTAAAGCACAGATGGAACTGAAGGGAAAATGAAGCACATCTACGATTTGTACATTCCTGTATCACATTCCTCCGTCTGTTCAGCTGCGAACCAATCAGAGAGCGAGACTGCCGCGTTTTTTACAACTTTATATGTTTAACTATGTTTTTTATGAAGCTCTTCTTCAAGTCTGTCAGCGTCCGACGGAGTGTCGGAGCCACTGACGGGAGAGAACGACGAGAAGTTTCCAATAATCCAAAAATAAAAAACTCACAGTCGAATCTTCAGACAAACATATGTAATAATAATAATAATCACTTTATTCATAAAGCACAAGATACAAAGCACTTTATATAAATGAAAATAAACATAAGAGAAGATGAAAATGAAGGACGGTTCTCTACGACTAAGAACTAAATCTCCTGTGATTACAACTTTATTCTGAAAATATTAAAAGAGTTTATTAAAACGTAACGACTTTATTCTTTGTAACATTCAGACATCGTAACTTTCACGACATTGTTCTTATAATGTTACATCTTCTCTCTCAAAACATTGCAGGTGAAATATTGTAATATTCCAGTTTTACTTTATTCTCTGAATATTACGACTTTAATCTTTAAACTCTTTTATTTTAGCATTTTTTTCATAACATGCCGACTTTATTCTCAAAACACTTTTTAAATAATAATAATCGTTTTCTTGAAACACAATACAACTTTATTGTTGAAATATTATGACTTTATTTTAGAATATTAATTATATTTTTTTGCCTTTTCTGGAGGGAAATATTCAGATTAAATCCAACAGATAAAGTAGCAAAATCTCAAAATATCGACATTTTGTTTTTTGGGGAAACATTTAATATTTCGATTTAATTCTAAATTAAATATTACATCTTTTTCTCAAGACATATTTTTAAGGCAAATATTCAGACTTAATCCAACAGATTAGTAGATAAAGTAGCAAAATCTCAAAATACGACGACTTTAAAACATCGTCTTGTTATTCCGCGACGACTTTATCTGACTAAATAGTAAAAAAAGTAGTAAAATCAAACTTCACTCTCAGAATTACAACTTGATTCTTGAAATATTCAGATTTGTCTCTCATTATCGGGACTTTTCTTGTCTCGTAATGTTTCGACTTTTTTCTCACATCACTGCCAGTTTATTATTTAAATGTTACAACCTAATTAAACTGAATGAATCACTGATCAGTGGCTTCAACACTCCGTTGGACTGATGAGAACATGAAGTCTCGACCTTTGAACTCGTGGTTTCCATCAGCTGCGTCTCTCGTCCTCTTCAGTGGACGGAGGTTATTCTGGACCGGACCAAGAGATGCAGGTGAAGGAAAGCGAGTAAGTGGACTTTGACTCCACAGATTTCACACATGAAGGTCAGTTTACTTGTTTACTTACTTGTTTCTGTATGAAGTTTCGTCTCCACAGCGTTTCTGTCAGTCAGAACAATCTCATCACGAGGTCCATTTAATAAAAACTGTTCCCGAGCTTTCAGCAGAATCAGATTATCTTCATCCGCAGTCGTGGAGGAAGTTCAGGTGTTTCTTTATTCTACGCAGCTTTAAGGACTTCTTGTCCACTTTGTGTTCATATTTGGGATTCAAGATGGCATCAGAAGCTCCAGAACAGCTACTAAATGGACCTCAAGATGAAGATTAATTTGTCGTCTTCTGTGTCGAACCAAATTACTTTTCCATCGATCATCCTGCAGGTTCACGTCCCGGAGCAAAGCCACAGAAGGTTACAGTCGTTGCATTTTGTTATTTATTCTCCGATCGTTCGCTCAGCGGTGATGTTCCTGCAGGGAAATAAGCTAAGCACTGATTCAAGGTGTCGTATGGTCTGTACTCGGACTTCTGTACTGTAGTGTAGGCGGGCTTTCTGAGATGTCACAGGAACTCAGACGAGCCCAGATGAAACTATAGAAGCCTCGACTAACTTTAGTTTTTGCACTGTCCACTTTAAAGATTCAGCAGAAAACAAACGGCGCTTTAACTTCACGGTTCTGATCAGAAGTGACTTTATTTTGAAGGTCAGCACAGACGATCACACGGCCCTCTTTAAAGTTTAAAGTCTGACATTCTGGGAAATGAGCTCGTTCAGATCGATACGCAGCAGCTAACGGTTATTTTATGTTTCCCGAAGCCGAAGAAGGCGTCTTCAGTTGTCTTATTTTGTTCACGACCTAAAAAAATATTCAGTTTGGTGTCAAAAAAGAGGAAAGAAACAAGAAAATATTCACATTTAAGAAGCTCGAATCAGAACTTTGACTTTTTATTTCCTTAAAAAATTACTCAAACCGATTATTGAAATGGTTTAAATGAGTTTAGTAGTTGATTAATTGTTTCAGCTCTATCGCTCTCATGTCTGTATGCTAAATTTGAAGCTACAACAGGTTAGCTTAGCACTTAGCCTAGCACGTTGTTGTTTTTGCACTTTGGTTTTTAGTACCGAGTTTCCAGTCTAAGCTAAGCTACTCTGCTGCTAGCTGGAGCTTATTCAACATATTTGAAAAAGGGAAGTCCAAAAAAAGCACGACATTTCTGGTTCTGCTGCATTTTTTAAATTTAAAAAAGACTGATGATATTACAGAATCTGTCGCACGCTTACAACACGAGAGCGGAATGAGTTTTCTCACCTGAAACTGAAGCGAATTTCCCAAAATGTCGACCTGCTCCTTTAAATTAACCCTGTTTAGCGACTTGTATTTGACTTCTCCTGTTCTTAAGCACAATTTTTGGATCATATTGAATCTTCCAGTGTAACAGTGTATAATACATGACTAACCACCGACACTCTCGTCTTTGTAAATACTAATCCGAGGCGTCCTGATCAGCGTGTTCAGGAACTAAAGAAAGCTTTTTCTGTGTACGACATTTTATTTTTCTGCCCTGTTGATAAGATTGACATTGTATAACGCAGGTTTCCACTCCAGGAGGGGAAAAAAAGCCCATTTGTATAGACTTTAAAAACATTGTGTACTTTATACGTGATGCATCTAATTATTAGTGTTTTATATGTAACAACTTCAGGCAGCGTCGAGGAGTGGTTTGGAAACCGTTTCTCAGACGCTGACGTGGTGTAAAATGTCACTGTTTTCTATGTACTGTATACTCCTGAACAGTCCAATAGAAATACTAAAAAACCAAAAACAATAAGTGTGTGTTCGTGTTTTGTGTTTTGTTCTCACTCCGGCGGTAGCTGATGTTTTGTGCCTTGCAGCAGACGTTTCTACATCCTCTCAGAGCATTAAACTCCACTCTGTGCCGCGCTGCTCATTATAGTTTCATCCTCAGATCCATTTTTTATTTTTTTTCCTCCTGAGAGGTTCCAGCAGCTCTGCTCCAGTTTTCATGAGCTCATGAGGGCTGTTTCATAAATGAGGATTAGCACTTAAACCAGGTTTACGTCTGTAATTCAGGCTTGTTTACTTTTGCTCTGTGAACGTGAGGAATGTAACTTTCAGCTCTGATTTTGTCTCCTGAGGGGGAAATATTTGTCGCTTAAGCTGCTGAATGCTTCACCGTGTTTACCAGCAGAACCTCCAACTGTCTCGTCTGCTGAGAAAAGAACAAACTGCAGGAGCTCACATGCAAAAACGCTTTAGATTGCTTACAGAACAATACAACACTGACTTGTTTCGACCTCGAGTGGTGGATGAAGAAGGTGAATGCAGGTGGTGAAGATGGAAAAATGAGAAACAACCATTCAACATAATGTATTTTATACATTTAAGGTCTGTTCATGTTTAAACCTGTCGAAGGATGCTTCATGTTTTTAGGATCAAGACAAAGACAATAGAAGGCGTCTCTCCGTCTGCGGCAGAGCAGAACTATTGTGGTTTTCACAGTATAATACTTTTATGTATAGAATAGTTTAGATGACACTTTAAGGTTTAAGGACACAGACACATAAAATGAAATATATTGGGATAATTAAACTAGAGACCACACGGTGAAGCATTACAGCTGATGTGGACGAGAGAAACAACAAAAACTTAAAAAACAAACAAGGAAATAACAGTTAAAGACGATAACAGACAAAGCGTCAGCTAATTTTAAAGGGGCACTCCGTAGTTTTAAAGGAAGGAAAATAAGGTCCCAGAACACCGTTTGAAGCTAGAAAGGTGGCAGGGTCCGCCACATGTAAACAAAGTAAAACAGTATGGAGTTGTACTCAATGAAGATACTTTCTATTCTGATTTAAATTTCTTCCTCAAAACTACTGACTGCTCCTTCAGCAGACTATTTTCCCATAGATTCCAGTCTGTATGCTAAGCTAAGCTAAGCTAAGCTAAGCACCTCCTACCTCTAGTTTAACACCAAACGTACGAGTGGAATCAATCCTCTCATTGGACTCTCGACTAAAAAGACTAAAGACTCAAATCTACAGACTGCTCCTTTACCTTCAGCACTTCATTGCACTGAAGAAGACGAAACATCTGTTCTCGTCAAAACACTAAAAACACTGAAACGCCGGGAAACGTTTTTTGTGAATTTTATTAAGAAAACAAACCATTGGACATGATAAAAACCAAGCACTACTGATGGAATAAATAAGTCAAACCAAACCATAAATCTGTACAAGATCTAAAGTGAAACAAAATGGTCCCAAGAAAAAAAAAAGAAAAAAAAAAACAACATACAAGATTTTATATCTCACAGCTCTTTTTTTTTTTTTTTTTAAACACACAGTTATGAGCAAACTATAAGCAATCGGCTCAATCAGGTGAAAGCTACAACAGAAGTGAGATTTGTTTTTTTTAAACTGAGTGTACATAATGCTGTTTATAACTGTTAATGTCAATACAATAGCATTTTAAGTTCCAGCGCTGCTGGACTGGGAATGAGGTATATGCTAATCCATCCTCTAAACTGAGACAACTGTCGTTTTTTAATTCTTTTCTCTCCATCCATGTTGAACGCTGATCTGCTGAAGTCTGAAGTTGTTCCGTCTCTACAGCCCCCGTTACGTCATGAAGTCATTGGTTTGTGATTCAATTGATTCCAATCCATAGTCACAAGCAAATAATCGATTAATGAAACTAAATCTTACATGTGTGAGGTTGAACATTTAGAGGTCAAAGGTCTGAATCCGTACGAGAGAGTTCAAGTAAATTGCACAAATCTGCACAAGACCAGGATGTCGATGCCACACGTGTATGGATTCAGCCGATAGACAGCACCTTGAAGGATTAGAACCAACGTCTGAGCTCGGAGACTGGACCCTTTTCTGTGTGGAGCTACAGGAACATGTCGGTCAGAGATAAGTAGTGATACACAGACCACAGATGAGAAGAGACGGTGGACCAGACTGAAAACCAGCTCCAGCACCTGGTCTGGTTCTACTGGGTTCAGACTGAAGTAGACTCAGACCGGCGAGCAGGAACTCTGACGTGTCAGGTTTGCAGATTTTTACGTTTCCAGAAGACAAAAAAAGTAACAAAAAAAAAGAAAGGACTTCTGGGTAGTGTTCAAATTCCTGTTTCCAAAATGTTTTAAAGGAATAGTTCCACATTTTTGTCTCTCCTTGCTGAGAGTCAAGCGAGAGGACGTGTTCCACTCTCATGTCTGTACTGGAGTCACAAAGCTTCAGCCAGGAGACGGTTAGCTTAGCTTAGCTTAGCATAAAGACTTGTACAGGATTTGTAAACAACATGTCTTTCACATCACCAGGAGACAAGTTTGGTTCTCCGTCTTTGTTTTCCTTCTGTGTCACGTTCAACGTTACAAACACAGGAAACAGGAAACAGTGTCTGTTTCACACTCAGCACCGACTGGACGATGTTTAAACGCTGCTCGAATAAAAGACAGATGGCAGCGATGTCGCCATAGCATCACAAACATCAGCCGTCACTGTCGAACGAATCCTGATTCTCCTCTTTCTTACTCAAGACTCAAGCCAGATGTTAGCAGCTCTTTTGCCAGCTATAAAAGCAATATGTGTTTCCTTTGGACAGGACCAGGCTAGCTGTTTTCCAAGTGTTTCCAGTCTTGATGCTAAGCTAAGCTAAGCTAAGCTAACCCAAGCACCTCCTGGCTCTCACGCACAGACACGAGCGGAATCAATCCTCTCATCTAACTCTCGACAAGAAACTACAAATATTTCTCAAAACGCTGAACTATTCCTTAAAATAAAATAAAAAAAACAACACAGTTGTAGTTGAGTATAAATATTGGGTAATACTAATAAGTGATGATTATAAGGCAAAGAAACAAAAAGAAAACATGGCACCAAAATTGTAATTCAAAACCTGCTTGACCTAAAAACGTGTATTTAAATCGTAGCAACTCAAGGCACACCTTCAGGACCTACGCTACCTACGCCTGTCTTCACTACTCATCCAAGAGTTCATCTTGACCTGTACCGTCGTCTTCTTCTTCTACGAACCACAAACTAACTCACTGTGATAAACATGTGAATGGAGAACTTTTCATGGATAGAGAAAAAAGACTTCCACTACAGCAGCAAATCTATCTGTGATCGATTGTGACATACCATAACAGTGCATTGACCCTCCTGAGAAAAAAACCCTAAACATTTCCTAAACAAATATAGAACATTAGTCTAACAGGAGGGAGGATTGAAGTGTCGTGGTCTTAGGGTGGAGGTTCCCCCACCGCGGCCGCTGATCTGAGACCAGGTTAGCCTCTTGAGTATCCTGAGCTAAACCGTTAGCAGTTCTAAAAATCGGTCTCAGAGCAGCGACCGGGATCAACCTCGTCCTAATCTCAGATCCCCAGTGTTAACTCTTTTAGTCACAGATGCAGGTCAGGGTTTGTGGTCTGGCCTGGCGGGTGGCCCGGGCTCGGCTGACGGCGTCGCCCCTGGTCACGGAGGGGATTGCAGCCCCGGGTTCAGAGCTTCTCTTGGCATTAGTGAAAAGTGTGGAGAACTGGAAGGAAGCACGGAGGGGGACCAGTGAATAGAGGTAATATCCATTCTCCCTCTGTGGCAGAGGAGTGTTAGGGCGAAGGAGGCAAAGTGGAGGGGAGACAGCCGTCAGGAGGAGGAGGAGGAGGAGGAGGAGGAGGGAGGGAGGGAAGGAGGGAGGAAGAGAGACGTCCATTCTCCCTTTTGGTATAGTTTGGGTAGAGAAGGGAAGGTGGAGGTAAGAAGAGGAGAGCTGGTGTGTCCATTAGCCCTAAATGATCTAGAGTTAATGGAGGGAGGTGCAGAGGGAGGGAGAGGAGGAGGGTGAGGGAGAGAAACCAATCAGCCCCCAAACATTTAACTCTCCTCAAAGTCCTGAGACGAGGACTCCAGTTTGCTTTTCTTGCTGGCCGGGGCCTCCTCCTCTAGGTCCTGCGACAAAGAGGGAAAGAAACACATGAGCGATCGGTTCACGCCTCGTATCAATAATTGTCCACAGTGATTTATTGCAAAACAGTTGCCAAATTAACAAGAAGGAACAAATCATTAAGAATTTGTAACAGACGGCATGTCATAATGATTATTAAATTCCTCTTAATTCAACAACTCATAAAATTAGACGTTTCTGTAAGGGAGTCTGGGAACTTAACAAACAAGTCGCCTGTTTTGGTGAGTTTACATTGGTGGTAAAATTTGACACATTTACCTTCAATAAAATGTCGTCTTTCATTAATTTAGTGTAAATGATGAAATAATGAAAAAATAAAATATTGAAGAGACGATTTACAATCGCAGAGTTCAAGTTATTCTGTGTAACAACTCTTAAAATTCTATAATTTGTTAATGGAGTCTGGTGATATTGTGGTCGCCAGCTCAACGGCCCAAGACAACTTTAACCTGCATTATTAAGACTCTTTGGCGCCATGTTAGTGACACACACACACACACACACACACACTCCTGTTGTTATTCAGGGTCTTTCTTTATGTGTGTGACTATAAATAACCATTCAACATTCACAGAGCGCCTGAAGGGAAACACACGTTACGGCTGCAGTCGTAGAAGAGAAGTCAACACTGGAGCAGCAGTTACAGAAAGAAGTGACAATAATGTTCATGTATTGGACCTGTGTTCTGTTTGTTCTGTCCCAGTTCTGAGATATCTGATAAGAAAGAGTTCTGTTTGTGGTTCTCACAGCTCACTGTCAACAGTCTCTGTTGTTTCTGTGTGTGGACACAAGAAAGACGTGTCGCTGTTTATTTCTTAATAAAAGAAATCTCTGGGTTCTAGTTTGCTCATAACTGTGTGTTTCTGTAAAAAGAAAATGGAGCTGTGAGATATAAAATCTTGTATGATTTTCACTTTAGAGTTGTTATCTACAGGTTTATTGTTTGGTTTGACTCCATCATTGTTTCTTGGTTTTGATCACACGCATCATCATCATCATCATCATTATTATATTAAATAAAACCCCAATTCCTGAAAACTTGAGATGCTAAAACTAATCCTTCTTACAAATCACCAGGAATATCTGCGCAGCTAAATTTAAATTCGAGGTCGGAGAGAAAATGTGTTGTTTCTTTGTAATTTGGCTTCTCAACCTGAGGGATCGGACCCTCGAGGGAGTCGGAAGTAAACGTCCAGGAGTCGGCAGACGGTCGTGGAGAGACAAATAAAATACCATATTTCAGTTTGGAGAACAGTTTGTTGATTTCATTGTGTGTCCCTGTGACATGATTTGCCTTAAAATAGATTTTAGTAAGTGTGTTTTCAAATTTAGAGTTCTGATTGGACACACAAGCACAATAAACCTTCTTGTTTCATTTCAGGATGTTGTTAAAAGTCCCGGTGCTGAGGGACGAGGAGGGCTCGTCTCATCAGGTGAGTGTTGACGTGTTCGTACCTGAGTGGCTTTACTGTCTGAAGAGTCCTTCTCCCCTGAGGACAGACTGTCTCTCTTGGCACTTTGTGCTCTCTCTGAGGTCTCTGATGTCGGGGTGGTCTTACCTGTAACACATGGACACATCAGAACAGGAACACAGTACAGATGGTGTGCTGCAGATTCTGACACTTCAATGACACAGTGTGGTCGAGGTAAGTAACTGCACAGTAAAGTCAACACTGAGATGTACGTTTCAATAATTATAATTACTTCAAGCAAAACAGCTCCATTATTCCTCCTCCTTAAATGAGAATATTAGCTGCTTTTTTTCCGTCTTCTAGGATAAATGTTCTCCTGGGATTTAGATATTTCATTTAGTTCATCAGTCACTGGCTGCAGTCGTACATGGAATATGAGTGCTATCATGATCATATCTGCAGGGTGATACAGGCGTGATCATCGTTTACACTGACATGATTCAGACATGACGAGACATTTAAAGAAAAGGCATGTGAGTAGATTAAAATTTGAGTTTAGTTTTGAATGTTTTGAACTCAGATTCTTACGTACTGACCTTTAGGAAATATAACTGAGCGATATATTTGTTACAGTACTTTTATTCGGGTGTTTAAGACGTTAATCTGACGGTTCAGACTCCGAGAGAGTGCCGTCTAACACCTGAAAAGAAGGTTGTCGGTTGAAGTCTCAGGGGAGAGACCTCAGCTGTGTCCCTGTGTGTCTCCTGTATTTAACAACAGGGAAGGAATTATCTCAGTGTGACGTTGTTTATCTCAACGTTACAGACGGAGATGAGAGAAACAAAAACAGGAAGTGGTTCATCATCCACCTGATCAGCCGTACTGCCACGCCAACACCTGCTACACGCCAGTGAGGAACTTGTTTACAGGTGTGTGTGTGTGTGTGTGTGTTTCTTACCCCTCTTGCTGTCCGGGCTCTGGTCAGTCTTGGCCTCGCTGTTCTCGCGGTGGGACGCGGAGGCGGGCTCTGGGGTCGGGCTGGTGCTACAACTGTTTTCCTGTTTCACCGGAGACGAGTCGGCGATGGAGCTCTGGTTGCTGTTGTCATCTGACAACGACAGAAAGAGAGAACGACTCACTTCAGTTGGGTATTTTGTCAGACATGTACACAAAACATTTCTGGAGCTTTACAGCAAAACAGAGTTGCAGCATTCTGCTAAACAAGGATGCTGGAGTTGGACTTGTAAAAAAAAAAAATATGGCTCCATGTATTTCACTCTATCCCTCGGCATGAACATCCAAAATGGAGCACTAGAGGCAAAGCGTGCATTTGGACTTTTCATGGCGTTTGTCAACAAGAACTAAACAACACAGATCATCACGGCTGCGTCCTTTAAGGCTTTCACCACCTACCATGCATGTCCATCATCCCCGGAGAGGAGCTGTTCTCTGGAGTCGTCAGCTCTGAGCCGTATTTCTCATCTTTGCCCTTCTTCTTGTTCTTGTTCTTCTATAAAGAGTGAAGAAAAACAGCATTCAAACACACAATAGCTCCGTTCAAAAGCAATCAACGAGCAACAATGCGTTGTACAAAAAAACAGCAAAACAAAAACGCTGGAGCTCTGACAGCGTGTTCAAAAGAGAATACATTAGGGAGAATATCTTGCCCTTGAAAACAAAAGGCTGGACGTTTTCTTTTGTCCTGCAGCACCTGTTGATAACAGGTGGCGACGCCGTGGGTTCCGGGTCGCGTTTATAATGACAGTTAATATCATTAAAGAGAGAGCGGGAACTCACGTCATCGGATTTGGGCTCCGTCACCGGCACCCACTTGTAGATGCGGAGGGACGTGTCTCCAACAGTCACCCATTTCTTCTCCCTGTGCAGGAGCAGAAACCAAAACCGACTCAAAGAAAGACAATGAGGCCACAGACGTGATGACACAGACGTAGATCGATCAAGACGCTGATGTAAAGACAAAACTGTTCCCGATGAGCTGCTACAGTGATAGGACTTATTATTCTCAGGGCTAATAAGTTAACCATTTAGTCTAGAACATGTCAGACAATAGTTTAAATTCCCCGGAGACAATTATTATATCAGCAAATTACTTTCTTTGTCCGTCAAACAGCCTTAAACCAAAAAATATTTCATTTCTCAAGATAAAACCAACAAAACGTCAGTACGTTTCAGAGCCTGAAGTTACTGAATGTTTGCTATATTTGTTCAACAGAATCTGTCTGTGATTAAAACAGCAAGAAACAAATCACGTTATAAAAAAAAAGACCCTGAAATCACGACTAAATCCTAAATAATCGATTTGTCTCAAAACACAAATTACACTACAGGAGATAAAATACATTTTAAGACATCAGTTTGGGTTTTGGGATTCTGTTTTCTGTTTGTTTGTGACATTTTAGACACCAAAAACATGTAACTGAGATAATAACAGGCGCATTTAGTGATAATGACAATTTTAGTTGCAGACCTGAATTACTTGGTCTATAAAATGTCAGAATATAGTAAAAACTGAACTTCACGTTTCACCAAAGGTTAAGTTAAGTCTAATTTATGGTCCAAACTCCAAAGCAGACCAAGACAACCAGCACATATTCACATCAGAGACGCTGGATCCAGAGGATTTATTACATTTTTTTTAAAATCAGTGGACAAAATCGTTCATAATTTAATTTTCTGATCAACCTGACAAATCGCTCCAGCTTGAAAATCACAATGTAAAGACAGAGAAACACTAGAAGTGACAAGAGTATAATGTTATGTGATCGCATGTGATATAAAATCAATATTCTTCTTAGTGCTCGGAGTGTTTCAGTTTCTTAAGAAGTCCAGTCGCCTACTAAAAAGCACGACATAACCTGGGTGAGAACCTTCATCAACAAAATCAATATAATAATTCCGATTAAGGACGCAACTAACAAATAATTTTCTGATTGATTCAAATGATCATTTAGTCCATAAAATGTCGGAAAACAGAAATAATAAAAATGTCAGTCACATACTGAAAAGGTCTTATTTAGTCAATGATATGATGTTATATCAATGGCCTCAACTGATGCTGAATAATCATTAATAGATCCATTAATTAATCAAGGTAACTGTTTCATTTGAATGCAGTAATGACGTAATCTACTAATTACTTTAGATTGAATGGAATTAGTGAATTACAATTACTGTAAAATTGTATGCATGTACAATACTTAAGTAAGTTTACTTAGTTACTTTCCATTACTAACGCAAAACCAATAAACCTTTTAGCTCATACCATTTATTGTATTACTCAAGTAGTTATTTTTACATTTTAACTCTCCAAGTAACTTTTTATCTAGTAGCATGTAGTGTTATCTTAAGTTAACACATGTTGATACAAACGTATAAAATGTTAAAGTAAATAATGTAACTACATTTGGTAAATAAATGTAGTGTAAAATTAAGTATTTACCCAAAAAATGTACATCAGTATTACAAATAAAAGGGAATTAAGTACAGTATTTGAGTAAATGTACTTCGTTACTTTCCATTAACTCTCTATGTAACTTTTTTTACTAGTAGCATTTAAGGTTAGCTTCAGTAAAACATTGATACAAATGTATAAAATATATAAAGTAACTACATTTGTAAAATAAATGTAGTGTAAACTAAAGTATTTACCCATGAAATGTAAGGTTTATTACTACAGATAGAATAAGTGGAGTATTTGATTAAATGTAAGTATTCGATTAAATGTACTTAGTTACTTTAGATTACTGTCTTGAGTCAGTAGTATGATCTAACATTTAAGCTAGTAGCATTTAGTGTTATCTTAAATTAAGACATTTTGATGCAAATGTATACAATGTTAAAGTAAATAAAGCAGGCCTAACTACATTTGTTAAATAAGTGTAAAATAAAGTATTTACCCAAGAAATGTACACAATTACTACAAATATAGTTGAATTAAGTACAGTATTTGAGTAAATGTACTTAGTTACTTTGAATTACTGTTGTGAGTCAGTAGTATAAAGTAACATTTAAACTAGTTGCATTTAGTGCTAGCTTAAGTTAAAACGTTGATACAAAACGTATAAAATTAAGTCACTACATTTGTTAAATAAAAAGGTTTTGTAAAATAAGGTAATTAACCAGGAAAGGTACATAATTGCTACAAATAAAATGGAATTAAGTACAGTATTTGAGTAAATGGACTTTTTGACTCTTTGAGTCAGTAGTAAAAGGTAACTTTTAAACTAGTAGTATTTAAGGTTAGCTTAAGTTAAAACATTGATACAAATGTATAAAATTAATAAAGTAACTACCTGTGTTAAATAACTATAGTGTAAAATAAAGTATTTACACAGGAAATGTATATTATTACTACAAATAAAATGGAATTAAGACAGTATTTGAGTAAATGTACTTAGTTACTTTAGATTACTGTCTTTGAGTCAGTAGTATGATGTAACTTTTTAGCTAGTAGCATTTAGTCTTAGCTTAAGTCACATAAACAGAGATAGTGTTAAATACTTGTTAAACGTGTAAAACGGTTGAAAAATGTAATAACACAAATTAATACACTTAATTTGAATGTCGTCTTTTTGTACCTGAAAGTGTAAACTTCTGTATAAATATCTGAATAAACAAAAAAAAATAAAAAATAATAATAATCACAGTTACATTAACGTTTTAATCAGAACACCAACTTCTCCTGACTTTGACCAAAGGACGTTTGATTAAAACACCTGATAACACATATCACATT
The DNA here is from genome assembly GCA_903131615.1 of Diplodus sargus. NCBI lineage: Eukaryota > Metazoa > Chordata > Actinopteri > Spariformes > Sparidae > Diplodus > Diplodus sargus. Next base: position 71,009 of record CAEMYA010000773.1, on the reverse strand, counting down.
GATTTCCTTTCCCGGGCGGGGCTACACACCCAAATAACCAGTATCTGAACGTGCTCTCGCAGTCTTAAAAATGTGTATTTCGGCCTAAAATGTGGATAAAAGTGTGTTTTGCCATTATAGCTCAAGTAAAGTACTGTTATTCTTATATTATATTTAAGTACAGTACTTGAATAAATGTACTTAGTTACTTTCCATTAACTCTCCATGTAACTTTTTAGCTAGTAGCATTTAAAGTTAGGTTAAGTTCACACATTTTGATACAAACGTATAAAATGTTAAAGTAAATAAAGTTACTTCATTTGTTAAATAAATGTAGTGTAAAATAAAGTAATTAACCAGGAAATGTACATAATTACTACAAATAAAATTGAATTACGTACAGTATTTGAGTAAATGTGCTTAGTTACTTTAGATCACTGTCTTTGAGTAAGTAGTATAATGTAACTTTTTAGCTAATAGCATTTAGGGTTAGCTTAAGTTAACACATTTTGAAACAAACATAAAATGCTAAAGTGAATAAAGTGACTACATTTGTTAATTAAATGTAGAATAAACTAAAGTAATTAATCAGGAAATGTAACTTTTTATTACTACAAAAAAATTTAATCAAGTACAGTATTTGAGCAAATGTGCTTAGTTACTTTAGATTACTGTCTTTGAGTTAGTGGTGTAATGTAACTTTTTAGCTAGTAGCATTTAGTTTTAACTTTACACATTTTGATACAAACGTATAACATTTTAAAAGTAAATAAAGTAACTATATTTGTTGAACAAATGTATTGTAAAATAAAGTATTTAGCCAGGAAATGTAAGGTGTATTACGACAAATAAAATGGAATTAAGTACAGTATTTGAGTTAATGTACTTAGTTACTTTAGATTACTGTCTTTGAGTGAGTAGTGTAAAGTAACTTCTTAGCTAGTAGCATTTAGTGTTAGCTTAAGTCACATAAACACAACAATTTTTTGTTAAACGTATAAAATGGTCGATAAATTACATAAAATAAATTAATACACTTAATTTTAATGTCGTCTTTTTGTACCTGAAAGTATAAACGTCAGTGTTAAATAACTAATTTTATCTGTACAAACTAAAAACAATCACAGTTACATTAACAATTTAATCAGAACACCAACTTCTCCTGACTTTGACCTGCGGACGTTTGATTAAAACACCTGATAACACATATCACATTGATTTCCTCCCCCCCGGGCGGGGTTACACGCCCGAATTAACAGTATCTGAACGTGCTCTCGCGGTCTTAAAATATGTATTTCGGCCGTTAAACGTGTATAAAAGTGTGTTTAGCCGTTAAGACTGAGTCACTACGTGTTCAGCCATGCACTAACTGTAGCCTACTTCCCTCTCCCAACCCCCACCGTGCTCCTCTTCTCTACCAGAACCTAAAGGGCGACTCAAAGCGCTTAATTTAAAACTCCAGACGGACTAAACTCCTCCGACTCAAGAGCGCCGTCGTCAAATTGTTTCCAAGTCGACACTTATCGGAGGTTTCGGTCCCTAAAGAGAAAATACCAACCGCCGCCTGAGCTACGAGCTCAACAGCGGGCAGCAATGGCTTCATGTGACTGCATCGAAATGGCTTCTGGGTTCAACCCTGGCCGTTAAAATCGGCGAGAGAGAGAGAAAAGAGACGCCGGGTAACATGTTGTGTTGCTCGGCTCCAGGCAGCCAGACGACGGCCGGGGCGGTGCACCAAGCACGAGTGCGCCCCGGTGCACCTGAGCCGCAAGTACATCTGCCGTGAATCCCGTTCAGAAATTGTCCTTTTCTTTCAATTTCATCCCTCACTCCGTCTCGCTCCTTCCCTCTCCTCCCCCAACAAGCGAGCCTTTCTCGTGTTAGATAACGAAGCCCGCTTTTTTTTTTTCCTCCCTCTTTTCTCCCTCTTACCATTTTCGTACTTTCTCAATAGCGGCCATAACCCTCTTGATGTCATCTTTCGCCCTGCTCCGGGTCTCAGCTCGGACCGACCTGCCCGACATTGCCGCGGTGGGTATAATATTTTTAAAGCTCGCCGGCAGTTCAGACACAATGCAAACAGTAGAGCGCACAGAGGAGCCACTGCGCCTGCGCGGACTGATGTAGCAGCAGAGAGAGAGGGCGCCTGGCTGCAGCTGCACCGAGAGCAGAGCCGAGTCTCCCTGCTGAGTGAGGAGGAGAACAAAGAGGCAGCGAGCAGCGCGGATGTTGTTCTCAGAGTTCACGGCTCCAAGTACAAATACTACACAACTATCAGAGTGTCACACTGCTGAGGTACAACTACACGAGTATTGTGTATGTGCAGCACACACTTTTGTAGTTTTAGGGAAGAAATGACAAGATCTGCATTGACTGTTTTTTTTATTTTTATGCACAAACACACTAAAGTTATTTATTTTACTTAAGTGAATATACAAGCTGTCCTCAGAGGGAAGTTGGCAGGGTCCACCACATGTAAACAAAATAAAACATTTATATTCCTTTTTTAAAATTATTTTCTGTGCGTCAGTCTCTAAACCCATTTTTGTTTTTTTTGGTTTATTAGAAGAAATGTTAATGAGAAGAGAAAGATCTGCATTGGCTGATTGTTTCATGCATAAACAGACTAAAGAAACAAGTTTTGTATTTGTTTCTGTAAGCGAATAAACAAGCTGTTCTCAGAGGAAAGGTGGCAGGGTCCGCCACATGTAAACAAAAACAACCCATCTATATTCCTTATTTTTTGAAAATGATTTTCTGTGCGTCAGTCTCTAAACCCATTTTTCTTTTTTAGTTTATTAGAAGAAATATTAATGAGCAGAGAAAGATCCACATTGGCTGATTGTTTCATGCATAAACAGACTAAAGAAACAAGTTCTTTATTCTCAGGGCCGGAGGAAGAGTTCACAGCTCAAAGTACAAATACTACACGACATCAAAGTGTCACACGGGTGATGCTGCTGAAGTAGAAGCACACGAGTATTGTGTACATGCAGGACTCACAGTTTTGTAGTTTTAGGGAAGAAATGACAATATCTGCATTGACTGATTGTTTCATGCACAAACAAACTAAAGAAATATGTTATTTTTTCTATAAGTGAAAGAACAATCTGTTCTCAGAGGAAAGGTGGCAGGGTCCGCCACATGTAAACAAGATAAAACATCGATATTCCTTATGTTTTATTATTTTCTGTGCATCGGTCTCTAAACCCATTTTTGTTTGTTTGTTTGTTAAACACACTTGTGAATAAACCAGCTGTTCTAATATGAAATGTGTCAGGGTCCGCCACATATAAACAAAATAAAACATCCATATGACTTACATTTTTAAAAGTTGTTTTTAACTATTTTATTGCAAATTATTTTCTGTGCATCAGTCTCTAAACTCATTTGGTTATGTTAGTTTTTTAGAAGAAATGTTAATGAGCAGAGAAAAATCCTCATTAACTGTTAAATGATTGTTGCATGCACAAACAAACTAAAGAAACAAGTTATTTATGACTGAATAAACAAACTGACATTAAAGAACAACACAGTTTATACTGTTTTACTTTGTTTACATGTGGCGGACCCTGCCACCTTTCTAGCTTCAAACAGTGTTCTGGGACCTTATTTTCCTCTGAGAGCTGATTGTTAATTCACTTATGGAAACAGTTTGTATAATTACTTCATTAATATTCGAAATATTAAAATTCTGAGTTTGAATTTCTTCTATAAAACTAGAGGGTGCTTCTTTAATATCTATTTTTTTTAACCACCTATAAGACACTTTGAATTGCATTTTCATATGTTTGAAAGGTGCTCTATGAATAAAGTTATATTTATAATATATAATATTGTAATATTAAAGGAACATTTCACCCAAAAATGTAATTAAATTATCCTACTGATGATATAACACACAACATTTCTGGAGCTTCACAGTAAAACAGAGTTTTAGCGTTCTGCTAAACAGACTTGATTTAAAAACAACTGTGAAACAAACAACATGAAATGGCTCCTTACAGCTCGTCTGCCGTAATCAAAGTCCTTCAGAGGCCCTGAGTGCTCAAACTAATTTAAAAAGATGTTGAAAGTGTGTAAAAGCTGCAAATGAGATGAAAAGATATTTTTATTTTGGAACTTCTCTGATCAAAATGTGGACATCACACTAATAAACAAGCCAATTACAGACTTTTAACTGTCCCCAAAATCCTGTTTTGTTTAATGATGCAGTGAGTAGTTGAAGTCAATAGACTCCACAGCTCGAGATAGTAGACATTTAAATGATTGTGTTGCCCTCTGGTGTCATAATTAAGAAACTGCACACAGTGTTTTATACACAAGCTTTATTTTATTAAACTAGTGCAGTGCCCGTAGGAAATATGTGTTCCTATAGAAAAGTGGGAGGTTATGAAGCATTTTCACTGATGGCCAAATGAGGCTGTTTGAAGGTGGAACGTCAGGGATATTTAGGTTTGTTATGAAATCCGATATTCCAGGGTATAACTGGTTGTTTTTGATTTTGCCACTATATTTCACCTTTAAAACTATTTACTTGGTGTGATTATTTTCAGCACAGCCTCACATGTGTGACTGTACAGTTATTTTTTCATTTTGACATATTGTATTAACACAATAGACCTAAAATCACAAAAAAACATCAAATCTGAGTAGAAAAAGTTATTTTTTTACTGTAAAAACCACAAATATGTTTAACAAACTTTATTACTTATAATGCAAATATAAATTGTTGTGTGCTGAATATGTGCATACATTTTAAAAATGTACAAGGTTCTGTGTAACTATTTACATTCAAATGCAGACAATGGTCAGGTCTGCCTGAGCTCCTTCCAGCTGAATGAAGAGCTGCACTGCCTGCTGCACATTCAGTTCTCATTGTTTTGACTCATTAAACAAAAAACCGACTCCACTACACACTAAACACACGACACCAAACACTACATAACACACTTACTATACACTCCAAACATGCTAAATGTCAATATCGCTGTCTGTACACAGACTGTTGTTGCCTGTCAATCATCCGCCGACGTCCCGCCCACAACTTCCTGTTGCTCTACAACAAAACTTACTGCTTGAACACTTTCGTGACAAAAGCCCGTTTTTACCGTTTCTTCTGCACCAGACACAAAGCAAACGTGACGGACATTATTTACCCCAAGTCCGGTTTTGGACAGGTCGATGCGTCCGGTCCGTCAGCTCGGGATTTGGGCCGTGTAGGTTGGTTAGCGGCTAGCAGCTAGCAGCTAGCTACACACGAACATCCACAGATTCTGATTCCACTTTGTTGACCGCGCGTCTCCGCATCTCCTCAGACCCGAACAGACACGGTCCGGTCTCGTTTGGTCTCATTAATCCACAACAGTCAGTTTAGATGCACAGAACAGAACAGGACCGAACCGCCGTCTAACTCCCGGTCCAGCTAGCGCTGCCGCAGGTATGCATCCGCTTGTTTCTTCATGTGTGTCGTAGGCTTGAGCTCTGCAGTGACTGGCTCTAATGCGCATGTCACTGTGATAGCTCCGATAGACTATGCTCCAGAATGTGTAAAGCATTTATGAAATAATTTATTCACGGTATCATTGCAGTCCAAACAAATGCAAAGTCGCACACCACTGACCCAAACGGCAGCCATGTTGAAACTCTCAGGTCATTCTGATCCTGATCCGCAGAGATATTCAAGGCACAGACAGAAAGACAGACAGACAGACAGACAGACAGACAGAGATTCCTTGCTTTTATAGAGAGATTAAATAAACTTTATCAACAGCTGACATTTCTGAATTGAATGATTTACAGTTTATTTTCATGTTTGTATGATTAAAAAACAAACACTGAATTAAACATTATGATAATATCTGCTGCCAACTTTCTACAAGTGGTATAAAAACATAAACATGAACTTTAACTTTCCATTAAGTAGAATTGTTTGAAAAGTTTGTTACAAATTTAACTAATTGAAACATATCTTAAAGCTCTCTTAGCCTTTTTATTCTACACATTTTGATTAAGGTGTAATAGTAAAAGCAGGCTGTGGATCTGGTACAAATAATGAAAATAATTAATATAACTAATTGCTATCAAAATTACTGACTGAAAAAAATTTGATGAAATGAACATTTCAAACAAAATCTAAAGAAATAAATGATTTTTTAACTTTTTTTGCATCAGTAAAGTCTGTTGAATGACTTTTGTTCAATGATTTCATGAACAGATTCACTTCATCAACACAATCAGTTTGTTGGAGCAGAATCTCTGCTATGTACAAGCAAATAATGAAGCATCTCCTTAATGATTATGATCATGTGAGCTGAAGTCATCATGAGCAGCGAGAGCCTCCGTGGCTGAACAGACACAGGAAGGAGCACCGCCTGAAGAAAGTCCAACATTTACAGAACAAGAAGAAGGCGTCAAAGTACCGCCCACAATGTTTGATTGACAGGTGATCTGTGTGCAGTGAAGAAATGCCACAACAATCAGCTCTCAGCAACAATGATGGAAACACAACAAGTGTGAAGAAATTACACACACAATTTAACCCACTGACCCTGAAATGACTTCAGACTATTTGAGTTTACAAAACTCAGCAGAGTCTCCAAAAGACCGGCCGAACCAAAGTCCAGCATAGAGAGGCTGAGTGAATGTGGTCTGGACTCTGTGGAGGAGAGTCATGGTGTCAGAGACGCTGTAGAAGGACAGAATACCTGCACTGTGATCCAGGTACACTCCAACTCTGGA
>CAEMYA010000773.1:43535-53572 GCA_903131615.1 Diplodus sargus | reverse complement strand
TCTACTCTGTCAAGGACTCCAAAATCCTTCAACTATTACGAGCTGTAGTGATAATATTGTGTATGTTAAGTGTCTTTTTCTGAGACTGCTTTGGTGAATTTTCTTTTCCCTTCATCAAGGTTGGTGCCCTGAGGTGAGATAATATCACTTGGATCTTATTAGTTATCATAATTGATAAATATCTCTGATAATCATTAATTATTATTGATAGCCAAATTCGATCCGAAACTCCCCATTAAATGTTACTGCGCTACTGTATATGGTGCCCCGTGTGAGGCAATGCAAACAATATATTTCTGAGTTTGTAGTATTGGCTTATTAAAATTCGGACGTCTCCAAAACAACATATCGCTCATTTAAAAATAGGGGCTGTCCCTGAAAATGTGGACTTGTGATCACCCTATGTAATGCACGTGAACATTTAAACATGTGAGAGAGCGATCACAAACCTGAGTGAGAATTTATTTCTGAGTAGATTTACCACCAGGTTACACTTCAACACATTCAATGAACCAAACAGAAGCAGGAAGAAGAAAAACCTCTATGAACTGCTCCTTTCTACAATTAGAGGTTGTCAGGCCCTTTTACGCCTTTACTAGTTTTAATTACTGGAGGTCTGTAGCCCACACAGAGTGCTCTTATCCTGGGCAAAGAACCGGGGATGGAGAGGGGAGAATCTGGAGGTCTGTAGCCCACACAGAGTGCTCTGATCCCTGGCAAAGATCCAGGGATGGAGAGGGGGGAATCTGGAGGTCTGTAACCCACACAGAGTGCTCTGATCCCTGACAAAGAACCAGGGATGGAGAGGGGAGAATCCGGAGGTCTGTAGCCCACACAGAGTGCTCTGATCCCTGGCAAAGAACCAGGTATGGAGAGGGGGGAATCTGGAGGTCTGTAGCCCACACAGAGTGCTCTGATCCCTGGCAAAGAACCAGGTATGGAGAGGGGGGAATCTTGAAGCTTCTTGGGGGCTGTTGGTGGGGAGCCAGAGACCATGAATACAAGTTTGGGAGCCGGAATTACAAGAAGACAACCAGAACGAGGGGGGGAATCTGGCAAAGGTCTGTAGCCCACACAGAGTGCTCTCATCTGGACTTTAACTGTCCTTGCAATTATGGCTTCAAAACTTGTACTTATGGCTTACCTTCTGGCAAAATGGCGACACCTGGTGGCCACTTAGTGAACTTCACCCATTAATGGTGTCTAACCTCGGCCATATTTGCAAGACTTTGAAATCCCGGACTCCCCAATACAAGTCAATGGGAAAAGGCCCTAATTTCAACGAATGTTATGGCCTGCAAATTGCCGCACTCGCAAACAGGAATGGTGAGGCATAGAAACTATTTTTTTTTTAATGGCTTTATGAGCTTGGGATTACAGCTTGAAGCGCGTAATCCTCTAACTTAATAATAACACCAGATACTGTAGATACTGATGGACATCACTTTATTGTTCACTTCTCTTTTCACAATTCAAATCAGATACAATCAATAAAACTCACCTTAAAATAAATGCTACTCAATAAGCTCATAAAATCTTATTATTGCCCTTTTAAATCCTCTTAAATGGAATATTTGAGCAGCATGTTACATCACAGTGTCTCTGCTTTAATGTATGACATCATACAGGCTCTTAAAATTAAATGTGATCTTAATATAAACAACCTCTGTATATTTTCAGCTGATTACTGTCTTTACACACGACTGATAACGTTTTCAAATCAACTCAATCTTTATATTTCATCACGTGACCTGATAAACAGTCCACCTTGTTAATAAGTCTTACGCTCTCTTCTCTGACACAAAGGTTTAATACGAGTCACAGACGAGTTGCCCCGCACCTCAAAATATGGAAGAATAAGTGAACAGAACAAAATATGAAGAGAATCAAAATCTGAACCGTCCTTTGTTCAAAACACCAAAACATGGACAAACTTTCCAGTTTGTTCACACGTCCCATCAGTAAAGTCTGTCTGTTAAATGACTCTTTTTCAGTGATTTCATGAACAGATTCACTTCATCCACACAATAAGTTTGTTGGAGCAGAATCTCAGCTATGTACACTCAAATAATGAAGAATCTCCTTATTGATTATGATTATGTGAACTGAAGTCATCATGAGCAGTGAGAGCCTCAGTGGCTGAACAGACACAGGAAGTAGCGCCACCTGAAGAAAGTCCAACATTTACAGAACAACAAGAAGACGTCAAAGTACCGCCCACAATGTTTGATTGACAGGTAATCTGTGTGTGGTGAAGAAATGCTACAACAATCAGCTCTCAGCAACAATAAAGGAAACACAACAAGTCTGAAGGAATGAAACACACGATTTAACCCACTGACCCTGAAATGACTTCTGTCTATTTGAGTTTACAAAACTCAGCAGACTCTCCAAACCTGTTAATCTGAAGTCCAGCATAGAGAGGCTGAGTGAATGTGGTCTGGACTCTGTGGAGGAGAGTCATGGTGTCAGAGACGCTGTAGAAGGACAGAATACCTGCACTGTGATCCAGGTACACTCCAACTCTGGAGGACCGAGGACCTGAGATGGGAGTTCTGACTTCGTTGTAATAAAAGTAATAACTGTCTGTGTAACAATATAACGCCCAAGATTTTTCACTCTATCCAAATACAAATTCAAATGAGTTTCCTGCTCTAATGACATTCTTGTATGCGACTGCTACACCAACTACTTCCTCTCTCCACTCCACCTCCCAGTAACAACGTCCAGTCAGACTCTCTCTACTCAGGACCTGCTCCCACCCAATGAATCTGTCTGGGTGAACAGGATAAGCCTGATCATCTTCCACTAATGTTGCTTTTCTGTTCCCCTCAGATAATAACAGATGTGTGTGCTGTGTTTGGATCCAGTGTGAGTTCACATGAATATCTTAAGATCTGCCGGGGACAAACCTGTGGTAGAGTGTGGAGTGATTCTGTAACTAAACAGGAATCTTGACACTTTAGTTTCCAAGCTCTCCTTTTCTTCCTTGCATCCTCTTCATCCCGTCCTCGTCGCCAATATAACATAGTGGATCAGCATTTGTCAAAGGAGGACCCAGGGCTGCAGTTGTAGGTTTCTTGTGGCTTTAATCAAACATTTCAGGCAGCACAGACATAACATAGCACACACATGCCACCAGGGGGCCTCTACATATACCTTTTCCTGGCAGGTAACTCACAGTTGGATTCCCAAGAGCTTCCTATAGAGTAATACCAAACACGAGCAATTTCAGGATATTACACTTTGTTTACATGTTACGGACCCTGCAACCTTTCTTGCTTCAAATGGTGTTCTGGGACCTTGTTTTCCTCTGAGAACAGCTTGATTATTCACATATGGAAACAGTTTGTATTATAACTTCAATAATACTGTACATATTAAAATTCTGAGTTTGAATTGAATACTCCTTTAATATCTCATTTGTTTTTTTATCACCTGTAAGACACTTTGAATTGCATTTTCATTCGAAGCATTCGAAGCAGCTGGAGACTTGATTTAAAAACAACTGTGAAAAAAACAACATGAAATGGCTCCGTACAGCTCGTCTGGTGTAATCAAAGTCCTTCAGAGGCCCTGAGTGCTCAAACTAATTTAAAAAGATGCTGAAAGTGTGCAAAAGCTGCAAATGAGGTGAAAAGATATTTTCATTTTGGAACTTCTCTGGTCAAAATGCGGACATCACACTGATAAACAATCCAATTACAGACTTTTAACTGTCCCAAAAAAATCCTGTTTTCATTAATGATGCAGTGCGTAGTTGTAGTCAATCGACTCCACAGCTCGAGTTAATAGACATTTAAATGACTATGTTTCCCTCTGGTGTCGTAATTAAGAGACTGCACACAGTGTTTTGTACACAAGCTTTATTTTATCAAATCAAATAAACTTTATCCACAACTGACATTTCTGAATTGAATGATTTACAGTTTATTTTCATGCTTCATGTTCGAATGATTAAAAAACAAACAAACACTGAATTAAACATTATGATTATATCTGCTGCCAACTTTCTACAAGAGGTATAAAAACAATCACATGAACTTTAACTTTCCATTAATTAAAATTGCTTGAAAAGTTTGATACAAATTTAACTAATTTAAACATATCTTAAAGCTTTCTTATTCTACACATTTTTGATTAAGGTGTAATAGTAAAAGCAGGTTGTGGATCTGGATTGCTATCAAAATTACTGACCGAGAAAATTAAATAAAATGAATATTACAAACTAAATCTCAAGAAACGAATGATTTGTTACTTTTTTACATCAGTAAAGTCTGTTAAACGATGTCATGAACAGAATTACTTCATCCACACAATCAGTTTGTTGGAGCAGAATCTCAGCTATGTACAAGCAAATAATGAAGCATCTCCTTATTGATTATGATCATGTGAACTGAAGTCATCATGAGCAGCGAGAGCCTCCGTGGCTGAACAGACACAGGAAGGAGCGCCGCCCGAAGAAAGTCCAACATTTACAGAACAACAAGAAGACGTCAAAGTACCGCCCACAATGTTTGATTGACAGGTGATCTGTGTGCAGTGAAGAAATGCCACAACAATCAGCTCTCAGCAACAATGATGGAAACACAACAAGTCTGAAGGAATCAAACACACAATTTAACCCACTGACCCTGAAATGACTTCAGACTATTTGAGTTTACAAAACTCAGCAGTGTATTCAGAAGTCCACCAGGAACTGTAAAACCGAAGTCCAGCATAGAGAGGCTGAGTGAATGTGGTCTGGACTCTGTGGAGGAGAGTCATGGTGTCAGAGACTCTGTAGAAGGACAGAATACCTGCTCTGTGATCCAGGTGCACTCCAACTCTGGAGGACCGAGGACCTGAGACGGGGGTTTTGACTTTGTTGTGATAAAACTCATAACTGTTTGTAAAACAAAATAACCTCCAGGATTTGTCATTCAATCCAAATTCACATTCATATGAGTTCCCTGCTCTGCTGATGTTCTTGTATGCAACTGCTACACCAACTCCTCCTCTCTCTTTCCTCTCCACCTCCCAGTAACAACGTCCAGTCAGACTCTCTCTACTCAGGACCTGCTGCCAGTAAGTGAATCGGTCTGGGTGATCAGAATAAGACTGTTGTCTCGTGTATGTTGCTTTTCTGTTCCCCTCAGATAATAACAGATATCTGTTTGCTGTGTTTGGATCCAGTGTGATTTCACATGAATATTTTAAGAAGTCAGCTCTGGTCTCGGGCTCTGGTTGTGACAGTAAAACATCCACATCAGTCACTGTCAGTGAGAAGTTTGTCCATGTCTCTCTCAGGACGTCCTGTAGTTTGTCTCTGAGCTCTGACACAGCTGCTGTCACATCCTCAAAGTACTTGAGAGGACGGATGTTGATGCTGGATGAGTGTGTAGACTCACTGAGTGCTGACAGTGAGGGGTAGTTGTGTAGAAACTGGTTGTGATCCTCTGTGTGTGAGAGCTTGTTCAGCTCAGCGTCTTTCCTCTTCAGCTCAGTGATCTCCTGCTCCAGCTTCTCCTGAAGCTCTTTGACTCGACTCACTTCAGTTTCCTGCTGGGATCTGACCTGCTGCTTCACATCAGAGCGGCTTTTCTCCATGAGACGGATAAGCTGGGTAAAGATCTTCTCACTGTGCTCCACTGCTTTATCAGCAGAGCCATTGATGGCCTCCACCTCCTGATGAAGCAGCTTCACATCTTTCTCTCTGTCCTGGATTCTCTGCTGGATGTTGTGTCGACTCCCCTCCAGCTCTCTCTGCCTCTCAGTCCTCTCTGCTGCAGCTGACACTGTGTCGTGGCCTTTATGTTCCTCCACAGAGCAGAGATAACAGATACACTGCTGATCAGTACGACAGAAAATCTTCATCACCTCATCGTGACGAGAGCAGATGTTCTCCTGGAGCTTCTCGGACGGCTCCACCAGCTTGTGTTTCTTTAATGGAGCCACATCATAATGAGGCTTCAGGTGTTTCTCACAGTAAGAGGCCAGACAGACCAGACAGGACTTAACTGCTCTCAGTTTAATCCCAGTGCAGACATCACAGGCCACATCTTCAGGTCCAGCATAGCAGTGATCAGCAGGAGCAACTTGGAGTCCAGTCTTCCTCAGCTCCTCCACTAAAGCTGCTAACATGGTGTTTTTCAGCAGCTCAGGCCTCGGTATGAGGCTCTTCTTGCACTGAGGGCAGCTGTAGATCCTCTTCTCATCCTCTGTGTCCCAGTGGTCTTTAATACAGTTCTTGCAGAAGCTGTGTCCACAGGGAATAGCCACAGGATCCTTCAGTAGATCCAAACAGATCGAACAAGAGAAAGTCTCTCTGTCCAACTGAGCTGCTTTCTGCGCCATTTCACCTCTCAGTGACAACAACTGTCTGAGCTTCACTTCCTGATAACTGAAACTAGTCTCAGCTCTGATCTGAACAGGGTGTGTTTGTGCAGTGAATGAAACCTGTTTGCTCAGTTACATCCATCCACAAAGTGTAGGACCGAAGGGGAGGGAACATGGAAAAATACAAAGTGGAGCTGCTTTGTGAGAGGAGGAAGAAGAGGGAGGGCTGATCGAGCTGTGACTCATTCCAGGACGAGGAGCAGCTCTGTCAATCTGAACTTTGTTTCCTCTTTTTCAACGAAGCCTCAGTTTAAACCTGCTCCACATTTGAAAACATCAGAGTTTTTAGTTGTAAAATATTTCTTGGCTCCTCAGACTTTGCTGATGTTTCTCTAACTATTCCTCTGATTCTGTTCACGTTTCATTACCTGGTTACAAACAGCTGACGGTACTTGTCAGACTATTTATGAGAACATGATGGAGCCAAAGTACCAAAGTAATAAATAAATAATTTTTTACTCGAAAACTTTCTAACAAAATCTATCAAAGCTGAAATGTTCATATTTACGATAGCCTGTGAAGGGCTATATTTATATTCAGTAAATATCAGGCTTGGTTTCTTTTTAAGCTCAAACATTTTAAAGCATTTAGACTCTGTTGTAGGATTCAGGATGAATGAAGAATTAAAGCTGTTATTAAAGGTCCCATATTATGAAAAACTGACTTTTTCTGGGATTTGGGGTGTTATTGTGGGTCTATGGTGCTGCCACACGCCGAGAAACTTTGAAAAAAGACTATCCATGCTTCTTTGAGTGAGATACAGGTTTCTAAACAGGTCTTGCCTGCAGTTTCCAGATACACGAGTCAAATTTGCTGCGGCTGTCGACGTGGACGGCCGCACATTTGCATATGGCTACCCCACTGCCCCTCCCTTCACCTACATCAAATCCTTTTGTAAAATCCTGTTTTGTGAAGATAATTCACCAATTTCTTTGTTTTAACCCAAGAATCCAGATTTAGAGGCATGCACATATTAAAAACAGTTTCCTTGTCTGCTCCAAGTTTACTGAAGAAAATCCTTCTTTGACTGGAGTATATTTTGCACTGGAGTAGTACATGATTTACTGTCTCACTATCTCCACGCTCACATTTGCCATCAGGATGCTTACCAATAAGAGCCAGCCCATTCCTCATCCCAGTGTCCAAGCCTCCATCTTGAGATTGCTACAGTCTTTTCTACTACACCTAAAAGTGCACTTGTCTTTACTTACACTCTCCTGCACTGTAAAGTACGCCCTTCTTTTCCTTCTCCCAAGATTTTTACCACTTCTCTTTTAGAGACCTGTTTAGTCTTTCTATGTAGTCTGGTGCCCCATATTGCAAATGCATTTGCACTCTTTGCTCCTTCACTGCCTTCTTTGCCAACTCATCCGCCTCCTCATTCCCTTTCACACCCAAAGAAACCCCACCTCATACCCTACCTTGTGAATTCTGTAAAGACTGTAAGACTGTAAAATTTCTACAACTAAATCAGGTCTGGACTTGGATTTAGTGTCTTTTATTATAGTTATAGTGGCTGCTGAATCACTGCATATGATTGAATTTCCCTGTTTATTGTCCTCAACCCATCTTTATACCCACAGAACTGCCACCATTTCTGCTGTGAAGACTGACATATGATCTGAAATTCTGCAACCTTTTTTTATAACCGATTTCAGGACTGCTAATACCAACTGCCACTTTCCCACTCTCACGATCCTTTGACCCATCTGTATAAATTTGTAGGTGGTCTCCCCATTTTAATTGCTGCCATACTTTCACCTCCTTTACTACAACCTCTGACATCCTTGAATTGCTTTTATTCAAAAACTTTAGGTCAACAATGGGATCTGGAATCAACCATGATGGTACAACTGGACGAAATTAGTTTTAGTCTTTTTTGATATTCCCATAAACTCCCAATGTTCACTCAGAAGGTTTTTGGTTGGTAACATTTCATTTTGTCCTTTGAACTTCATTAAAAATCACAAACCGGGGCGCCGTTTAGCTCAGTCGGTAGAGCGGGCGCCCCATGTTTAGAGGCTCTGTCCTCGCTGCAGCGGACCCGGGTTTGAATCCCGGCCCGGGTCCCTTTGCTGCGTGTCGCTCCCCGTCTCTCTCGCCCTCTTCCTGTCACCCTCTTCAGCTGTTCTGTCAATAAAGCCATAAAAAGGCCCAAAAAATAATTAGAAAAAAAAAAATATCGCAAACCAAGTTTATGTCTCCTGATTTCTCACGGCATCTCCCCCATTTCTATTGATAATGCTAATATTGGAGTTGTACTGAATGCTCCGCAGCACACTCTCAGGGCTTTTGCTTGGACTATGTCAAGTTAACTGATCACTGAAGAAGCTGCTGATCCATAAACCATACATCCATAATCAATAACTGATCATATCATTGCTCTGTAAATCTTCCCCCAGTCAGATCCAGCCACACACCTAAGGACATAAATTATTTTCCCACACTTCAACGAAACCATTTCAATATGTTTTTTCCCTGTCATCCTTTTGTCCAACCACATTCCTAGAAATGTAAAACACTTGGGCCTGGCTCCAGGGTGGGGCCCTGGTGACCCCATTCCGGCGACGTAAACTTCCTTGTTGTTATCTTATTCATTAGGGGCTTTGGAATCGATCTTAGTCTGACCTGTCACCTAGGACCTGTTTGCCTTAGGAGACCCTACCATTAAGCCCCGGAAAGCATAGCTCCTAGGATCATTCAAGTAATCAAACCCCTCCACCATGATAAGGTGCCGGTTAAAGGAGGACCCATTTTTGTTTGTTAGTTTATTAGAAGAAATGTTAATTAGCAGAGAAAGATCCTCACTGGATGATTCAAGCTTTCTTCGTTTTCACAACTGAATAAACAAACTGACATTAAAGAACAATGCAGTTTATCCTGTTTTAGTTTGTATGACATAGTGGATCAGCATTTGTCAAAGGAGGACCCAGGGCTGCAGTTGTAGGTTTCTTGTGGCTTTAATCAAACATTTCAGGCAGCACAGACATAACATAGCACACACATGCCACCAGGGGGCCTCTACATATACCTTTCCTGGCAGGTAACTCACAGTTGGATTCCCGAGAGCTTCCTATAGAGTAATACCAAACACAAGCAATTTTAGGATATTACACTTTGTTTACATGTTGCGGACCCTGCAACCTTTCTTGCTTCAAATAGTGTTCTGGGACCTTGTTTTCCTCTGAGAACAGCTTGATTATTCACATATGGAAACAGTTTGTATTATAACTTCAATAATACTGTACATATTAAAATTCTGAGTTTGAATTTCTTCTATGAAACTACAGAGTACTCCTTTAATATCTCATGTTTTTTTTATCACCTGTAAGACACTTTGAATTGCATTTTCATTTGTAGCATTCGAAGCAGCTGGAGACTTGATTTAAAAACAACTGTGAAAAAAACAACATGAAATGGCTCCAACCGCTCGTCTGGTGTAATCAAAGTCCTTCAGAGGCCCTGAGCGCTCAAATTAATTCAAAAAGATGTTGAAAGTGTGCAAAAGCTGCAAATGAGGTGAAAAGATATTTTCATTTTGGAACCTCTCTGGTCAAAATGCGGATATCACACTGATAAACAATCCAATTACAGACTTTTAACTGCCCCAAAAATCCTGTTTTCATTAATGATGCAGTGAGTAGTTGTAGTCAATCGAC
>CAEMYA010000773.1:19491-33387 GCA_903131615.1 Diplodus sargus | reverse complement strand
TGTGGATCTGGTACAAATAATAAAAATAATTAGTAAAACTATTGCTATTGCTATTGCTAACTGTGATTTGTTGCTCTTTTCTGTACATGCAACATCTATTGCATGTCTGTCCGTCATGGAAGAGGGATCCCTCCTCTGTGGCTCTTCCTGAGGTTTCTTCCATCGTTTTTTTTACCCTGTTAAAAGGTTTTTTTTCCATCAACATTCCAACTTCAGGTTTTTCCTCAATCGAATCGAGGGTCTAAGGACAGAGGATGTTGTTCACTGTACAGATTGTAAAGCCCACTGAGGCAATGTGATTGTGATTTTGGGCTATATAAATAAAATTGATTTGATTTGATTTGATTTGCTGTCAAAATTACTGACTGACAAAATAAAATAAAATGAACAATTCAAACAAAATCTCAAGAAATAAATGATTTTTTACTTTTTAACATCAGTAAAGTCTGTTAAATGACTCTTGTTCAATGATTTCATGAACAGATTCACTTCATCCACACAATCAGTTTGTTGGAGCAGAATCTCAGCTATGTACAAGCAAATAATGAAGCATCTCCTTATTGATTATGATCATGTGAACTGAAGTCATCATGAGCAGCGAGAGCCTCCGTGGCTGAACAGACACAGGAAGGAGTGCCGCCTGAAGAAAGTCCAACATTTACAGAACCACAAGAAGACGTCAAAGTACCGCCCACAATGTTTGATTGACAGGTGATCTGTGTGCAGTGAAGAAATGCCACAACAATCAGCTCTCAGCAACAATAATGGAACCGTCTGAAGAAATGAAACACAGAATTTAACCCACTGACCCTGAAATGACTTCAGTCTATTTGAGTTCACAAAACTCAGCGAATCCAGAAGTCCACCAGGAACTGTAAAACCGAAGTCCAGCACAGAGAGGCTGAGTGAATGTGGTCTGGACTCTGATGAGGAGAGTCATGGTGTCAGAGACGCTGTAGAAGGACAGAATACCTGCACTGTGATCCAGGTACACTCCAACTCTGGAGGACTGAGGACCTGAGATGGGAGTTTTCACTTTGTTGTGAGAAAAATTATAACTTTTTGTGGAACAAAATAGCATCCAAGATTTGTCATTTGATCCAAATTCACATTCATATGAGTTCCCTGCTCTGCTGATATTCTTGTATGCGACTGTTACACCAACTCCTCCTCTCCACTCCACCTCCCAGTAACGACGTCCAGTCAGACTCTCTCTACTCAGGACCTGCTCCCAGTTAGTGAATCTGTCTGGATGATCAGAATAAGACTGTTGTCTCATGTATGTTGCTTTTCTGTTCCCCTCAGATAGCAACAGATATCTGTTTGCTGTATTTGGATCCAGTGTGATTTCACATGAATATCTTAAGAAGTCAGCTCTGGTCTTTGGTTCTGGTTGTGGCAGTAAAACATCCACTTCAGTCACTGTCAGTGAGATGTTTGTCCATGTTTCTCTCAGGACGTCCTGTAGTTTGTCTCTGACCTCTGACACAGCTGCTGTCACATCCTCAAAGTACTTGAGAGGACGGATCTTGATGCTGGATGAGTGTGTAGACTCACTGAGTGCTGACAGTGAGGGGTAGTTGTGTAGAAACTGGTTGTGATTCTCTGTGTGTGAGAGCTTGTTCAGCTCAGCGTCTTTCATCTTCAGCTCAGTGATCTCCTGCTCCAGCTTCTCCTGAAGCTCTTGGACTCGACTCACTTCAGTTTCCTGCTGGGATCTGACCTGCTGCTTCACATCAGAGCGTCTTTCCTGTTCAGGAAGTCTGCTTAGCTCCCTCCTCCTGATCTGATCAACATATCTCTTCAAAACCTGTCCATTCTCGGTGAGAACGGTATATGACAGTGGACCCGTGCAGCTCTCAGTGGTTCCAGGGATCCATTTAGGACCGTATCCATAGTTCTTTGTAAAAATTAGATTTCCTTGATTAAAACATCTGAGTTTGGTAGTCTTATCATGAGGAGCTTTTTGTTTCCATTGTTTCTTTTCCCTCTTGGTTTTCAAGTCTGGGAGTAACAATTCAAACATGGACCTGGGCCTCCTGGACATGAGCATCTCTGCCGGGGACAAACCTGTGGTAGAGTGTGGAGTGATTCTGTAACTAAACAGGAATCTTGACACTTTAGTTTCCAAACTCTCCTTTCCTCCTTGCAGCCTCTTCATCCCGTCCTCGTCGCCAATATAACATAGTGAATCAGCATTTGTCAAAGGAGGACCCAGGGCTGCAGTTGTAGGTTTCTTGTGGCTTTAATCAAACATTTCAGGCAGCACAGACATAACATAGCACACACATGCCACCAGGGGGCCTCTACATATACCTTTCCTGGCAGGTAACTTCCTGCCAGGTAACACACACTTGGATTCCCAAGAGCTTCCTATAGGGTAATACCAAATATGAGCAATCTCAGGATATTACACTTTGTTCACATGTGGCGGACCTTGCCACCTTTCTAGCTTCAAATAGTGTTCTGGGACCTTGTTTTCCTCTTATCAAGCTGTTCTCAGAGGAAAACAAGGTCCCAGAACACATATGGAAACAGTTTGTATCATTACTTCATTAATACTTTAAATATTAAAATTCTGAGTTTGAATTTCTTCTGTGAAACTACAGAGTGCTTCTTTAATATCTCGTGTTTTTTATCACCTGTAAGACACTTTGAATTGCATTTTCATTTGTTTGAAAGGCGCTATCTAAATAAAGTTTGATTGATTGGTGGAATTAATAATAATGAAATATTCAAGGAACATTTCACCCAGAAGTTAAATTAAGTGATCATCTCCTCCTCCTCCTGATGATATAAAGTCAGGTGAAGTCTCGTAGTCCACACAACATTTCTGGAGCTTCACAGTAAAACAGAGTTGCAGCATTCTGCTAAACAACTGAAGCAGCTGGAGACTTGATTTAAAAACAACTGTGAAAAAAACAACATGAAATGGCTCCGTACAGCTCGTCTGGTGTAATCAAAGTCCTTCAGAGGCCCTGAGCACTCAAACTAATTTAAAAAGATGTTGAAAGTGTGCAAAAGCTGCAAATGAGGTGAAAAGATATTTTCATTTTGGAACTTCTCTGGTCAAAATGTGGATATCACACTGATAAAGAAGCCAATTACAGACTTTAACTGCCCCAAAATCCTGTTTTGTTAAATGATGCAGTGAGTAGTTGAAGTCAATCGACTCCACAGCTCGAGTTAATAGACATTTAAATGATTATGTTTCCCTCTGGTGTCATAATTAAGAAACTGCACACAGTGTTTTATACACAAGCTTTATTTTATTCAATCAAATAAACTTTATCAACAGCTGACATTTCTGAATTGAATGATTTACAATTTATTTTCATGTTTGTATGATTAAAAAACAAACAAACACTGAATTAAACATTATGATTATATCTGCTGCCAACTTTCTATAAGAGGTATAAAAACAATCACATGAACTTTAACTTTCCATTCATTAGAATTGCTTGAAAAGTTTGATACAAATTTAACTAATTTAAACACATTCTTAGCCTTTTTGTTCTACACATTTTTGATTTAATAGGTTTAATTATTAGGTTTAATAGTAAAAGCAGGTTGTGGATCTGGTACAAATAATTCAAATAATTACTATTACAACCAATTGCTATCAAAATTACTGACTGAGAAAATTAGATAAAAAGAACATTTCAAACAAAATCTAAAGAAATTAATGATTTTTTACTTTTCTACATCAGTAAAGTCTGTTAAACGACTCTTTTTCAGTGATTTCATAAACAGATTCACCTCATCCACACAATCAGTTTGTTGGAGCAGAATCTCAGCTATGTACAAGCAAATAATGAAGCATCTCCTTATTGATTACGATCATGTGAACTGAAGTCATCAGGAGCAGCGAGAGCCTCCGTGGCTGAACAGACACAGGAAGGAGCGCCGCCTGAAGAATGTCCAACATTTACAGAACAACAAGGTGTCAAAGTACCGCCCACAATGCTTGATTGACAGGTGATCTGTGTGCAGTGACAAAATGCCACAACAATCAGCTCTCAGCAACAATGATGGAAACACAACAAGTCTGAAGAAATTACACACACAATTTAACCCACTGACCCTGAAATGACTTCAGTCTACTTGAGTTTACAAAACTCAGCAGAGCCTCCAGAAGACAACCAGTTTAACCGAAGTCCAGCATAGAGAGGCTGAGTGAATGTGGTCTGGACTCTGTGGAGGAGAGTCATGGTGTCAGAGACTCTGTAGAAGGACAGAATACCTGCACTGTGATCCAGGTACACTCCAATTCTGGAGGACTCAGGACCTGAGACGAGAGTTTGGACTCTGTTGTGATGAAAGTCATAACTGTCTTTGGAACAATATAACATCCAAGATTTGTCATTGGATCCAAATCCACATTGATCTGAGTCCCCTGTTCTGCTGATATTCTTGTATGCGACTGCTACACCAACTCTTCCGCTCCACTCCACCTCCCAGTAACAACGTCCAGTCAGACTCTCTCTACTCAGGACCTGAAGACACTCAGTGAATCTGTCTGGGTGATCAGAATAAGACTGTTGTTGACTCATGAATGTTGCTTTTCTGTTCCCATCAGATAATAACAGCTCTCTGTGTGCTGTGTTTGGATCCAGTGTGATTTCACATGAATATCTTAATAATCCAGCTCTGGTCTTGTTCTCTGGTTGTGGCAGTAAAACATCCACTTGAGTCTCTGTCAGTGAGATGTTTGTCCACGTCTCTCTCAGGACGTCCTGTAGTTTGTCTCTGACCTCTATCACAGCTGCTGTCACATCCTCAAAGTACTTGAGAGGACGGATCTTGATGCTGGATGAGTGTGTAGACTCACTGAGTGCTGACAGTGAGGGGTAGTTGTGTAGAAACTGGTTGTGATCCTCTGTGTGTGAGAGCTTCTTCAGCTCAGTGTCTTTCCTCTTCAGCTCAGTGATCTCCTGCTCCAGCTTCTCCTGAAGCTCTTTGACTCGACTCACTTCAGTTTCCTGCTGGGATCTGACCTGCTGCTTCACATCAGAGCGTCTTTTCTCCATGAGACGGATCAGCTGGGTGAAGATCTTCTCGCTGTGCTCCGCTGCTTTATCAGCAGAGCCATTGATGGCCTCCACCTCCTGTTGAAGCAGCTTCACATCTTCCTCTCTGTCCTGGATTCTCTGCTGGATGTTGTGTCGACTTCCCTCCAGCTCTCTCTGCCTCTCAGTCCTCTCTGCTGCAGCTGACACTGTGTCGTGGCCTTTATGTTCGTCCATGGAGCAGAGATAACAGATACACTGCTGATCAGTGCGGCAGAACATCTTAATCACCTCATTATGACGAGAGCAGATGTTCTCCTGGAGCTTCTCTGACGGCTCCACCAGCTTGTGTTTCTTAAATGTAGGTGATTGATAATGAGGCTGCAGGTGTTTCTTACAGTAAGAGGCCAGACAGACCAAACAGGACTTAACTGCTCTCAGTTTCCTCCCAGTGCAGAAATCACAGGCCACATCTTCAGGTCCAGCATAGCAGAGATCAGCAGGAGCAGCTTGGAGTCCAGTCTTCTTCAGTTGCTCCACTAAAGCTGCTAACATGGTGTTTTTCAGCAGCTGAGGCCTCGGTATGAAGCTCCTCCTGCACTGAGGGCAGCTGTAGATCCTCTTCTCATCCTCTTTGTCCCAGTGTTCTTTAATACAGTTCTTGCAGTAGCTGTGTCCACAGGGAGTAGCCAGCGGATCCTTCAGTAGATCCAAACAGATCGGACAAGAGAAAGTCTCTCGGTCCAGCTGAACTGCTTTCTGCTCCATTTCACCTGACAACGACTGTCTGAGCTTCACTTCCTGATGACTGAAGGTAATTTGAGGAAACAAGACAAGATATCAGAGAGAAGAGGGAGCTGTTATCAACCTTTGAGTCATTCCAGGACGAGGAGCAGCTCTGTGAATCTGAACTTTGCTTCCACTTTTACATCGAAGTCTCAGTTAAAATCTGCTTCACATTTGAAAACATCAAAGTTTTTAGTTGTAAAATATTTCTTGGCTCCTCAGACTTTGCTGATGTTTCTCTAACTCTTCCTCTGATTCTGTTCACGTTTCATTTCCTGGTTGCAAACAGCTGACGGTACCTGTCAGACTATTTATGAGCACATGATGGAGCCAAAGTACCAAAATGTTTAGTCGAAAACTTACCAACAAAATCTATTAAAGCTTAAATTTCCGATAGCCCGTGAAGGGGGCACGCCGTTGATCAGTGGGAAAACGTCCTACGTCATCTCTCCGCGACACATCAACACGCAGCTCTTTGCGAGATGAGCTAATTCAGTGCAAGTCGACAAAACAGTGTCAACAAAACTTCCCGAACAGACTCAGGCGTATTTTTTTGGCTTAGTCGTGAGAAGCGTGACTGAAACTTTAAACTCAGCAGATTTATTTCATGGTTTTGTGTTTATTTGATTTGAGATGAGTAGTCAGCAGCTCTGACATGTGTCAAAAATACTGAGCAGTGAATATCAGTAAATATCATCCGTGGTTTGTTTTTAATCTCGAACACTTCACAGCGTTCGGACTCTGTTGTAGGATTCAGGATGAATGAAGAAGGTAAGCTGTCTCCAGTTCATCACTGCTGGATCGTATGTTGATGTTCGCAGCACAGATGTTAACCGTGTCTGACTGTGTTCAGAGCTGGTGGAGTATTTCAGGGCTCAGATGAGGAAGGACCCGGACATGGCCTCTGCTGTGGCCGCTATCCGCACTCTGCTTGAATTCCTCAAGAGAGACAAAGGTGCGTAGGTTTGCTGTGCTGGTTGTGAACAAAGCTGCCATGTTTCAGGTGAACCATAACCCTGTTTTGACAAGCTGTACCCCTCTCAGGAGAGACCATCCTGGGCCTGAGGGAGAGCCTGAAATGGGCCACAGACTGCCTGACAGGAGAGGACTCCTCTGTGGCCGTGTCCTCTGGAGGAGAGCTCTTCCTGCGTTTCATCAGCCTCACATCACTGGAGCACCAGGTGAGAGACAACACCTGCACCCAGACCAGCTGATAATCCACATCACATCAAAACAGCACTTCACATTTAACACTGAGACCCAAGATCGGTTTCAAGTCCTCTTTTTTAGGGTCTCATCTCGGACTCAACCCCGTTTTTAATTGGTCTTGACCCGATCTTGTCTCGTCTCAGACAAAGAGGACTCTGGATTTTATTTCAAGACCATAACTGCAGGAATATCACTGTATTATATAACAGTTTGATACCTTCTGTAAAGGGTGTAGGTTTGATTATGACATTGTGGGGATATAGCCAGTTGTTAAGCAGTGTAATGACACTAATGACTGACGAGGAGGCTGTGTAATAACGATGTCTGAACTTTACTTCAGTCATAGTACATTACATTACATTATAGTGCAAACCACTGCATTCAACTTTGCATTATACATATATTAACAACAGCTGTCTACAGCTGGACCAGTTTCCTTAGAAATAGACCACATTATATCATTAACACTCTCTATGACTGCATGTAAAAATATGCAGGCAGGCAACATCACATTTATAAGGTTAATAATTACACATTTTATATTTTGTATCAAAACAACTTTACATTTGAATTACATTAAAGTGTTATAGCCCATGTTGAGGCCTCACCTGTAACTCCACCTGGCCTCCCTCTGAACCAGGCCTACAACCAGACAAGATTGCTGCAGCACCCTAATGAAATAACACATGATGCCAGCCTGACATTAACTTTGTATGATGCATTACCTGCTGTACATAAGCAGTCTAACATATGCAGTAA
This sequence comes from Diplodus sargus, assembly GCA_903131615.1. Classification (NCBI taxonomy): domain Eukaryota; kingdom Metazoa; phylum Chordata; class Actinopteri; order Spariformes; family Sparidae; genus Diplodus; species Diplodus sargus. The sequence continues at coordinate 25,624 of CAEMYA010000773.1, read as the reverse complement.
AACATTTAGTATAGCACCATGTCAAATTTACCTGTAGTCCTGTATCTTCCCTGTATGAGCTACAACCTGTCTGGGGTTCCTCTGTCACCTGATAAATAAAATATCGATGCTGTGAGCAGCGACACAGCACGACGCAAATCTCAAATTATATCAGTAGTATTCACTAGGCCTACTTTTAATATTACAACTAGCTAACACTTAAAATTAAATGAACCACCATGTCCTTATTCAAGTTCTGTTGCTGTGACCCTGCCACTCCACGCTGTCTGATGAAGGGGACGGCTGTGTTGCTTCTTCTGTCACCTGACAAAGTAACAAATCAATCGCCATTAAGAGTGAGAAAAAACGGTTGGAGACAATGTTTTGCATTCATTAGCGGTTGCCTATGAGGGGGGACTATTGTCCTCAGGTGACTTGCACTTTGTGAAATAGGTTCTAATGTCTTCCACCTTTGTTTTGCCGGACATCCTCGGACATGTGTTGCACGAGAGCAGTGTCGACCTCCTCTTATCAATTCTGGCAAAGCCTGCAAGTGAAACAACTTGGACAGCCTACAGGGAGCTGAGCCAGTCAGAAAACACACCTGTCTCAAAGACGTATTTGGGAGGCAGTGCCAAAGTGGGAAAGGATTTAACTGTTTGTGTGCCGCATGAGGTGCATTTTTTTTCCTTAATATTGGTGTGGACAATTCAGCCATCGTTTGAGATTGGTATGGATACGTCCATACTGTCCATACGGTCCATACGCAATACTATGCCTATGCCTTCTGTACTGAATGACAGTTTCTTTGAGACAAAACAAAAGTCACCTCGAAAACCTGAAGCAGGCACAGAAAGTGTTTCGTGTTGGTTGGATTGTAAACAAGGAAAAGAAATGTTGAATAAAAATGGCTCAGCTCATTTCATCTCCGAAGGATTTGAGTACATTTCCCACTCATATGATCCCTCTTTACAATTACTTTTGATTATTTTATTAAGACATATCTAAGGGTTCACTTACACATGTTAACATATATTGAAATATAACCGATACGCAACTCCAATGCCGATGTCAGGAAATAGAGAATTACAGTATCGATATATCAGCTGATATACACACATTTCTTTTAAACGGCCCCTCAAATGTGGTTATCAGACATTTATTACAGAGATATGTTGCAGAGGAAGGACAAATAAATGTTTAACAATTAACTTTATTATCTAATACGACATCCGTACATTTCAGTGAACTTAACTGTAAATTTAGGAACTATAAATCACCACAAGCGTCTTTTTCTCCGTCATGTTCTGTAACACAAAGGTCTCGATGCACTCTGGTCTTGATCACGACTTGGTCTTGGTTTAGGTGGTCTGGACTACAACACTTATCACTTCCCACGTTGATGCCTGCTTCTCATGCAGGCATTAATTTGAATGAAACAGCTGGTGTGTATGTTTTAGGTTTATCTTAAGACAACGCTCACATGATTGAACAAACACAGCAGCTGTTTTCTCAGGTGGTGAGAGTTCCTCCTGTTCATGCCGGTCTTAAAGAAATCCCTCCCGCTCTAATCCCACTGTGACAATCAGCAGTCTTGAGTTTGTCTTTTTACTAGAAAAAGTGTCTCCTTGTGTATGATTTTGCGGTTCTTGTACTTGTAATTAATGAAATGATTAAATTAAATACTCAACCAGAGGTGATTCTACAGCAAATGTTAGCTTGATTTAAGTAATGCTACACCAGTAATCTGTATGTGATGCAAAGTAACTAAGTACATTTACTCAAGTACTGTATTTACATACAATTTTGAGGTACTTGTGCTTACTACTCCATTTTCTGCTACTTTATACTTCTACTCCACTACATTCATTTGATAACTTCAGTTACTAATTACTTTGCAGATTTCATGCTGCACCAGAGACAAAGTAGCACATGTTTTTTGAATTGATCTATTTTATCTGCAGTTAAATTAAATAAAAAACAACAACAAAGAAAAACAGATGCAATAAACAGAAAAATTAATCATTCATATTTGGTTTATTGTTTCATCATGGTGTATAATTTCCAAAAAACAACTGTACAAGACGATTTTACACGTTCACTCAAAATACTTCATGCACATTTTAGGAATAAAATCAGCAGCAGAAGAAGAGAAACGTAACTTAAACTCTAGATACTGTAGATACTGATGGACATCACTTTATTTCTCACTTCTATTTTCACAAATCAACTCAGATACAGACAATTACAGTCATTAACATGAATGTTCATCAATAATCTCATAACACAACAAGTCTGAAGAAACGAAACACACAATTTAACCCACTGACCCTGAAATAACTTCTGTCTATTTGAGTTTACAAAGCTCAGCAGAGTCTCCAGACAAGCAGAACAGAAGTCCAGCATAGAGAGGCTGAGTGAATGTGGTCTGGACTCTGTGGAGGAGAGTCATGGTGTCAGAGACGCTGTAGAAGGACAGAATACCTGCACTGTGATCCAGGTACACTCCAACTCTGGAGGACTGAGGACCTGAGACGGGAGTTTGGACTTTGTTATAATCAAAGTTATAACTGTCTTTGGAACAAAATAACCTCCAAGATTTGTCATTGAATCCAAATGAACTTTCATCTGAGCTCCCTGCTCTGCTGATGTTCTTGTATGCGACTGCTACACCAACTATCCCTCTCCACTCCACCTCCCAGTAACAACATCCAGTCAGACTCTCTCTACTCAGGACCTGAGGCCACCCAGTGAATCTGTCTGGGTGACTAGAATAAGACTGTTTTTGTCTCATTCTTGTTGCTTTTTTGTTCCCCTCAGATAATAACAGACATGTGTATGCTGTGTTTGGATCTAGTGTGATTTCACATGAATATCTTAAGAATCCAGCTCTGGTCTTGTTCGCTCGTTGTGACAGTAAAACATCCACTTCAGTCACTGTCAGTGAGATGTTTGTCCATGTCTCTCTCAGGACATCCTGTAGTTTGTCTCTGAGCTCTGACACAGCTGCTGTCACATCCTCAAAGTACTTGAGAGGACGGATCTTGATGCTGGATGAGTGTGTAGGCTCACTGAGTGCTGACAGTGAGGGGTAGTTGTGTAGAAACAGGTTGTGATCCTCTGTGTGTGAGAGCTTCTTCAGCTCAGCGTCTTTCCTCTTCAGCTCAGTGATCTCCTGCTCCAGCTTCTCCTGAAGCTCTTTGACTCGACTCACTTCAGTTTCCTGCTGGGATCTGACCTGCTGCTTCACATCAGAGCGTCTTTTCTCCATGAGACGGATCAGCTGGGTGAAGATCTTCTCACTGTGCTCCACTGCTTTATCAGCAGAGCCATTGATGGCCTCCAACTCCTGTTGAAGCACCTTCACATCTTCCTCTCTGTCCTGGATTCTCTGCTGGATGTTGTGTCGACTCCCCTCCAGCTCTCTCTGCCTCTCAGTCCTCTCTGCTGCAGCTGACACTGTGTCGTGGCCTTTATGTTCGTCCATGGAGCACAAAATACAGATACACTGCTGATCAGTGCGGCAGAAAATCTTGAGTACCTCATCATGACGAGAGCAGATGTTCTCCTGGAGCTTCTCTGATGGCTCCACCAGCTTGTGTTTCTTAAATGTAGGTGATTCATAATGAGGCTGCAGGTGTTTCTCACAGTAAGAAGCCAGACACTGCAGACAGGACTTAACTGCTCTCAGTTTCCTCCCAGTGCAGAAATCACAGGCCACATCTTCAGGTCCAGCATAGCAGTGATCAGCAGGAGCAGCTTGGAGTCCAGTCTTCTTCAGCTCCTCCACTAAAACTGCTAACATGGTGTTCTTCAGCAGCTCAGGCCTCGGTATGAAGCTCTTCCTGCACTGAGGGCAGCTGTAGATCCTCTTCTCATGTTCGGTGTCCCAGTGGTCATTAATACAGTTCTTGCAGTAGCTGTGTCCACAGGGAGTAGTCACCGGATCCTTCAGTAGATCCAAACAGATCGGACAAGAAATTGTTTCTCGGTTCAGCTGAACTCCTTTCTGCTCCATTTCACCTCTCAATGACAACGACTGTCTGAGCTTCACTTCCTGATGACTGAAAGTAGTCTGAGCTCTGATCTGAACAGGGTGTGTTTGTGCAGTGAATGAAACCTGTCAGCTCAGTTACAGCCAACCACAAACTGAAGATCTAAAGGGGAGGGAACAAGGAAATATAGTGACAGAGTGGAGCTGCTGTGTGAGAGGAGGAAGAAGAGGGAGGGCTGATCGAGCTGTGACTCAGTCCAGAACGAGGAGCAGCTCTGTGAATCCTCTTTAACAATGAAGCCTCAGTTAAAACCTGCTCCACTTTTGAAAACATCAAAGTTTTTAGTTGTTAAATATTTCTTGGCTCCTCAGGCTTTGCTAATATTTCTCTAACTTTTCCTCTGATTTTGTTCACTTTTTTCATTTCCTGGTTAAAAACAGCTGACAGTACTTGTCAGACTCTTTATGAGCACATGATGGAGCTAAAGTACTGTTCTCGTGTTGAGTTGCAGACCAGTGAGACTTTCTTCTAAGATACTGGTGAAGGAGATATTCAGATACTTTACTTGGGTCCAAATTCAACTATATAAAAATGGGAATGTTGTGGCAGCACCTCTGTACCAGCCTGTCTGTTTCTGAGTCTACAGGTCTTCTTACATCCATGCAGCTGTTTGTACTCACTGTTTCGGCTGATTTAATCATTTACATCCAATATACCAAAGAAGACAATTTCTTATTAACAGTAAACATATAAATCTTGAAAAATACAGTAAATAGTTTTTCTTTTTCACCCCGGTCCGAGTCCTTTAATATCTGCTTGGTATCTGCCGATACCGAGTCCCGATCCGATACTCAGCCTTAACTAATATTTTCCTGGATAAAACAGCTGCATTAAGAAAAAAAGTACCTGCATCCAAGTTGTTCCTAAATAGGTTTTTTAAAATTTTGTTGAAACAAAGTATATACTTCCATGTGACTCTTTCTTATTCTGCATATGCTATCGCAACATTGGCTGACCACCTTCCTTGTGTTAGCAGGTGAGTCTGTGACTCTGCACCGTGACTCGGGCTGCAGCTATTGAATATTTTTAGAATCCAGTATTCTACCGATCATCCCATCGATTAATCGAGTAACCTAATAAGAGATAATTTTGCATTATTAAGCAACAATACCAAACAATGCATACCAAAAATGACAGGCCTGTTAAATAGACCAAGCAATTGGCTTTTATTCCTGACAAAATACAGAGGTATTTATTCCAACTATTCCTAACACCGGGAGTAAAGGTGTGTGTTTGTGTATGTGGGCACTCGTGCGTGAGGGAGAGTGAGACAGACGAGAAGTTGCTGTTATAGTACGCCAGTTCTGCTTTGCAGTAGACACAATGCACTGAAATGATCCCAAACTTTGGACATTCTCTGTCTTTTACGGACGGTTTCTTGGCTCTCCACAATCATGCCAACTCAATTCTGAACGTAGTGGTGTGTGTCCGCAATAACAGTCCATGTGGAAAAATGATCCCTGAGCTAAGCAGGCCACATAAAGCGGATGATAGGAATTAAACGAAGCCTCGAGGCAGAGATTTTGCTTCAACCATTTTTTGTGCTGTATGAGACCCACCTAACTAATGTGCATACTGGCAAATTGTAACTAGAAAGTGGGACAATAATGTAATGCCGAGATCATAGAGCATGCCGGGGATTCAAAAACTCCAGGTGACGAAGTAAACCATGATTCTCTACCGAGGAAATGAGCTGGTTATCCAGAGCGATTCATTCGGTTACCTTCTCTGTAATATTTTCGGCCATGTCGCTGTCTCAAGGATATTTCTCTTTCCTTTTAAAAGTATCCGTGAGTGTTTGTTGCTTTGGTGTCTTTGCCTGTGTTGCTTGAGTGAACTCGTTGTATTCTTTGAGTGTTTGTTTTTTTATGTGCCATATCAAATGAGTAGTATTAAATGCAGCTCTTTTGTTACCCCCTCGCGAAATGGTCATATAGCAGATGTTACATGTCGCCGTTGGACTGCTACAGATTGGATCGGGACATCCCTAATAAACAGTAACCATTAATAATAGAAAGTCACCAGACATCCTTTAAAAATCGCTCAACTTGGTGAGTTGTTAATGTCAGGATAGACTTTATAAATGCTGTCTTCATCAC
>CAEMYA010000773.1:0-15378 GCA_903131615.1 Diplodus sargus | reverse complement strand
ACGGCTCCACCAGCTTGTGTTTCTTTAATGGAGCCACATCATAATGAGGCTGCAGGTGTTTCTTACAGTAAGAGGCCAGACAGACCAGACAGGACTTAACTGCTCTCAGTTTCCTCCCAGTGCAGAAATCACAGGCCACATCTTCAGGTCCAGCATAACAGTGATCAGCAGGAGCAGCTTGGAGTCCAGTCTTCTTCAGCTCCTCCACTAAAACTGCTAACATGGTGTTTTTCAGCAGCTCAGGCCTCGATGCGAAGCTCTTCCTGCACTGAGGGCAGCTGTAGATCCTCTTCTCATCCTCTGTGTCCCAGTGGACTTTAATACAGTTCTTGCAGTAGCTGTGTCCGCAGGGAATAGTCACCGGATCCTTCAGTAGATCCAAACAGATCGGACAAGAAATTGTTTCTCGGTCCAGCTGAACTGCTTTCTGCTCCATTTCACCTCTCAGTGACAACGACCGTCTGAGCTTCACTTCCTGATAACTGAAGCTAGACTGAGCTTTGATCTGACCAGGGTGTGTTTGTGTGAATGAAGTCTGTCGGCTCAGTTACAGCCAACCACAATGTGTAGATGTGAAGGGGAGGGAACATGGAAATATACTGACAGAGTGGAGCTGCTGTGTGAGAGGAGGAAGAAGAGGGAGGGCTGATCGAGCTGTGACTCAGTCCAGGACGAGGAGCAGCTCTGTGAATGTGAACGTTGTTTCCTCTTTTACAATAAAGACTTAATTTAAACCTGCTCCACATTTGAAAACATCAGAGTTTTTAGTTGTAAAATATTTCTTGGCTCCTCAGGCTTTGCCGATGTTACTCCAACTCTTCCTCTGATTCTGATAACTTTTCCTTTCCTGGTTAAAAACAGCTGATGGTACTTGTCAGGCTTTTTATGAGCACATGACAGAGCCAAATTACCGTTCTGATGTTGAGTTGCAGACCAGTGAGACTCTCTTCTAAGATACTTGTGGAGGAAGTATTCAGACACTTTACTTAAGTATATATACAACCATGTAGAAATATTTCAATAAAACATTGCAAATAAAAATCCTGCATTTAAAGCAATAAGTAAAAGTACAGAGATTTTATCAGCAAATATCTCTTTGGAGGAACTGTTTAAAACTGAAGCTGTCTCCAAAATGACTCTCTATTTACTCTTTACAGAACTAAAACTGTGTCTGATGGTGGAAACATCTGAAACGAAATATACAGTACATGTAACCATAAGTAACTAATGTTGTCAAATAAAACATAAGACATTTTGATTAAAGAACTGGTGCGTATGTTGCAAGACAACCCTCACATGATTGAACAAACACAGCAGCTGTTCGCTCAGGTGGTGATAGTTCCTCCTGTTCATGCCAGTCTTAAAGAAATCCCTCCCGCTGCAATCCCACTGTGACAACCAGCAGTCTTGAGTTTGTCTTTTTATTAGAAACCAGCTGATACTCAGTATTTGGAGCCGATGCCAGCACCGATATTTGAAAGCGAAAAATTCTGATATCCATGTTCTGGTCTCGTGTACAATTTTGAGGTTCTTGTACTTGTAATTAATAAAATGATTAATTTAAATACTCAACCAGAGGTGATTCTACAGCAAATGTTAGCTTGATGTAACTGACGCTACACCAGTAATGCACCTGAGCCAAAGTAGCACTTTTCTTTTTAATTAATTTTTTAAATCTCCAATTAAATTAAAACATGAATAGCTAAGAAAAACAGATTCAATAATCAGAAAAATTAATCATTCACATTCGGTTTAAATCATCTTAGCGTTTAATTTCCAAAAACATCTGTAGAAGACGATTTTACATGTTCACCCAAAATAAGTTCTACACATTTGATGAACAAAATCTGCAGAAGAAGAAAAAGGAAAACTTAAATTAAACTTCAAATTAACTCAGACACAATCAATAACAGTCACCTGAACATAAATGTTACTCAATAAGCTCATAACTTCTCATTATTTCCCTTTTTAAATCCTCTGAAATTTTATATTTGAGCAGAATGTTGCATCNNNGATTTTCAGCTGATTTCTGTCTTTACACCTGACTGATAATGTTTTCAAATCAACTAAATCTTCAAATTTCATCACGTGTGACCTGATAAACAGTCTGTTGCTGTTTTCTTTCATCCACCTTGTTGATAAGTCTTATTTCTCTTTTCTCTGACACATACAAAGGTTTAGTACGATTCACAGACGAAATGCCCCGCACCTCAAAATATGGAAGAATAAGTGATCAGAACAAAATATGAAAAAAGTCCAAATCTGAACCGTCCTTTGTTCAAAACAGCAAAACGTGGACACACTTTCCAGTTAGTTCACACATCCCGTCAGTAAAGTCTGATAAACGACTCTTGTTCAATGATTTCATGAACAGATTCACTTCATCCACACAATCAGTTTGTTGGAGCAGAATCTCAGCTATGTACAAGCAAATAATGAATCATCTCCCTATTGATTATGATCATGTGAACTGAAGTCATCATGAGCAGCGAGAGCCTCCGTGGCTGAACAGACACAGGAAGGAGCGCCGCCTGAAGAAAGTCAAACATTTACAGAACAACAAGACGTCAAAGTACCGCCCACAATGTTTGATTGGCAGGTGATCTGTGTGCAGTGAAGAAATGCCACAACAATCAGCTCTCAGCAACAATGATGGAAACACAACAAGTCTGAAGAAATGAATCACAATTTAACCCACTGACCCTGAAATGACTTCAGTCTATTTGAGTTCACAAAACTCAGCAGAGTCAGAAATATTAAGTCCAGCATAGAGAGGCTGAGTGAATGTGGTCTGGACTCTGTGGAGGAGAGTCATGGTGTCAGAGACTCTGTAGAAGGACAGAATACCTGCACTGTGATCCAGGTACACTCCAACTCTGGAGGACTCAAGACCTGAGACGGGAGTTTGGACTTTGTTGTGATGAAAGTTATAACTGTATGTGGAACAATTTAGCATCCAAGATTTGTCATTGTATCCAAATACACATTCATCTCCCTCCCCTGCTCTGCTGATATTCTTGTATGCGACTGCTACACCAGCTCCTCCTCTCTCCCACTTTCTCCACTCCACCTCCCAGTAACAACGTCCAGTCAGACTCTCTCTACTCAGGACCTGCTCCCACCCAGTGAATCTGTCTGGGTGTCTAGAATAAGACTGATGTTGTCTCACGTTTGTTGCTTTTCTGTCCCCATCAGATAATAACAGACGTGTGTTTGCTGTGTTTGGATCCAGTGTGATTTTACACAAATATCTTAAGAATCCAGCTCTGGTCTTCGGCTCTCGCTGTGAAAGTAAAACATCCACATCAGTCACTGTCAGTGAGATGTTTGTCCATGTCTCTGTCAGGACGTCCTGTAGTTTGTCTCTGACCTCTGACACAGCTGCTGTCACATCCTCAAAGTACTTGAGAGGACGGATCTTGATGCTGGATGAGTGTGTAGACTCACTGAGTGCTGACAGTGAGGGGTAGTTGTGTAGAAAGTGGTTGTGATCCTCTGTGTGTGAGAGCTTCTTCAGCTCAGTGTCTTTCCTCTTCAGCTCAGTGATCTCCTGCTCCAGCTTGTCCTGAAGCTCTTTGACTCGACTCACTTCAGTTTCCTGCTGGGATCTGACCTGCTGCTTCACATCAGAGCGTCTTTTCTCCATGAGCCGGATCAGCTGGGTGAAAATCTTCTCACTGTGCTCCACTGCTTTATCAGCAGAGCCATTGATGGCCTCCACCTCCTGTTGAAGCAGCTTCACATCTTTCTCTCTGTCCTGGATTCTCTGCTGGATGTTGTGTCGACTCCCTTCCAGCTCTCTCTGCCTCTCAGTCCTCTCTGCTGCAGCTGACACTGTGTCGTGGCCTTTATGTTCGTCCACAGAGCAGAGATAACAGATACACTGCTGATCAGTACGGCAGAACATCTTCATCACCTCATCGTGACGAGAGCAGATGTTCTCCTGGAGCTTCTCTGACTGCTCCACCAGCTTGTGTTTCTTTAATGGAGCCACATCATAATGAGGCTGGAGGTGTTTCTCACAGTAAGAGGCCATACAGACCAGACAGGACTTGAGGGCTTTCAGTTTCCTCCCAGTGCAGACATCACAGGCCACATCTTTAGGTCCAGCATAGCAGTGATCAGCAGGAGCAGCTTGGAGTCCAGTCTTCTTCAGCTCCTCTAGTAAAGCTGCTAACATGGTGTTTTTCAGCAGCTCAGGCCTCGGTATGAAGCTCTTTCTGCACTGAGGGCAGCTGTAGATCCTATTCTCATGTTCGTTGTCCCAGTGGTCATTAATACAGTTCTTGCAGTAGCTGTGTCCACAGGGAGTAGTCACCGGATCCTTCAGTAGATCCAAACAGATCGGACAAGAGAAAGTCTCTCGGTCCAGCTGAACTCCTTTCTGCGCCATTTCACCTCTCAGTGACAACGACTGTCTGAGCTTCACTTCCTGATAACTGAAATTAGCCTGAGCTCTGACCTGAACAGGGTGTGTTTGTGCAGTGAATGAAACCTGTCTGGTAAGTTACACCCAACCACAATCTGTAGATCTGAAGAGGAGGGAACATGGAAATATAGTGACAGAGTGGAGCTGCTGTGTGAGAGGAGGAAGAAGAGGGAGGGCTGATCGAGCTGTGACTCAGTCCAGGACGAGGAGCAGCTCCGTGAATCTGAACTGTGTTTCCTCTTTTACAATGAAGCCTTCAGTTAAAACCTGCTCCACATTTGAAAACATCAAAGTTTTTATTTGTAAAATATTTCTTGGCTCCTCAGGCTTTGCTGATGTTTCTCCAACTCTTCCTCTTATTCTGTTCAACAGCTGACGGTACTTGTCAGACTTTTTATGAGCACATGATGGAGCCAAAGTACCGTTCTGGAGTTGAGTTGCAGACCAGTGAGACTTTTTTTCTAAGATCGTGGTGGATTAAATATTCAGGTACTGTACATAGGTACAAATACAACTATATAAAAATGGGCATGTTGTGGCCGCACCTCTTTGCCAGCCTGTCTGTTTCTGAGTCTACAGGTCGTTCTACATCCATGCAGCTATTTGTACTCACTGTTTCGACTGATTTAATCATTTACATTCAATATACCAAAGAAGACAATATTTAATTAACAGTAAACATATACATCTTTACAAATACATTAAACAGCAACCATTAATAATACTTCTTTGAATCCCATGGAGAAAGTCACCAGACTCTCTTTAAATATCACTCGATTTAGTGAGTTGTTAAGTCAATAGAGACTTTATAAACTTTGATAAATGCTGTCTCCATCACATTCTTAACTATTTGGACCTTCCTGTTCATTCAGTAAAAGTTTTTACTTGAGGATATTTGGTCATAACAGTTTCTACCAGCTGAATAAGAAAAAGTCAATGAAGAGTTCACTTTGGTTTTGACGCACAGTCAAAGGAGCACTCGGTAGTTTTGGTGAAGAAATGTTAATGACACGAGAAAGATCTTCATCTATTTTCTGAATAAACAAACTGACCTCAAAGGACAAGACAATTTACACTGTTTTACTTTGTTTATAAGTTGCGGACCCTTCCACCTTTCTAGCTTCATACAGCCTTCTGGGACCTTGTTTTCCTCTGAGAACAGCCTGCTTATTCACTGATGGAAAAAATACAATGTTGGGACCCATAGATGAAGGCGTTCACTGTGAATTTCAAAATGAACTCTGAACTGAACTCAGTTTCCCAGAATTCTCCAGTCTTCACATCTAGTTGCCATTTCAGCTTTGAGCTACTATTGGACAGGGTGACAGACCCCCCACTGACCAAATAGTCAAAACTCCAGATCCTCCCTTTGTTCTGTCTCTTCTCCACGGGGCTGTTTGCCCCCAAGTTCTCTTAAGTTCTCTCTCGTATTCTTCTGGGCCTAACAGCTGCTGAAAGGTGCCAGATGCATTTCCAGCAGGCCTAAAGAACTTCTCCTCACAGCATCAGCACAAGGTCCTGCAAGTATTCCAGTTTAGTTAGCACCAGTAGCTGTAACGCTAAAGCTCCATCTAACTACACAATCCAAGGAACACAAAGCACCGAGCTGCTATTCTTGCAAAGGAAAGGAGCGACCAGTTTCCTCCACCTGCCGTCCTCCATCAGACCTTGCACAGCAAGAACAGCATTCAACATTGGTATTACAACCTTTTCCTGCTTGGCTTAGTAGCACAGGAACCACCAGCACCTTTCCTTCATAGACTGGTAACGTTGAACTTGGCCTAAATAGCACACAGCATAGCGTAGCATGACTTGGCACAGGACTTTAAACTCTGGTTGAAGTAATGCACATCTGTTCAATCTATATGTTCGTTCACTGTTTTGGTGTTACTGTGATATCAAGTCAGGTCATTGGTAGTTTGTTTTGCTACACGGCTAATTTGACACTAGTTGAATTATGCTTCACACAGACTCAGGGTCTTTGCATGCAACTAGCCATCTTCTATAACCTGGCATCACACAACACACACACACACACACACACACACACACACACCTGTATATAGTACATATTAGTTAGATTGTGTGTTTTCCTCTATGTGGTAAGTCCAATACTTTTGAAACTTCATGCTGTCTGTTTAATATTGTACAAGAGTGAATGTTTCCAGCCTCTACTCTGTATAGGACTCCAAAATTCCTCGACCATGACTAGCCGTTATGGTAATATTAGTTGTAGTTATTAAATTAATTCTTAATCAGAGTATCTTTTTCTGAGACTGATTTGGTGAATTGGCTATATATTCCCTTTGTCAAGGGCGGTGCCCCGAGGTGGTACAATATGAATTCGATCTTATTAGTTATCATAATTAATAATTATCCCCGATAGTCATTCATTATTATTGATAGCCAAATTTAACCCAAAAACTCCCTATTAATGTTGTATGAAGTACCACATATGGCGCCCTGTGCGAGGCAGTGCAAAAACAATGCATTTCTGAGATTCTATTATTATATTACCTCATTAAAATTCAGAGTTTTCGAATTCTGACATCTCCAAAACTACATTGCACCCCTTTGAAAACAGAGACTGTCCCTGAAAACGTGGACGTGTGGTCACCCTATGTAGCACTCAACAGAAAACAACAAAGAACATGAGAACATTTAAACATGTTGGAGAGCGATCCCAAACCTGAGTGAGAATTTATTTCTGAGTAGATTTACCACCAGGTTACACTTCAACACATTCAATGAACCAAACAGGAGCAGGAAGAAGAAAAACCTCTATGAGCTGCTCCTTTGAAAATAATATTACCATTATTATTATTACCAGATACTGTAGATACTGATGGACATCATGTTATTGTTCTCTTCTGTTTTCACAAATCAACTCAGATACAATCAATAACAGTCATCTTAACATAAATGTGACTCAATAAGCTCATACAGTCTCATTATTTCCCTTTTTTAATCCTCTTAAATTGAATATTTGAGCAGCATGTTGAGTCTCAGTGTCACTGCTTTAATGTACGACATCATACAGACTTTTAAAATTTAATTTGATCTTTAAAGAACCTCTGTAGATTTTCTGTTTATTCTGTCTTTACACATGACTGATAACGTTTTCAAATCAACTAAATCTTCAAATTTCATCACGTGTGACCTGATAAACAGTCTGTTGCTGTGTTTTCGTTCATCCACCTTGTTAATTAGTCTGATTGCTCTTTTCTCTGACACATACAAAGGTTTAGTACGAGTCAGAGACAAATTGCCCCGCACCTCAAAATTTGGAAGAATAAGTGAACGGAACAAAATATGAAGAGAATAAAAATCTGAACCATCTTTTGTTCAAAACAGCAACACATGGACACACTTTCTTGTTTGTTCACATGTCCCATCAGTAATGTCTGTTAAACGACTCTTGTTCAATGATTTCATGAACAGATTCACTTCATCCACACAAACAGTTTGTTGGAGCAGAATCTCAGCTATGTACAAGCAAATAATGAAGCATCTCCTTATTGATTATGATCATGTGAACTGAAGTCATCATAAGCAGCGAGAGCCTCCGTGGCTTAACAGACACAGGAAGGAGCGCCGCCTGAAGAAAGTCCAACATTTACAGAACAACAAGAAGACGTCAAAGTACCGCCCACAATGTTTGATTGACAGGTAATCTGTGTGCAGCGAAGAAATGCTACAACAATCAGCTCTCAGCAACAATGATGGAAACACAACAAGTCTAAAGGAATGAATCACAATTTAACCCACTGACCCTGAAATGAGTTTACAAAACTCAGCAGAGTCTCCTGACAAGCACAACCTAAGTCCAACATAGAGAGGCTGAGTGAATGTGGTCTGGACTCTGTGAAGGAGAGTCATGGTGTCAGAGACGCTGTAGAAGGACAGAATACCTGCACTGTGATCCAGGTACACTCCAACTCTGGAGGACCAAGGACCTGAGACAGGAGTTTTCACTTTGTCGTGATGAAACTCATAACTGTCTGTGGAACAATATAATGACCAAGATTTTTCATTTAGTCCAAAAACACATTGATATATGTTCCCTGCTCTGCTGATATTCTTGTATGCGACTGCTACACCAACTCCTCCCTCTCCTCTCCACTCCACCTCCCAGTAACAACGTCCAGTCAGACTCTCTCTACTCAGAACCTGCTCACACCAAGTGAATCTGTCTGGGTGACTAGAATAAGACTGTTGTTGTCTCATGTATGTTGCTTTTCTGTTCCCCTCAGATAATAACAGACGCCTGTATGCTGTGTTTGGATCCAGCCTGTTTTCATATGAATATCTTAAGAAGTCAGCTCTGGTCTTGTTCTCTGGTTGTGACGGTAAAACATCCACATCAGTCACTGTCAGTGAGATGTTTGTCCATGTCTCTCTCAGGACGTCCTGTAGTTTGTCTCTGACCTCTGACACAGCTGCTGTCACATCCTCAAAGTACTTGAGAGGACGGATATTGATGCTGGACGAGTGTGTAGACTCACTGAGTGCTGACAGTGAGGGGCAGTTGTGTAGAAACTGGTTGTGATCCTCTGTGCGTGAGAGCTTCTTCATCTCAGCGTCTTTCCTCTTCAGCTCAGTGATCTCCTGCTCCAGCTTCTCCTGAAGCTCTTTGACTCGACTCACTTCACTTTCCTGCTGGGATCTGACCTGCTGCCTCACATCAGAGCGTCTTTTCTCCATGAGACGGATCAGCTGGGTGAAGATCTTCTCACTGTGCTCCACTGCTTTATCAGCAGAGCCATTGATGGCCTCCGCCTCCTGTTGAAGCACCTTCACATCTTCCTCTCTGTCCTGGATTCTCTGCTGGATGTTGTGTCGACTCCCCTCCAGCTCTCTCTGCCTCTCAGTCCTCTCTGCTGCAGCTGACACTGTGTCGTGACCTTTATGTTCGTCCACAGAGCAGAGATAACAGATACACTGCTGATCAGTGCGGCAGAACATCTTCATCACCTCATCATGACGAGAGCAGATGTTCTCCTGGAGCTTCTCTGACGGCTCCATCAACTTGTGTTTTTTAAATGTAGCTGATTCATAATGAGGCTGCAGATGTTTCTCACAGTAAGAGGCCACACACTGCAGACAGGACTTAACTGCTCTCAGTTTCCTCCCAGTGCAGAAATCACAGGCCACATCTTCAGGTCCAGCATAGCAGTGATCAGCAGGAGCAGCTTGGAGTCCAGTCTTCTTCAGCTCCTCCACTAAAGCTGCTAACATGGTGTTTTTCAGCAGCTCAGGCCTCGGTATGAAGCTCTTCCTGCACTGAGGGCAGCTGTAGATCCTTTTCTCATGCTCTGTGTCCCAGTGGTCTTTAATACAGTTCTTGCAGTAGCTGTGTCCACAGGGAGTAGTCACCGGATCCGTCAGTAGATCCAAACAGATCGGACAAGAGAAAGTCTCTCGGTTCAGCTGAACTGCTTTCTGCTCCATTTCACCTATCAGATAACTGAAGCTAGTCTGAGCTTTGATCTGAACTGGGTGTGTTTGTGCAGTGAATGAAACCTGTCAGCTCAGTTACACCCATCCACAAACTGTAGGTATGAAGGGGAGGGAACAAAGAAATATACTAACAGAGTAGATCTGCTGTGTGAGAGGAGGAAGAAGAGGGAGGGCTGATCGAGCTGTGACTTGTTCCCGGACGAGGAGCAGCTCTGTGAATCTGAACTTCATTTACACTTGTACAACAAAGCCTCACTTAAAACCTGCTTCACATTTGAAAACATCTTAGTTTTTAGTTGTAAAATATTTCTTTGCTCCTCAGACTTTACTGATGCCTCTCTAACTCTTCCTCTGATTCTGTTCACTTTTCATTTCCTGGTTAAAAACAGCTGATGGTACTTGTCAGACTCTTTATGAGCACATGATGGAGCCAAAGTACTGTTCTGGAGTTGAGTTGCAGACCTGTGAGACTTTCCTCTAAGATACTGGTGGAGGAAATATTCATATATTGTACTTGGGTACAAATACAACTATATAAAAATGGGCATGTTGTGGCAAAATCTCTCTACCAGCCTGTCTGTTTCTGAGTCTACAGGTCGTCTTAAATCCATGCAGCTGTTTTTACTCACTGTTTTGACTGATTTTATCATTTACATTTAATATACCAAATAAGACAATATTTAATAAACAGTAAACATATACATCTTTACAAATACAGTAAACAATAACCATTAATAATTCTTCTTTGATTTCCATGGAGAAAGTCACCAGACTCTGTTTCAATATTGCTCAATTTAATGAATTGTCAAGTCAATAGAGACTTTATAAACTGCAATAAATGCTGTCGACATCACATTCTTAACTATGTGGACTTTCCTCTTCATTCAGCAAAAGTTTTTCACTGAGGATATTTCGTCAATTTGTCCTTGTTTTCCTCTGAGAACAGCTTGTGTATTCACTGATGGAAAAAGTACAAGACATAATTCTCCAGTCTACACACCTAGGTGCAAATTCAGCTTTGAGCTACTATTGGTCAGGGTGACAGACCCCCCGCTGACCAAATTGTAAAAACTCCAGCCCTTTTCTTCTCCACCTCTCTCTCCATAGGGCTACCTGGCCCCAAGTTCTCTTCTCCTAGATTCTTCTGGGCCTGAGAGCTGCCAGCTGCATTTCCATCTGGCCCAAATAACTACTCCTCACAGCATCAGCACAAGGTCCTGCTGGTATTCCAGCTTAGTTAGCACCAGTAGCTGCAACACAAAACTTTCCAGCTAACTATACAATCCAAGGAACACCAAGCACCGAGCTGCTATCCTTGCAAAGGAATGGAGTGACCAGTTTTCTCCACCTCTTATATATCCTGCATATCATTTATCACGTTAAGCTCAGTAAATTCAGATAGGTATTTGACCGTAATTTCAAACATTTGTCCGGTAAATTGAAAAACTGCCAGTCGCGTTGTCAGGTGCCAGTTTTTTCCAGCGGAAACCCTGCTAGCCATTATGGTAGTATTACTTGTGGTTGTTAAGGTAATTGTGACGCGCCACGGCAAAACCAGCAGCAAGTCGGCTGGGAGAAATTCACAGAAACAAAGAAACTATCGTTTTTTTTCTAAATTTGTGATTTTCGTTGGGCGTGTGCGGCGATGCAGTTAATTTGCATACTGGCTACCTTTGACCATTCACAGGCTTTTTTTTCTTTTTGGGCCAATCAGGTGCACGTTAGTAGTGAACCGCATGGCTACTTATGCAGCCCCCCGCATAAGTTCTGCCACTTTTGGAAGCTGCATGTGATTTCATCATTGAATGAAGATGGACCGGGAAAAATGCATTGCAGAAGAGCTAAATCGTGCCTGTTACAGCGCAAATCTATGGCAGTAATTTTGAGAGACGCCGGATACTTCTGGTTGTTCCGACGCCGATTTCACTTCTGATTCTGATGAGTGCACTGACGATGAAAGCGACTCTATTACACTGGAGAACATCCCCAATCTACAGCTGACCTAAGCCGAAGATAAAGACCAGGAAGACTTTCTCGGCCTCGCAGCAGAGGAGCTGGAGCGTGAGATATCAGACGCTATATCTACGGTGACATGTGAAGGGGATAAAGACAGCGAAATGGAGAAAATCCGTAACTTTGACTGCTAATGCTACATAAGAAGAAAGGAGAACTCTCTCATTGGGACACATTCGTGTAGCGACAACCTTTCTTCAGAGCTTATGTACAGCATACGTTTGGATCATCTAGCTACCGAAGGAGAGTGGCAGGACATGCAAATAAATCTCGAGGCATACAGACGCACAGTATTTACTTCGGACATGACTACATCCACCAAAATGCCCCAGACGAAGAGAAACCACTTATTCCATTAGAGGCAATGACGTCTGCAGGAATACTTTTCAGTTTCTTATGGGGTGAATTTCCATTAACATCCAAGTAATCTATTTTGTAATGTGTTCATTCGAAGTCACAGTCAAAGTCACAGGAATTACAAACAGTTATCTCATGTTTTTTGTTTTCATGTTTATACCTTAGCCTACATTGTTATTAGCTAGCTCAGTACTGTCGTTTTAAAATGATATGCACATCGTAACTAAGCTGTAATGGGAGGTTTTGTCTTGTAATGTGAGCATCTGCTGTTAATTTGAATAATGCTTAAATTGCTTGAATTGACTGATGCTCATGATTTAGCACCTAGTTTACTGGAGGATAGTTTGGATGAATACATCCAGAGTTAGGTGACAATGTTATTGTAATAAAAGCATTTCCATTTCAATAAAGTACCTTCTAATTCTGATCAGTCCACTAAAGTGCTTAAGGAAAATAACACTACATCAACATTAACAACATGACAACTGCTTTTGATAACCATTGCTCAAACCACCAAAATACTTTCTGCACTGCAGGCTATCAGATATCAGATGTTACTGAATGAATGTAGGGGGAGGGCTTATCTAAATTAGATGCAAATGAGCTCCATTGTGTTGACTAGCCAGGGGGTGAGAGTTTCCTGCTGTGAGAATTGCAAATGTCTTAGGGCTGTTTTCTCCCGAAAGGGTTTTGTGATGTGCATACATTCAAATGGCCACAACTTCTTCAAATATTATCAGATTTCCATTTGTTAGACATCATTGGAAAGTGTAGAAACTACACTTTTTGTAGTTGTAATTTGTAATTTGTAATTTGTAAATAACTCAAAATGCCTCTCGGGAGACTTGTTGCTGGTTTTCTCATGGCTGGTCACAATTATTAATCAGAGTCCCAAACTGACTGTTTAGTGTCTTTTTTGAGACTGATTTGGTGAATTGGCTATATTTTCCCTTTTTCAAGGGTGGTGCCCCGAGGTGATACACTATGAATTAGATCTTATTTGTTATCATTATTAATAATTACCCGTTAGTCATTAATTATTATTGATAGCCAAATATAACCCAAATTTCCCTATTAATGTTGCATGATGTACCACATATGGTGCCCCGTGTGAGGCAGTGCAAGAACAATGTATTTCTGAGATTCTATGATTACCTCATTAAAATTTTGAGTATTCAAATTCTGACATCTCCAAAACAATATAGCGCTCCTTTGAAAATGATTACTGTCTCTGAAAACGCGGACATGTGGTCACCCTATGTAACACTCAACAGAAAACAACAAAGAACACGTGAACAATGAAACATGTTAGAGAGCGATCCTAATCCTGAGTGTGAATTCATTTCTGAGTAGATTTACCACCAAGTTACACTTCCACACATTCACCAATTGAACCAATCAAGAGCAGGAAGAAGAAAAGCCTCTATGAGCTGCTCCTTTCATAATAAAAACACCAGATACTGTAGATACTGATGGACTTCACTTTATTGTTCACTTCTCTATTCTCAAATCAAATCAGATAAAATAATAACAGTCTTCTTAAAATAAATGTTACTCAATAAGCTAATAAAGTCTCATTATTTCCCTTTTGAATCCTCTGAAATTGAATATTTGAGCAGCATGTTACATCACAGTGTCTCTGACTTTTAAAATTACATTTGATCTCAATGTAAACAACCTCTGTAGATTTCCTGTTGATTTCTGTCTTTACACATGATTGATAACGTTTTCAAATCTACTAAATCTCGGCCCAACTCCCGAGCTGAGCGTGTTGAGTGTGTAGTGGAGTCGGTTTTTTGTTTAATGAGTCAAAACAATGAGTAGAAGCTGAATGTGGAGCAGGCAGTGCAGCTCTTCATTCAGCTGGAAGGAGCTCAGGCAGACCTGAGCATTGCCTGCATTTAAATGTACACAGAACTTTGTACATTTTTAAAATGTATGCACATATTCAGCAAACAACAATTTATATTTGCATTATAAGTAATTTAAAAATGGTTTGTTAAACATATTTGTGGTTTTCACAGTAAAAAATAACATTTTCTACTCAGATTTTATGTTTTTTTGTGATTTTAGGTCTATTGTGTTAATACAATATGTCAAAATGAAAAAATAACTGTACAGTCACACATGTGAGGTTGTGCTGAAAATAATCACACCAAGTAAATAGTTTTTAAGGTGAAATATAATGGCAAAATCAAAAATAGTCAATGTTTGATTGACAGGTGATCTGTGTGCAGTGAAGAAACAATCAGCTCTCAGCAACAATGATGGAAACACAACAAGTCTGAAGAAATGAAACACACAATTTAACCCACTGACCCTGAAATGACTTCAGTCTACTTCAGTTCACAAAACTCAGCAGAGTTTCCAGAAGGCCACAAACCGTAAAACCGAAGTCCAGCATAGAGAGGCTCAATGAATGTGGTCTGGTCTCTGTGGAGGAGAGTCATGGTGTCAGAGACGCTGTAGAAGGACAGAATACCTGCACTGTGATCCAGGTACACTCCAACTCTGGAGGACTCAGGACCTGAGACGGGAGTTCTGACATTGTTGTGATTAAAGTTATAACTACCTGTGGAACAATATAACATCCAAGATTTGTCATTTAGTCCAAATCCACATTCAGATGAGCCCCCTGCTCTGCTGATATTCTTGTATGCGACTGCGACACCAACTCCTTCTCCTCTCTTCTCCACCTCCCAGTAACAACGTCCAGTCAGACTCTCTCTACTCAGGACCTGAGGCCACCCAGTGAATCTGTCTGGGTGATCAGAATAAGTCTGATGGTGACTCACGTTTGTTGTTTTTCTGTCCCCGTCAGATAATAACAGACACGTGTTTGCTGTGTTTGGATCCAGTGTGATTTTACATGAATATCTTAAGAAGTCAGCTCTGGTCTTGGGTTCTGGTTGTGACGGTAGAACATCCACTTGAGTCACTGTCAGTGAGATATTTGTCCATGTCTCTCTCAGGACGTCCTGTAGTTTGTCTCTGAGCTCTGACACAGCTGCTGTCACATCCTCAAAGTACTTGAGAGGACGGATGTTGATGCTATATGAGTGTGTAGACTCACTGAGTGCTGACAGTGAGGGGTAGTTGTGTAGAAACTGGTTGTGATC
>CAEMYA010000771.1:175739-200564 GCA_903131615.1 Diplodus sargus | reverse complement strand
ACACACATACACATACACACACACACACACACACTCACACACACACACACACACACACACACACACACACCTGTTTGAAAAGCTGTAGTTGCTATGCCTGAAGAATATGATTCAAGAATACCCTGAATCTCAGAGCTTGTAGTCCAGGGTGTCTTGATTACATTATTTAACTTGCAGGCTTGTCATTCAAATGGGGGTAATGTATTCTACTTTAAAATGTTTAAAAACAACTAGACCTTAGTTCTATATGTTGTTGAGTCATGCACTTACATTATCTCAGATGTTAACAGCAATGTTCAAGTCCAGAGAAACCCAGTCTCTCAAGGTAACGGTGCATTTCATTTCAAATAAATAAATAAATAAATAAAATAAATAAAACTTCTGGGAGAGTGTCAGAGAGTGAGGAGGAAAGTCAAAGCCTGACTCAAAACATAATGTGAATACAACTTTAAGATATTAGCTGATCTGTGAACATTTGTGCCAAATATCTTCTATACGACTTCAATTATTCAAATTTCCTTTGATCATCATCTGTAAAATGAAATCATCCAATACAATTCAAAAGTGTGAAGAAGTGTCAGCGAAAATTAAGGATTATGGAGTATATCACCAGCATGGCTTATGAGAAGCCCTGTCAGTGGCTAGGTAGTGCTCACATCAAATAAAATCAAATGATCAGAAACAAGGGTGACTCTGGTGTAAAACCTAATCAGGTACAGTAGCATATGCTTCAGTTCTGTTTTAGTGGGGTAGATTTCAGAGATCAAACGGTGTCATTTACTGAAGTATCTGTAGTATGTGACACAGGAGTAATTTGGCTTTTACAATACTATGTACCCTGTTATCTAAGTTTCAGTATTTACCTAATCTGCTATGATGTTTGCAGACATCAAATCTGTTAACATCACAGTCAGCCGTCTGTGGAAGAAGCCTAACAAATATAGACGAGGGCCACTCTAGCACTGAGGGCAGAGGTCGGGGATGGCTGTCTGTCAGTGCCCCCCTCCACGTCCCCCCAATCCTCCAACTAACCCCGTCCTCTTTCCATCCATCTACCCATCTAGCCATCCATCCTTCCCTCTCTCCTGCTGACGAACAGTGACTGAGGACTGAGGCCTTTTCTGATCAGCATGGACAGATGGACACTCCCTCCAAGAGAGAGAGAGAAAATAAAAGAGAGAGAATCACTGTTGAAGACAAATATGACGAGAAAAGTAGTTTGACTGTAATCTGTGGGGAGAGACATGTGGAGGCTGATCACTCCTTTATTTTATTTTTTGCGGAAAAAAATTGCAGCATGCAAGGAGTAGTTTGGTTTAAACCCGGGCACCAAACAGTTGTTTTCTGCTGCCAGCAGTCAGAGTTCAGCACAGTTTATCATCAATATTGACTTTAGATATATTTATACTTGTAAACCTACATCTAAATGTAACTTTTCTTTTGCCTAAAATCCTAAATAATCAGCCCTGTAAATCCACAAACATCAAACAAAGACCTGCTCTGCCAGTCCAGCCATCATGCCTGGAGGTCAAGGCATGACAGGTTGACAGGTTGTCATGTGTGATGGCCGAATGTCTCCGCTGCCAACGCTGCTGCATGTGCCCCACTGCACACACCTCATCCAGACGCCCCCACCCCACCTCATCCAGAACCCCATTCACCCACACACACAGACACATGCACACGCGCGCGCGCACACACACACACACACACCCCCCACCCCAACCCCTCTCTCCTAATAGCCTGCTGGCCTGGAGGTGTTGGTGCACTAAGTTGGACTCGGTTGCCCAGTCACCAGCTCAAGTGTCAAGATCTGACTTCAGTCCAGCTAAATGTTGACTTCTTTTAGATCCGCTTGTTTAGAAATGGCTTCAAATAAACATATGAAATATCAGCTGCTCTTTATTTGATCTAAGATTAGATAATGAATGATTACATTTAAATGTTTGTTAAGCACCGATGTATATTTAAAATTGAACTGAAGCATATGACAGCTTATACAGCTACAGGTTATGCTTAATGGAGAGTGAAACATAATCAAACAGTAAGAATCTGCATGGTTTTAAATTTCTCTTGTACAGCTGGAGTTGAAGTCAAAATGTATTGTCA
The DNA here is from genome assembly GCA_903131615.1 of Diplodus sargus. Lineage (NCBI taxonomy): Eukaryota > Metazoa > Chordata > Actinopteri > Spariformes > Sparidae > Diplodus > Diplodus sargus. The sequence goes on along the minus strand of CAEMYA010000771.1, from coordinate 198,455 downwards.
AACTAATGAGCAAACAATTAATTCAGTCATTTATTAAATTTAAGGATGGGTTCATGCTATTTTAGATACTCTACAAATATCCCAAAGTCAGTTTATATCCCAATTTAAATGTCTTATTTTTTTAAAATACTTTTTAACCTTGCTTTCGTTTTGACGATTTTTTATTAAATATTTTTTTATCAATCAATTTATCAATTGGTTTAATAAGATTAAACCAGAGAATTTGAAATTTAATTTAGAATTCATTTTCTGACGGTTGACAGTTGTTTACTTAATCATTTTAGCTGTAGATTAATCAGTCTAGAAATGAAATGTACAAAAGAAGAATGCATTCTGTAAATAACCAATCTAGGATTGCAGCGTGCTTAAAATGGAATTTTCAGTAGATTTGTAAAGCAACACGTTACATGATAATCTACTTTAAGGACTTAATGAGGTTGTCCACTGCACATTGAAGGAGATGTGAAAGTGTTACTGGCCTGCTGTCTGTCTGTCACTGATGGCTCATTTGCTTGCTGTTGTCATCAGAGCTGTAAGGTCATGAGGTCAAGCAAACATGAGGAAGCTGCCAAGAAACAATGTGTGGCTGGAAAAATAAATAAATAAAAGAAGAGAGAGCCCCGCAGGACTTAATTAGTGTGAAATCTTCCTCTTTCATTTTCTGTCACAATGTGAGAGGTGAGACGCTTTTTCACTGTGAATTTTGTTTTGACAATTCTTTGTGTCAGTCTTGTACATACAAATATGCTTTTCTAAATCAAACGATCACCAGCCACAAATCAAAAGGAATCACAAACAACAAATAGCTCATTAAAATAAGGCACTAATGGCTAATGATCAGAGTTGCTCATCTTGGAGGCTGTGCCTATACTATGTGCTGCTTATGTGATTGTATTGTTTACATTTCACTTTTTACATTAGCAGTTTGAATTTTGGTGTAATCAGATTTTACCCATGAGGACTATAATCTATCTTTATCTTATCTCAATGCTTCATTCATGGTTCTGATAATGTGGCCTGTAATAGAGTGGTTAACAACCAACCTCTTTCTCTTGCACTGATAAAGAGGCAGAAATCCATGATCAAGACATGAGAGATAGAGACCTCAGATCAACAGCCAATGATATGGAGGTTGGCTGTTACCCACGTTTGACAAAGTTTTTTACTTCCTGTCCCAGACAAACTCCAAAACGCAAGAACTTCAAATTTCCTGTATTTTGTACATTTCTTTCAATTGTATTTAGCCTTTATTTAACCAGATTAGTCTCACTGAGATCACATATGTCTTTTAAGAATGGCAGCAACAAAGTTGCAATACAAAGTTAACTAAAAAAACACACTAAAAGGATTAGATAAAACATTTACACATGACTCAATGGATTTCACCATATTTTTAAAGCTGTTAAGTGGTGCAATATTCTGAAGTTTATGTTCATTCTGTAGATTGTTCCATGCAGCAAATGCTAGAAGCTTTCTTTCCCAATTCAGTTTAGACTTACTGTGTTAAAGCAACCAGTAAACAGACTCTCAGTCTTTTCCTCCTCAGCTTCAGGACTTCGGCAGCGGAGGCCACAGGTGGCTGTGAGACAGTGCACGTGTCTGTTCAAATGTCCATGAAAACTGATAAGAGTATGTTTGAGATGATCGCTGATGCTTTGAAAATTGTTTCTGCTTGAAACATAACAAACACATGCACCCAAAGAGCAGTTCAGCAAGTATATCCCTCCACCAGCACATACACACCAAATTTCTCACTGTCTGCTGAAATGACATGTCAAATGGGTTGGGGAAGAGGATCGGGGGTAGGGTTGGGGATGGTGGAGTGGCAGTGTCATGTCTCCTGCTTCTCATCATGCTGTCATGGCCACCAGTCCAGCGCCTCTTCTGTCACATGCACTCTGCTCACACTCCACCCAGACCCAACCATGTCACAAATGATAAACACATCGGACACACGCACGCACGCACGCACACACACACACACACACACACACACACACACACACACACACACACACACACACACACACCTGCTTGAAAAGCTGTAATTGCTATGCCTGAGGAATATGATTCAAGAATACCCTGAATCTCAGAGCTTGCGGTCCAGGGTGTCTTGATTACATTTGTTTGAATTTCAGCTGAGCATAGCCTATGTGATGTGAACTATAATTTTGCATATTAAACTTGCAGGCTTGTCATTCAGATTCATTCGTTTTGGGGGGGTATTGTATAACACTGATATGTATAATGTAGGAATTCTACATCAAAAACAACTAGACCTTTGTTCTATATGTTGTTGAGTCATACACTTACATTATCTCAGATGTTAACAGTTCAAATCCAGAGAAACCCAGTTCCTCAAGGTAAAGGTGCATTTCATTTGATCCTCTGTTGCTATAACTTCTGGGAGAGTGTCAGAATAAAACTTTAAGATATTAGCTGATCTGTGAACATTTGTGACAGAGTCAGATATATATTTCATTAACAATGGTGGTTGTTTAACAGTGTGTTCACCGCCAGTGTGTTTTCATGTTACTTGTGTCATCAGATTTCTATTACAGACTTTCTGTTTAGTGGTCTAAATGTGTCTGTAATGTCAGATGGTGCTCTACTGTGCTCTACTCTGCTTTCCCATCATTAAAACGCTAAGCTTTTATTGCTTGTAAATGCTGTTGTCTTGCAGGCCGGATGGCATTGGCACAGTGACCGTGGAGGAGAAGGAACGCTTTGAGGAGATCAAGGAAAGGCTACGGGTGCTTCTGGAAAACCAGATTACACACTTCAGGCAGGAAACATGTGTAACAATTTGTTGAACTCATGCCAAACAGGACTTCTAAGGGCTCAAATGACAATCCGGTCTGTTGCTTCCACAGGTACTGCTTTCCATTTGGTCGGCCAGAGGGAGCACTAAAAGCAACTCTGTCCTTGCTTGAAAGGGTAAGTCATATTTACTGATGGACAAATGAATACAAGGTTTTTTTCATGCCTCCACACTGGAGTGCTTGTGAGTTAAGAAGACGGTTGTCTGTCACCCTTTACCATCTCTCTTTTACTTTTCCCATCATTAGTCTTGTCATGATAAGTTGTGCTGTACATTGAAAATACAGTTTCTTTGTCTTACCGGTTTAGGTTCTGATGAAAGATATTGTTACTCCAGTTCCACAAGAGGAAGTCAAGGCCGTGATTCGTAAGTGTCTGGAGCAGGCAGCTCTAGTCAACTACCAACGCCTGTCAGAGTACGCCAAACTGGAAGGTAAGTTACTGTTTCATCACTCCTCTTTTGCATTACTCTTGCAGTCAAAGCACAGCATGGGTGTTCTGTCTTGATACAGCTGTTGAAACTCTGAACCTGCTGAGTCAGTTAGAGTAACTGAGAGATTTTCCTGTCACACAAGGATTCAGATGTGAGATTCTAAATGAAGTGCTGATAGATAGATCCTTTATTGTCATTGCATATTATGATGCAGTAAAATTTAGATTGGCAGCAATCCATCATAATTAGCAGCTTAAACCGTTTGAAAGGTGTACATTTCAGCTAAAAAGGATTTCTGAAGTCAGTGGGGCAGACCTTGACAAATTTGGTTATATGAAGTTCTTATTATTGGAGAGCTTGTAGAACATTATTGGAAACACAGTCAGAAGTAGTTCATGTTAAATCATGCTTTCCAAATTTGACCAAGCAAGGATATTATTAAAAACATTTTTATACACTGCTGAATCATTGAAGAAAGTGTTGGGTTTTTTTCACCAAAATGTGTATACATCATTGTCCTCAAACCGTTGGAATAAAAACTCATATAAGCACTTTTACCATAGTCCCTGGTTTCCTATGTAAGCTTTGGGATTAGCATCTCGGTCATTTCATGCCAATTTGCCCAAATTCCAGAAGTTTTCTCAGTTCATAAACTGGGAGGCCCTAGGTGATTAGTAGGCATGAAATGACCAATCTATAGGTTAAAGCCTACTGATATAAAGCTAGCTGCACAGATTGCTTTGTCAACTGGAATCCTTAGAATGGATAAGCTATATAGAAATATCATTATTTTATTGCAGTTATACATTTAAAAACAAAATCTAACCTTCAATTTTTTTCTTCACAGCTGCAGAAAAAGCCTTTCATCATGTGATTAATGGCATGATAGTTACTTTTTGATTTTTAATTTTTATTATTTGCCTTATCTTGCACCCTCTTTAGTAGCAAATGTACAGTAAGTAAAAATGCATTCAATTCAGTGTTTATGCTGGTGTCCGCCATGCCTCAGCTTCCTTTTCAGCCAAGTCCTACTGCCTCTGTCTCCCACTTTGGCCTGCCTGGTAGCTGAAGTGATGTTCCTCTTTCACTCGTTCTTCCTTACTCTTTACTGCTCTCTTTGCCATGCTCACTCCTCTCTTTTCCTTGTCTATTGGCTTTTGCTGCTTCTCATCGGCCAATGTTTGAAAACAGGAAGGCCAATAAACAAGACATGATGGGACTGCCTTATGGGGCAGTTCAGTGTTCTTTTTCCTGTTGCATGGTCGAGGTTTTCTTTAATAGGCATCATTGGTGTTTTGCAGACCTCCGAAACATTTCATCCAAAATCTCTTACCTACTGTAGGGCAATGTTGTTTATGTTAACATAAATATGATAGCTCTTCAAATTTAACTGTTACTGAACCTACTGTATCTATGACTCTAAACTTTACAGTAACCGCAACATTTGGGAAGTGTGCTTATTTGCTGGCTCAGCCAGAGTGAGATAAAAAGATTGACATCAGTTTCTTCCCTGTATGTCCACTACAGAGAGAGGTTGGTGGTGTGTTTTAGCCTAGCTTAGCAAAAAGCCAATGTGACAGTGGAAAAATAAAGTAATCAACAACTCCAAAGCTCAAAGCTATATATTTTTCCATCCAGTGTCTCATTAAGGTGTTAGCCACACAAATCCACAAAAGAGTCATCTTGCTTTTATTTACAGGGCAAAGCTTAGGACAACATAATGTATATTGTTTTACTTTGTTTATATGTGGCGGACCCTGTCACCTTTCTAGCTTCAAACCATGTTCTGGGACCTTATTTTCCTCTGAGAACAGCTTGTTTATTAACTGATGGAAAAAGGCTTGTATTATTACATCATTAATATTGTAAATATTAACATTTTTGGTTGAATTTATTCTCCAAAACTAGATAATGGCCCTTTAACCCTGATATTGACTATTGACTACTATTGGCTGTTTTCACACTGCTTGCTATCTCTGTGCTAAGTTAGGCTAAACATGTACGGGACATTTCCCATCATCTATGTATTAGGGACACAGAGGTTAAACAGGTTAAACTGGTAGCACTGCTCTCTGGTTGACATCACTGTCATACACAAGGTAAACGTGACACACTACCAAACATGTGTTTCATCACATTGATATGAGATTCTAGTCACAGGTAGATCCCTTAAAATATAGAAATACAAAGAATGAAAAATAAGTACCAGGGTTTAATTTATTGTCATTGGCTTCCTCTTATGCACTCTGAGTCAATCTTTCTCTTAACTGTTACCTGTCCTCCATGTCATTTATAAAATAAACTCCTGTTGATCAAATCCAAATAGTGCAAGACCTGCAGTAAACATTGACATTTCCCAAGATGTTATTGTTCTACTTGAAATGGTCAATTTAAGAAGATGTCTGTAAAAAAACCTCACCTCCCTGAAGACACTAAGGAGGATGAACCTTAGTATCTCAGTTTTGATTGCAAAACCCCTGCCCTTCATACTGGTGTGCTTTTTGACCTATGGGAAAAAAACAGATTTTTACCTCTGCTTTGCGGAACGAATGGTTAATCCAGAGTAGACAGCCGGTAATCTTTGAACCCCATACACACACACACACATGGATACAGTCTTGTACCTATGTCATAGTAACATGAGTGATGTTATCTTCCTCATTTAGTCGGCTGAAGACTGTAAACTCTGAGTTTACACTCATATGTTGTTTTGCTGACTTTAGCATTTCAATAAAAACCAAAAATATGGGTCAGTCAGCATTATCCAATTCAAATATGAGATCAGAGGATATGATGCAGTTGTAGAATATTTTTGCAAGTCTCCTCTGGTGCATTGTGTAGTGTTTAATTAATTAATTAATTACTATAGCATTACTCAATTCATTCTGATACATCAGGTTATTTATTATTAAGTTGTATCAGTTTTCTACATGGCACTGTATCTAATGCTGTGACATTTACAGCTCCAAAGGGGGGCTCAAAAGGATGTTAAAAAAAAAAAAAAAAATCAAAATGCAATTTAGATTTGTTTCATTTTATGTATTAGTGATTTGGATATTTTTCAAATGAGCTATAAGAATTCTCAGCTAAACTACTACCTGAAAATATCCAATATCCAAATAAAAGAAATTCAATTTACATGTAAGAAACAGAGGATCAGGAACACGTCATTGCATTTATGTTTAGGGATGTGTAATAATGAACTGAGAAAGAGTGTCACAATGAGATTTAATATTTAAACTTAATTTTGCAAAAATTTATGATCAGAATAGCATATTGACATTTGTATAACAGGGATAGTGCAAACTGTTTCTGTTCACATTCAGACCTCTTTCTGTTTTATAACAATGTTTTTTATCAAATACATTTGAAAATTCATTTTTACAATATATAATAAAGCAATGCAGTAACTGGAGGAGTGAGAGGTCCGTTGAATGATGATATCCTCTATAGTTAAACTGAAGAAACCACTGGTGGGACAAAGAGCCTACTGTACAATAATGTTGTAACAACACAACATAATTCTGATTAATTTGCTAATAATATCCAGAAATATCAAAATGATGCATATTGCACCTATTCAGCTTTTACGATTTCAATTCACTGAATACCTAATATACTAGCATACTTTTTATGACCTCAAATTGTAAGTTAAGAAATTGCAGCAAAAACAATGCAGGTATGGGCGTCTGAAACCACATATTGGTCAAACCCTGTAACCTCTGTACGCGTCCTCTCTGACCCTGGCCTCTCGCATGCCTCGGTATCCTCCCTCTTTCTCTGTAGGGAAAAAGAGAGAGATGTATGAGCATCCTGTCTTCTGCTTGGCGTCTCAAGTGATGGATTTAACCATTCGTGAGTACCTTCCTCATTCCCCAGCATCACCCCCCCACACACTTCTGCACCCTTTTGTTTTCCTCTTACAGCCAGTATGCACGCCAGCTATGAGTGACCTAAAGTTTTTTTGTCCTGATGTCCTTTGCTTATACTGTTGTTTTTGTCTGTATAGTCTTGTTCCACTTTCTTGATATTGTCGAAGCTCAGTTTGTCTCTTAGCCACTCAAATACATTTTAATCTTCCGGTGAGATTGTTTCAAGGCTTGCCCAAACCACCAGCACTTTGTCTGTCTGCAACTTGAATGCATTTTTACTTTGCTTGTGTGTAAATCCCCTCAAGTGTTAATGCTCATGGTACATCCAAATAGCCAGCCATAATGTGCATTTATTAGCATCTCAGTCACTTCTCAGTCCTTTGAGTGAAACATATTTGGAAGTCACACATTCCTATTGTGAACATGCGTCTGTGTTGAAATTATTGAATCATAATATTTTTCTCAGGATTTCCCTTACTAGATTTCAGGTCAAAGTGATTTGTGTCCATTTTTTTTAATGCATTTTTTCTTGCAACAAAATGCAATTAAAGAACAACCTTTGGCTGAGAGGCTGCAGGTTTATATCCAATGTTCTGGTTTGTAGTAATCAATCTAACCTTTATTTATAACTCTTGTCTTCCATTACCTCTGCTTATACTACCTGTACTGAATCTCTTCTCTCTCTCATCTTCTACCTGATATTTTCCCACCTTTGTCCATCTTCTCTCCATCATTGCAACTTGCTCTTTTTTTAATGTAACTCTTTAAATTAGTGGAGAAATCACAGAAAAACCTCGAGGATCAAGGTGACGTTGTACTGTATGTCTAACCTCTACTGTTAGCTCGTTCCTGACCAGAAAACAAGTAGTCTACTTACCATACCACCATGGACCCTGTCACAACCTTCCTGATACTTGTTCAGTGCACAGCAAAGGCATATAAACATCACAGAATATGTTTCAGGAATGTTTTGATGCCCTTAGTGAAAAACCCCCACCCCACCCCACCCCCCCACACACACACCCACACCTGCCGCTGATTTTCACTGCTCTGAATTGTTGGAATGGAAAAACTGTGCTGAGATGAATCATTTCCCAACACAAACTGAATTAAAAGGATAAGATTTGCATGGATTTGAATGAACTGCATTCTCACAGGACAGCAGGAATGAGTTGATTGATGAAAGGAGAGAGCAATGTTTAAGATGATTCACACATTACCAGTGAAAATCACTCTGTCTGAGTGCAAGCATCAAAGCATGGAAGAATACACTATTTGCATGCAGGTGGCATTAAAAGTATTTAAATCCGAGAAATTGCTTTCTCTTTTAGAATGGCATAGAAAAGACCATGTGTTTAAAAGCTATATGTGTAAAATGCTTTATATACTGAATATTATTACTGATGACAAAGGTTTGTGTGAAAAGCTAAACAACCTTTATGAAAATCATCGCTCATTCATCTCAGTGTCCACAGGCTGCATGTGCCACAGTCTCTCTCTTGATATCCTTCACAAAGTGGCATTTAAAAAATTGCATTTCATCTCAAGGTGACTTGAGATTTGACTCTGGTATCTATCCACCTTAAAGCAGAAATCCAGGATGTTAACTCTTTACCAAACAGCAGTGAGCCAGCACTAAATCCACTGAAAACTGAACTTGATAACATGTTAGGGCAATTTTGGTTAAAGACAACCTTCAAACTTCCAACAAGACAGATAATTCTATACTGTATGTACATACTGTATATAAAATGTAAAATATTCCACTGAAGCGTTCATTGATTATAACGATCAGTACCAAAGCCTGGGCTATTAACATGATGGGTGCTGTCTCAAAAAAATGGAGTCCATTACAAAAAGAACAGGTTATAGAAAATATAACCTTATAGAAAAATAAATGCTCCTTTGTTTCCAAAAGTGCTCTTCTAAACTCTGACATAGTAGCTCTGACTTGACAGATGTTAGGTCTCAACAAATCCCCCTTTGAAACAGTACAGGCGTCCCATTCTGTGGAAGCTCTCAGCCATGTTAACATGACTTAAGCTCCAGCAGACAATCACCCATCACCCTGCTGTGCTTTCCACAACATCACTGAGCCTCAAGAGCTCTGCCAGGAGATGGACTCAACACATTGAGTAATTCAAAAAGGAATCAAGCTTACTGTCACATATGGTCATAATGCCCATGAGTCATGATTCTCGCATGGCAAATTCAACCCATTTAAGGTGTGTGTGTCCCTGTTCAGCAGGATGATGCTACTAACACACTCTTTGGTGTCATTAAGATATATACTGACACTTTAATCCAACATTTCAACCTTTTCCATCCCTTCCCAGAGGAAACGAAAATTGGAAAAGAGATCTCAGTAGTGTCTCATTCATTTTTCTTAGACAACTATGAGATCTATGTGAGACAAAAGTGAGGCTGTGGCTGATTTCTCCTGTTTCTCAATTGTTTCTCCTGAGAAATAGGTGCAGAAAATCTCAACTTTGGCTCCCTGTAAGTTTCAAAGGAGATGTCATCAAGCTCTCAATGAAGTCTCAGATTGTCTCCCCAGTGCTGGAAAGGAGCAAGGTTTAAGCGGTAAAGTCTCAAGTCTCACCTATTGCTCCTAAGGAATTTTAGGAGAAACAAATGAGACATGTTTGAGACCAAAAAAGACGACAACGAGACTGAAATGAGAACTTTCATTGAGCTCCTTTACAGCTCCATAGCCATAAAGAAGCAAGCTTTGAGCAGTAAAATTTTCCTCTGGGTTGACCCTTTAAACTGCTCCAGCCATCTAGCATATTGACCAATACCGAGGAGTTACGCTTTAAGGTTGAAAGGTGCACAGGTTTAGGGTTCTAAATTCATATTCATATCATGATATTTTTCAAAGCAATGGTTAAAGATAAACAAAAGAGAGCAAAATATGGACAGTGATAATTTAAAAAAAATCCAGATGAATTTATAGGGTTAATGTTTTTTTGGGGGGAAATGACAAAAGACACACTATTGAAAATACTCTGATTAAGGAAAGGGAAAGAAATAGCAGTTGTGACAAAATGGAAGAAAATGTGTTTTTTTGTTCATCTCGGAATCCCCAGAGTAACTATACTCTCCAACTTGGCTTACATAGTGGGCTTAATCCTATGCTCTAAATCACACTCAAACCAACATGAGGGTTGTGTGTAAAACCAGTCTGCTCAGCTCATAGAACCCTTCAAACTAGCTATTAGCCAAAAAGGTATCGTTATGCAGGCAAGACTCAAAATGAATAACTGTGTGTACAGTTGACAAACAGTATGGCCTTATAGTATAGTAGCAAGACTAGCTCGCTGGCCAGCCATGTCATTGTCATCAAATCAGTATCACCACCGCTGCCTGAAGGAGCAACTTGAATAGCTAATGGGTTGTGAGGTTGTGTTCAGGAGTGTAGGCTACTTCCTGTAGCTAGACTTTAGGTGTCATACTGTTGTTCAGATGATGATGCATTGAAGGACTACACTCAGTGTTTTAAACAAGACATTCAGATTAGATGCAGCCTACAGAACATTATTTCAATTCCACTGGAACAACTTTGTAGTTTCATGTGTCCATATACCAGGAGTTAATTAAGTACCACTTGAAACAACCAACTTGTAAAATAAATCAGGTGCTATAAACCACCACATTACTGCATGATGAGTGTTCAATGTACATGCTGTTTACATCCCTCACCATGTCCATGTTTTCTCTAGATTACTGTTCTTGCACACTGACAGATATTTAACCCATTCACTACATACCACAGGCCATCAGCACTTCCAGCCATAAGGAGGTCTTTTGCATGGGATAGAGTTGATCTCAAATGTGCTTTAACAAAATGTAGCAATCCTTGAATTACAGTATAACTGTATAACTAGGGCTGGGTAATATATGTGTTGAACTCTGCTTCAAAAAACATGGTATAGAATTAAAACAATTCTACTTTATGCTGGTTATGTTTTAATCAGTCAATTGACCTTAATTCAAAGGTTTCTGATACCTGATTCTACAAACTCAATCAAGGCTTTTGTCAAGAAGTATTGTAGTCTGATGCCTAGCCCTAATTATAACAAGTTGATATTTCATGCTTGTTATTTTAATATGACCATGAGATTGTCCCAGTGGTTTAGGCTGAGGCTATAGACTGGACTAAGGATCACTTTTGAGGCAACAGGTATATCCACAATTTGTGAGTGATTTAATCCTTTAGCGTTTGGGTATAGTCAGGATACAATGCATGTTTACATTTGTATAATCCAAGAACGTCAAAAAAGATAAACTTAAATATCTCAGACCAGGGATGTTCCTATACATGTGTGGTTGCATGTATACAATAGTAACAAAAGCCATTGTTTGGCATGGATACTGATCAGACTCAGAGGCTGCCGACATTGACCATTTGACCTTTGTGCTCCAGAGAATGTAGGACGCTTGGTTACCCCAGCCAAAAAACTGGAGGACACCATTCGCCTTGCTGAGCTGGTGATTGAAGTACTTCAGCAGAATGAAGAACACCATGCTGAGGTGAGTGTGCCAAAATAAGTGCATGCATCAGTGCTATTGATAACCTAATTACTGTCTAACATAAATTAAATCTTATTTTTGTATTCCATCAGTTTATGGTTTTTTATCTCACATGAAATCAGCACAGTATTATGGGGACTGTCAGGCTTTATAATGTGTCCAGGCACATCCACATAAGGGTTGCTACATGCGTTGTTATTGGTCATGAGCACCAGTTGCCACCAGAGGGTGCATTCTGGATATTTCCCACAAACTGACTGTTTGTCACCTGTTTGTCTAGTGTACGAAACAGATGGTAATAGCAACATATTGCAACTGAAGAGACAGTGGATAGTGAAGATTCCGATTGACATCTGGCCATATTTGAAGGAAAAACAACATATTTAACAATTGGAAGTGAAATTCACTGGCTGTAACAGACAAAAAAATGTTAGCTGTTATGTGCTTGAATACTATTGTTAGCTAAAAGGTAGAAGGTTATCAAATACATTATATTACCTTGAAATATAGCCCTATGCGCCTCCAGATTTTCTCTATCCATCATATTTTCCGATGCAGATCAATGTGCTATCATTGAACTCATAACAATTTGTAAAATAAGACGTGCAACCTGGGACTCAGCAGCATAGCATTATCCCAGCATTTGACAGGGGGAGATGGCTGTCATTTAAGCATGGTAAACACAATTATCCAAATATGAGTTAAATTCCACAAAATTAAACCTAAACCCACAGGCCACAGCCAGTCCTATGACATTTGTTGACGAGTTGAAGGCGATGTAGGTGTTGCCGTGCAAAGTCTTAAAGAACTTCTCCTTTTCAGCCAGTTCACTTTAATGACAGCATCTTGCTGCAAATTTGTTACATTTTTATTTGGTTGGAAGCCTGTGTAGAAATACCCAAATCCATATGGAATATTGTGTCAGCCATAGGGAGTGTTTTCGGTTTCTGTTTCCCAATTTGTTAAATTATATCTACCAGTCACAGAGTTTGTGTTTGAGATATTGATTGATTTCAGAAATGTCATTGGTCTACTTTCCACCTAATAGTTGTATAGTTTGAATAGTTTACCTTTGTCTGCAGTAGAGTTTTTAAAAGCATAAGAATATCTACAGGGGATCTCAAGATAAGTTTCAGAAGGTAAATTGAGCAAGTTATTTTGTATTCCTCCTGATGGAGCCTCAAAGTTTTGTGTTCATTCAGATGATAAATACAAGTCCTGAACCAGTGGCCACATGCTACTTTAAATCATCATACTGTGTCTTACCTGCACAGTGGGCCATACCTGACACAAAGTAAACACTCTGAAATGTAAGCAAGTGCATAGTAGCATTGGAGAATTATCAATCAGGTCGATCCTTATATCACAGCAGAGTAGCTTCTCTGTTTATCTGACAATGAGCTGTAAAGATATTGACATAAACAATAATCACAGCAAAGAGGAAAAGGAGATGCACTAATGAAGAAAAGATGAATTTCTCAATAGTTTTGAAGCTATGTTCTATGATTTAAAAATTCTGCAGTCTACCCAATCTTTCTGCCTTTTTACTCTGAATGCTATGCCATTGAAATAACAATATTTTTGTCACTTGGTTATTTGATGAAAGCAAAGTTGACTTATTCCCTTTCTGCTTTTTATTTCAATGATTTATTTGGTTTGCGGGGAAATGTTTGAACAGGGAAAAGAGGTATGTGATTGTCTTAGTGCCATATACCCCATCTCCTACCCTACCCTTACTTTAAGTCCTGTGCATGCACTTAGTGATATGGCTATTGTTGTAGAGGATCAGTAAAGTTTCCCTGCTCAACAATGACCAAGAACCCCTTTCAGCTTGTGGTCACTGCTAATCAAGTGCTTGTGGCAGTGTTTGTTAGCTTCTAAGCTAGCAACAGTTTTGCCAATGGTGATCAAGAACAAAGACAAGCACTTTAACAATGTGTTTTACTTGTTGAACTCATTAGCCTGGACTCTGAGGAAACAAAATGCAGAGTTGTGAGTTTTAATGCTGCTGAATGTGAAACTTTTTGTCTCAAAGAAAACAACTCTGTACTTTATTTTCTGGGAGTTTACCTCAAATCATCCCTCAAAATGCTAACCTGTTACCTGTGTTTAGTCATCTATCATTATTATCATTAAGTCAAGTAAGTAAGCCTGGGGAAGGCGTTGTTGCCTTTCCTTTCCTTAAAGGAACCCATTCCTCTCCATTGGATCCTTCAGCACACACAATGGAGGAAATGCGTAGCATGCTTTAAATGTTCATAGATAACACCACTCACGCTACATTTCAATTAAATGAATTACATATCATATTAATATCACCCCACTGGTGAACTAGCCTAATTAGCGTTAGCCTCGAACAGTTGAAAATGATGGTTGCAGCAGGTTTAGGTTTCACACTTTTAAAGACATTCTTATACCCAGATGGCGTATTCCCACCGACTGTAAAGTCAATTTTCGCCTTGTGTTACTATTGGTGAGTCTGACCGTGGGATAATTTGTGTTTATATATGTCACTTGCACAAGTGTTTATTTGCCCCAAATAGCCAGTAGTTAGCAAGCAATGGCAAGCAGTGAGGGTGTGTGTCCGGTGTTTGAATTCAGTTGAGTGTCTCAGTGAACTCAGTGCATACCAGAACCTCCAGAGACTCCTGTATCTTATATTCCCCTCTCCTTTAATTGAAATGTTTCTATGAGGTAAAGTACATTTTCCCTCCAGCATTAACATACACACCTGTCCATGGAGGTCACCCCTGCAGATCACTGCTGCACTGGTTTGAAGATGAATTCATGTTTTAAACCCAAAAGTTTTTAAAAATAATCTCTGAGCTCTCCTCCCATTGGTAAACAGCTCAGAATCAGAGCATAATCCGATGTTACTCCCTGTATTTATTCCTCCAGAAGGTGTGGCTGCACCCAACTCCCTCCTCCAGAGCTGAATGGCTCTGAGCAGGTGATCATCATGATGTTCTCAATGAGCGTAAAATTCCCTTTTCTTTCTGTGGGAACACACCATGAAACTCTTCTGCCACCATAAAAATGTTTCCTCCTGCTGTACAGAAGCAGTAAAATATAGGGAGTATCATAAGGGGCGTCTCCAACCAAAGTGACAAAGAATAGGCTATAGCTGCCTCATTCATACCTCTAAAGGTTTGCTCCAGGTGAGCATATGGCAGAAAAGAAATGTGGGCTTCCATAGTCTACCCATAATACCTAAGCATTTGAGACTTTTGTTTGTCATCATTTCTCAGCTCACTTCATCTTCGTCTTATTCAGTACTATCTGCTGGCTTCACCACAGGTAGATGCTACCTGTAACAGCAAAAGAAGCATTTAGAGTCCTTCACTCACATAAAACCAAGACTTTATTCCCCCAGAAACATAAAAAGCACATTTTACATGTTTTCCTCAATTTGCTGAAACGCACCATCTCAACAAGATTGAGTGAACCCAATACATTTTATTCTTTTCTTAGGAAGCATTAAAAGCTAAATATAATTATCACCACAAGAACAGTATCTACACACATTTTTCTCATGTTCGCATCAGAATTTTGGTATGCAGCCTATGTGCAACAGCTTTGGATTTCTAACAATGTTTTTTTTTAACAGTTTTGTAGCTCCACAGAGCACTTATTGGGCGTGAAAGCACGGCTAATTTGAGGTAGCCATCTTTTCTTGGGGCAATACAGGGAGACGCAACTTATGAAGGAAGTTAAAATTTTAAATCTTTAGGAAGAAATGTGCACTGACAGGAGGCTACTGAAAGAAGACTTCTTTCTAGACATGTTAAAAACATGATAAAACTTGCTGCTGATGCAGTTTAAAAGAAAATATATGTCTGGCTTATCCCTGTGTCTTTAATAAAAACACTATTGCACACTGCAAAAAAGGGGGGTCTAAAAACAAGATAAAAACACTACATCTGAGGGAAAAGGTACTCAAAACAAGTGAAATTATCTGTCCATGCAGCAAGATAATTTCACTTGACAAGTTTTCTTAAATTAAGATTGTTAAATCTAGAATTAAGAATGTCTGCAGAGGTATTTGGAAGGTTTAAAATAAGCCAGACATGCTGGTTTTAAGATGAGATTACTTAAAATGTAACTTTTTAGAACCCTAAACTAAGTGAAATATGCTAAATATAAGCATAAAATGCTGGTTTTAAGCTTAGAGATTACTTAAAATTCAACTTTTTACAGCCTCAAAACAAATGAATTATAGCTGTTGCGCAGCAATGAGTTGGGTGCAGACTATTCATTGGTTAATTCTGGTCAGCCATCATCATCATTGGTGGACTCAGGGAGTGAATGTTCAGGCAGCTGTTGCCAAGGCCAAATGTCAGAAGTTCTGTTACTTGAACAAAAATCTGATAATACATAAATTGAATCTTGACAGCATGGAAATGTTGGTGATTTGTTTTTAACTCTAAGTGTTTTGCTTCATAAGAGAAAATTTGATGTTTAAAAATGCCGCCCTTACATTGACTCCAGTTGTTCCCGTGAGAGCATAATTCAAAATGTTCTCAAAAATTCAGTTTTTGAGACAAAATTCTGAAATTTGCCTTATATATATATTCTCAATTTTTTTCAGGAAGATTGAAAGCAAAAAGTTTTATAGTATATGTTTACTACTGTACAGTACTGTTTACAGTCAAACATTTTGATGCACTGTAGGCTTAATTTTTGATAAATCAAAAATCAGAGAAACAAGTTTTGTAGAGGACAGTCTGAAGATGCTCTCCAGCAAGTTTGGTGACGACTGAGCAAAGACTGTGGGAGAAGATGAGGTTTTGAAAAAAACTGAGTGACAGACTTGATTTGATGGATTTGATTTTCAATGAGTTTGAGTGGACTAAAGTTTCAGCGGTATTGGGGCTACAGTTTGGTGAAAGTTTCAAAACTGTAGCATGCACTGTTGATTTTGTAGGTATGTTTAAGTTTTTAAAATTCAAAGGCTTATTTTTAATGCTGGTTTTAAGATGATATTACTTAAAAAGTAACTTTTTACAGCCTCAAAATAAGTGAAATATACGAAATATAAGCAATTACAAACAAAGTATTTCTTACTTTTAGCAAATTAAACTAAAGATTAGTTCAGAAAAATATTAAATTTAGAGAAAAATACTATAGTCTGAGAATCTGAGTCCAGAGTTGCTGGCATATGAGGTGGCAGCTCTCGATGTTGCCCAGGCTACAGAATTAGTAAAATAAATAATTGACTGCATTTCCTATTTTCCAGTTAGTTTTAAAGACAATATCTTTGTTCCAATAAAATATAATCTTTGTGACACTATTGCCCACAGACATTAATACTGAGGAACAATAAGTATGTACAGGTGTATCATGTATTGGGTCACTCAGTTTGCCTGTTTCCTGTTTTGTGTTTCCTGTGCCAGTTTTGTGAACAAACACTGGTCATCACCTGCTTGAAGTCAGAGCAAAAAATTTTTTTCAGATGCTTTTTGTGTGACTCTTGAATCAAGCAAGTTGAGTTTGTCACTGAATCTTAAACAAGATTTATTTTGATGAGACTTTGGGGGAGAGATGTAAAATATCTTATTTTAACAGTTATTTACCTCATTTTAAGATTTCCTGCCTATTTGAGACAAAAAAGATAAGGTTTGCTTGATATAAAATAATAGTGTAAAGTTGAATACTTAAAATAAGAAATTAACTCGTAAAACAAGACAAATTATCTAACACTTCTAAATCTAAGGGTTTTTTTCTTGGTAAGAACCAAATAATTTGCAGTGCAAGTGTTCAAGTACATTAGTGGCACTGACAGAATTTACCTTCTTGCCAACTATCCAACACGAACTACCGAAAGAACTCCCATGGCACATGGCAAATGCATGCCCCACCACCCCACCCCACCCCGCCACCACTACCACAACCACTACATAAGCCCATGGGTACATTCACATTACAGTGTTGACAGCTTGATGTGAATGAGCAAACACCATGGATCCTCAGGGGTCCCTCTTAAGAGGCTTGGCAAGAGTGGGGGTGCATGGAGGGAAGCGAGTGTTTTTGATGTGCATGAGAGAAGCCTAGTGCCTAACAGTCACTCCACTGTGTCTATTTTATGGGGAGATATGAGCATAGCGGAGCTCGCTAGCTCCTTTCTTCTGATTGACTCGCTCAAGGAGCTGTAGGTGAGTGTTTAAGTAGTTCCCTGCCATGCCTGTCAAGGAGCTGCTGCTGTTTCCTCTGTGGGCCAACAGAAAAGCGTGTCCAAGCTCTGTTTTTCCTGCTGTGAGTTGTGAAGAATCCTTCCCTGGAGAGCATGCAGTAAAGTGTTTGAAGCAACAACTTGATTTCATATGGAGAACAGTGAGAGTGATAGTCGAGAGCCTTTGCATTGGATTCAGTTTCATTACATATTCAGCCTTTACAGTAAATAGGAATCAGACTGTTTTAAGGATATGACCATTGGGGAGTACTAACAAGTACCCTCTCTGTCTTATTTTTCTCCCTTCTTTCCCTCTCAACCTCTTGATTTTTTTCCACTCCCTGTATTCTGTCTTTTCTCTCCGTCTCTCCTGTACTCCATCTGAAGGCCTTTGCGTGGTGGTCAGACCTGATGGTGGAGCATGCTGAGACCTTCCTGTGTCTCTACTCAGCAGACATGGATGGAGCTCTTGAAGTTCAGCCACCCGACAGCTGGGACAGTTTCCCTCTCTTCCAGCTGCTCAACGACTTTCTTAGAGTGGACTGTGAGTGAATAGCCATTTAAAAAACATATTCAGTCATAACAGTCAGCATGGGGAAAGTAGCTGAACATGCCTATATCAGTGAGGAAATGACCAGAGGTGGATGTAGGTCTGATGAAGAGTAAAATGGAATGGAAATTCAAAACATAAAGTTCAAAGTGCACATCGTAATAAAAAAAGGTCAACACATGCATTAGACAAAATGGGCTCTAAGTGTAGTTTACAAAAGTAAAACATCAAAGTTGAACATATTTAGCTCACTTTATTTGCAGATATTTGAATGGTCCTGTTTTTTACAGGTTTTAACACTAATAACTTATTTACCAATTCTGAATATTCACATATTACATTGTAGCTAGCTGCAAACGTACTTATGGTGCGTGTGTGTTTGTGTGTTGCTGGTGACAGCTTAGACGTTGACTGATTTCACAGAATTGTAACGTTCAACTCAGTATCCAGTAGCATATTTTTGATCATTTGTACGCAATTGTGTCGTCCGATATTTACACCCACATGCATAGATTCTTTTAGCATTACGTTCCCTGTGTTCAGCATGTTAACAATATGTCTTTAGACTTTTTAATAACACAGCATGTCTCCTTTTTAGAGTAATTTAAACAGTGGTACCTACATTATGGTACAGTTGTGCTTCTCTGTGTGTGCATTTGCACTTTTTTTGGCACAGATTCTCTGCAGAATTATCAGTGTACATCAGCTTTCTGTATCCAGATAGTTTACCAAAGTATCACCTAAGTTTCTGCTGGAGAAAACATCTTTTCCTTCCCTTCAACTTTTAATATCAAAATACTGCCATGCCACTAACTCATCCAATCCTGCTTTGTTCATTTTGGAAAGTGGGATGTTATTTATTGATGACTTTTGTATGTCAGAATTAGTTTTGATTTTGTGCCATGATTGGAAAGAAACAATGTATCAGTCAAAGTCTGATCAAAGTTCCAAGTTTTCTAATTTTCGTATGTTTATAGAACCTTCAGTTTTTATGATATTTGTTGACTGATAAAAAAATATTTTTATAATCGTCTATAAAACTCTTGATTCTTTGATGGTTATGACCAATGTTTAGAGCTGCAGTTGTCTGTGCACTCCAATGTCCCTGAAACATCTCCCAGATGTCCCAAATTCTTCCTGTCAATGCGGGATGTCTACTTTTGGCTTTGAGCAGTTTACATACTAAACTGTGTGTGTGTGTGTGTGTGTGTGTGTGTGTGTGTGTGTGTGTGTGTGTGTGTGTGTGTGTGTCTGTGTGTCTGTGTGTCTGACTGAAGATAATAGTCAGGTGTTGATGCTGGTTGCTGCAGGCCAGCCATCTCTCTAATGAACTGTGTGTAGTTGCCTGCAGAAACATTGCAGAGCTGTCCGTGGTCCCATAAAGTCAACACTCCACTGTTCACAATGCAAGCTCAATCTGCAGGGCGCTAATTGTCCCCGGGGAATGCTTCCCCTTTTCAGTTTGTCAGTCGGGAGTCAAGGAGAAGGCAGAGCATGGTCCACTCATTCAGCTGCAGAGGACTGCAAATAGCTTGTTACACTCACTTGTGTCATCAAATTGGCCACCCTCTCATTTGCTCTATACGTCATATACATAGTAGGCTATGTGCAATTGTGGGAAAATGGCAATTGAGGTGCACATCGATGGAAGTAGATACACAAGTGAGCAATTAACAGTTGAAAGGAAATTGTATATTGCTGGCAATAATACAATGGATATTTTAAAGAGATGTAAGTGTACAATTCCTTGTGTGCTTAAAATGTGGTTTAGTCATTCAGCTGGAATCGGTAGTGTAAGATATGAACAAAGACAAAAAAATAAGGCTGGTGTTTTCTAACTTTTCTTACTGTCATCAAATCTCATGAAAAGACAGAAACCAACTATGTCTTATTCCAATTATATTTTCTGACTGTTCAACTGCCCACTGAGCCCATTTGTTCCTACTGAATGTGTGTTTTATTAAACAGGATGAAAGAGAGTAAATACTTGTTGGGGATTATTTTCAGCAGGGGACTAGTTGCAGGACAGTGAGTGTGGGATTCAGTCAAAATAAACTACAGTATGTGTGTTCATGGTAATGAAGGAACATGTCACCCACTTAAACAGTGTAACTCACTAATGTTTTGTCTGTTTTTTGGACAGCAATTGAGTTCTACGGCATTATCCTTTAATGTGCTACTGTGTTCTATGTTTCTGTTTGATAACAAAGGATCACAGGTACATCCATCATAACTGAATGCATGATACAATACCATTTCACGTGAAATACTTTATTAATCCCTCAAGCTGGCAACTGAGTGTCACCATGCATGTAAGACAACAACAAGTAGGGAAACAAATTAGAACATACACATCTCAAGGCGGTACAAAATAAATGAAGAGCACAGCACCATAAATAATAAATAGTAAACATCTAAACGAATGCACCCTAACATGTTCAATGTATTCCTGGCTGGGATCAGTAGTTAGATTGTTCACAGTTCTAGTCATCAACAACATCGTCATCACATCAATTAACAATGACAATGTTCATTAAAATACTTCACTGCAGCCGGTACAAAAGTCTCTCTGAGTCTCTCATCAGAGCATCTTAGCATAGCAAGCCTGCTACTATAAGAGCTCTTCAGCTCACTTAAAACACTGTACACTGGATGATTCTCATTTTGCTTGATGCTCTTGAGCTTCCTACTCATTCTCTGTTCCAGGACCACATCAAGTGACTCAGGTGTCACGCCAATAATAGATCCTGACTTCATGATCAGTTTATAGAGTGTATTCCTCTCCTCTGAGCTTAAGCCACACCCACAGCAAACAACAACATAAAAAAAATCACTAGCTAAAATACTCTGATAAAACACATGCAACAGTGACCTGCAAATGGCCTCAGCTTCCTGAGGAAAAATAACCTGGACTGGAAACTTTTAAATACAGAATTACTGTTCTTTTTCAACCTATTATCTACAAAGCTCCTCAACTGTAAGTGGACCTCATCAGAGATGACCGTTATTGGGGGACTGTGGTTACCCTGAGAGCCCTTAGAAAGAGAGTGGAGCGGATGGGTTTAAAGCTCAGCAGAGAAATCCTCAAAGCTGGCAAAGAAGTGGGCAGCTTCATCAGCACTGATAGCCCTTCCTGTAGCCTGGCTATAATGGGCTATTTCCTGTAATTAAATTCATCTGTCCCTTTTTCTGTAGTTTTTCCTCAACTGTATGTTTATGATTCAGCTTCCCCTGTCCTTCCGTGCTGATTTTAATGGTATCCTTGTTGTTTTAAAAGCAGATTTCTTATTATTAATGGTGATCTTCATGTCACTGCTTACCCAAGGTTTATTATTTGGGAAACGTTTAATTGTTAAAACGTATGATCAAATATACTCACAAATAAATATACTCAGTGACACAGTCTGTAACATTTACCACATTATTGTCCTCATCATGAAAAGTGGACCAGTCGGTTCTTTCAAAGCAGCCACACAGTTTCTCACATGCCTCCTCTGACCATACATGCAAAGATTTTGTGGTGGTGGCCTTTCAGTGGACCAGTGGGACATACTTAGATGACAGCAGCACCAAATAATGGTCTGACCAGCCCAGAGGGAGTACACTGCAAAAAAGGGGGATCTAAAAACAAGATAAAAACACTACATCTGCTGTCCATGCAGGAAGATAATTTCACTTGACAAGATTTCTTAAATCAAGATTGTTAAATCTAGAAATAAGAATGTCTACAGAGGTATTTGGAAAGCTTAGAATAAGCCAAACATGCTGGTTTTAAGATGAGATTACTTAAAATGTAACTCTTTATAACCCTAAATTAAGTGAAATATACTAAATATAAGCATAATATGCTGGTTTTAAGCTTAGAGATTACTTAAAATTTAACTTTTTACAACCTCAAAACAAATGAATTATAGCTGTTGAGCAGAAATGGGTTAGGTCCAGGCAATTTATTGGGCAACTCTGATCAGCCATCATTATCATCTTTGCTGGGTCTTGAACCCTCAACCTTTGGCTCCGAGAACCAGCTCCTAACTCACTGAGCTAATTGGCTGGAAGTGACTCCTGCTGTGTAGCTTTTTGTTCTTGCCAAGGCAGATTTCAAAAATGGTCAAAATGTCAGAAATTCTGTTACCTGAACAAAAATCTGATAATACATAAATTGCATCTTGACAGCATGGAAATGTTGGTGATTTGTTTTTAACTCTAAGTGTTTTGTTTTGCTTCATAAGAGAAAATTTGATGTTTAAAAATGCCACTCTTACATTGACTCAGTTGTTCCCATGAGAGCAGAATTCAAAATGTTCTCAAAAATTCAGTTTTTGAGATAAAATTCTGATAT
>CAEMYA010000771.1:133907-170569 GCA_903131615.1 Diplodus sargus | reverse complement strand
ATTTGCACCAAACTATGCATGTAGCATCTGTGGACCCTCCTGACAAAAAGCTATTAAAAGAATTTTGATAGGCCACACAATACTCAAGTTAATAAATATCAACTTCCTGCAGATTTGGTTCAAAACAGAAAGTGTTGCATATCTCCACATTGGTATGGTCTATTGACATTAAACTGAGGTTACTACTTCACCATAGGCTGCTGAGGCCCTGTGCCAAATTTAAGGTGATGACCACAAGGTGGCGCTCTTTAAACTGAGCTAACTTATATCTCCACATCCGTTCATCGGATTGACAGGAAACTTTGTATACTTATTGTCAGTGCCCTCCTGAGGAGAGCTTATGAAGGGTTTACCAATCCGACTGCAGATGGTGCTGTGGTGCCAATTTAATTCTATATTTGGCACTGTGCCCACACCATAACACTTATGGAAATGAAATTCATAGAGGTGCTATAGAATGGCCCCTGTGACTCACACACCAAAAATGACCAGCAGGGGGCGCTATTTTCAATGCAAAGCGTTTTTGGCACATAATTCGCACATTGTTAAACCTTATATCTACGTGTTCCCTGAATTCAGCTGAAGTTGGCCATACCAACTTTTGCGGTAATTTTCCATTCGCAAAATCGTGACAAATGAAAAGCGTACTTTTTCGAACTCCTCCTAGACGATTTGACAGATTTGCACCAAACTTTGCATGTAGCATCTGTAGACCCACCGGACAAAAAGTTATCAAAAGAATTTTGCTTGTCCATAAAATGCGCGAAATATGAAAGAACAAATTCCTGCAGATTGTGTTGAAAACAGACAATCTTGCATATCTTCATAAGATACTGTCAGATCATCAAGTAAATGTTCACAATTGTGTTCCATGGCCTAATGATGGTCTGTGCAAAATTTTGTGGTGGCACTTTGGTTGAAGTCTAATTATTCTGAATGGAAAGTAAATGGGGAAATCTTCCAAGCATCAAGTCCTCGTAACTTCACCATATAACGCCCTATCTGTGCCAAATATGTATCTATCTATCTATCTATCTATCTATCTATCTATCTATCTATCTATCTATCTATCTATCTGAATGTAGAGGGAATCGCCCTGCATATATCTGGGCATCAAAACTGTCTCATATCCATAGCGCCACCCACTGGACACAGGAAGTCAGACAAAAATCGTCCGAATGATATGACGTTTACTGCCGGATTTCTCACCGTCGTGACATGCAAGTAACAGGTGAGTGCGCAGTCCGACGCGCGTGGACTGCGAGGGCCCGTTCATCACTGCTTGCAGTTTTAATTATTATTATATTAGCATACCACAAAACCAAAGCGGCAGATGTCAAGCTATTCTGACTTTTATACTGTTAGTATGGCTGTATCTTCAAAACCACTGGATCTTAAACTTCCCATAATGCACCAGTGGCATCTTTTTGGTAAACCCTTAATTCTTGGAAAGACCTGTTGTCCTTTAAACTCCATTTCACCAGTTTGTAACTGGTTGTTTCGCCAGTTTGTTTCTGTTATACATTTTACATTTATCATCAGTGTTATTACTTGACAAAGCGCCAAGAAGACATTATTCAACTGTATTCACAGTTTCTTTCACAGAGTTCTTCTGCCTATGACTAGTAATGTGACCATATGTGTAAAACCAATTGAGCTCCTTTAATCACTGTGTAAATACAAACATTAGAGCTCATCAGGCCAGTGTGTCATCCTTCCTGTTCATCATGCATCAAACCATCTACAGTAGTAGCATGAGACCCATCAGAGCCCCCACTGCTTACACAGTGTAACAACCACCACCACTTTAGTAAAGCACATCATCATGGGGACATCTTTTCCACAGAAGGTCATCTGCTCTGTTGCCCCACAGCGGTGCACTTATGTAGCAGGAAATAGCCTTAGCACTAGACAGGCGCCAAAGTTGGGCTACCATTCGAGGAGTTAATGAGGTCTAAAGCAGTGGTAGCTGGACCCCGGCGAGCCCTGCGAACACACTCCTGGACACAACACATCCAAGTGGACAGCAGCCGCTCAAGTGGCTAATTGGGAGAGTGGCAATCAGGGAACACTACAAACATTGCACCTACTGTGTATCATCGACCTTGACTCCAATGCCAACACACACAAACACAAACACACACATGCTCAGAGGGGGAGAGAAAAACAAAGAGAGAGAGAGGGAGAGGAAAAGCAGACACACTGCATGGAGCCGTGAGGCATCACATTAGCACACACTGGCCTCCATTTTATCTCCTGTGGTCTTTGTCAGTGTTGCCTTTTTACCAGTTGGGAGCCGGGGGAGACTGGGGGAAATGTGTTTGACGGGTTGGATTTAAAAATACCCCGAGACTCCGACCTTTTGTTTAGAAAGATTGAAAACTGGATATGCTGTGTCATACCTGCTAATAAAGAGCCAGTGTTAGCCTCAAACACCAACCTCACATCATTGTTCATTATCACCATCTAGGACAAGGCTTTTCTACTGTTTGTGTTGCAGCTCAAATTTATTTTGCAGCCAGGCATGCGCATGAACATGTAAAAGTGTAAAAAGGTCCTTGGGGTGATAGTTGTACATGTAAAGCATTACACTGTGTGCTGACATCTGTGGAGATTAAAGTAGCTCTCTGGAATTTATGTTTTAGAAGCCATTTGATGGTTTGTGTTAGTGAACTCCATTTCTAAACTAACCTGAGCTACTGTACTGATGCTCTCTGTCAGCAAATCAGAGAGAGGCACTAAGATGAGGCACTCCAGAATGTGCATAAAGTCACAGTCGCAGACAATCTGACTAGACAGACAGTCCTTCACAAAGGCTTCCATAGTCCAGCAGAATTAAACAACTTAAACAAATTGTCCACAGGCTTGTGTAGATTTCAATACTTTAAAACAAATCAGCTTTGCAATGTTTTTTTTCGTTCTTACTTTATCAGTGGTGATATGTTGTGGTTTCATTCTTGCGACAAACTTACATATTGTAAGTCACTTTGGACGAAGGCGTTATGAGGAAGGAAATGCACTGAACACATCTCTCTATAAAAGCAAGGAATCTCTGTCTGTCTGTGTGTGTGTTTCTGTGCCTCAAATATCTCTACGGATCATGATCAGACTGACCTGAGAGTTTCAACATGGCTGCCGTTTGGTTCAGTGGTGTGCAACTTCGCATTTGTTTGGACTGCAATGATACCGTGAATAAATTATTTCATAAATGCTTTGCAAATTCGGGAGCATTGTCCACCAGAGCCACCACAGTCACATGCGCACCAGAGCAACCATAGTTTTTAAGGTGAAATATAATGGCAAAATCAAAAATAGTCAAAACCCGCCAATTATACCCTGGAATATCGGATTTCACAACAAACCTAAATATCCCTGACGTTCTACCTTCAAACACAGCCTCATTTGGCCATCAATGAAAAAGCTTCTTAACCTCCCACTTTTCTATAGGAGCACATATTTTCTTACGGGCAATGCACTAGTTTGTTAGAACTCAAGGATGCTGTCAAGTGTTGAAGTGAGTAACACAAAGTGTAACACAACTCACAGTTGTTGTTCTATGATCAATTCCATATCTTGTTCCATATCTTTCTTCCTTTCAATCCCCTCCCTCAGTTAACCTGTGCAATGGGAAATTCCACAAACACCTGCAGGACCTGTATGCCCCCCTTGTGGTGCGATATGTGGACCTGATGGAGTCTTCCATTGCTCAGTCCATTCACAGAGGCTTTGAAAGGGAATCCTGGGAACCTGTAAAGTAAGCATGCCTTTATTTACTCTACCTTTACCGGTCTTCACCTGCATTGGGGGAGGTTTTTTAGGATTAGACCATTGTCACTTTGCGCATCTGTGCACAAATGTATCTTTTATTTTACTCCCCACTGGTCCCTTTATTAAGTACAACTGCACTGAACTGGATGTGACCCTTATTTGCGACTAAGTTTGGAGCCAGAACAGTGACAGTGGATTTTGTCATCGAAAACAATACCTGAACTGGCACTGAAACGAATACTGCCAGTGTTAGCTAAAATCAGGGTCACTCTGAAACAGTGACAGAAAGACACATGGAGAAAAAAAATCTGATGATTGTCACTGAAAAACACATCAAAACCCCAAATAATGCCAAAAAAACAACTCTTGATGCCTGCATTTTATTTTATACGACTTTTTCAAGTACAAATGTTTGTTTGTTTTCGGTGACACGTTTGTATTTCTGACACCGAAATTCAGTGTTCTGGCTTCATACTAAAGCTGCTTGAATTCGCTTGTATTTGTACGAAGATGAAACAGTGGTGGGCATGTTATTCTGCATACACGGCCTCACATCACTTCTAATTTCAACATCTGATTAAGCATTAGCATTTTTTGTCATATTGAGGAATATGGTTATTCTGAATGGAATATGTTGTTAACACGTTGTCATTTATAAAACAAATATCTTGATATCATAATCCTCATTTTTAATTTTACAACTCAATAATCAGCTAATCAGTTTTTTTTTCTGTATAAGAGACTGGGGCTGTGTCCAAAATCACTCACTACCCACTATATAGTGAGTTTACCACTTTGTAGTGCTGTTGGGATGTATAGTGAAAATGGTTATTTTCTATTCTGTTGTCTCAAAGTATCCCATAATGCATCATGAAAAGAATTGATGGTAAATACTAAGTATTATATACCATATGCATCACACTGGAGGAGGATTTTCCATTTGACCAATGAGCCAAGTACCCTATGTGGAGCTCCCTATGTACTGATTAGGGAGTAGTGAAGTTGTGGGAGTGGGTGATTTCAGACACAGCCTAAGAATTGTTACCAATATTTGAACATATTATGTACCTTGTTTACATGATGATCTGATCTGGCATTTAGGTAGCACTTTATGATTCATCCATCATTAATAAGTGGTGAATGTACAGTTAATCAAACTTGAAATTTCAAAGATATTTCACTGTAACAAATAGTTAAATGTTTTATAATCCATGTATTAAGCATTTGTTTAATGTAAAGTAACAACAGATGTTTATAATACTTTGTAAATGGTTAATATATACTGTGTTCATTAATAAACATTATTAAGATGAACATTATGAAGTTACAACTGAATATTTAGCATTTCCTTTTTGTTACATCATCACATAACTAATAATTTAAGTTTAATTAATAATTAATTATACATTTATTAATGGTGGTTATTATGAAGTGTTACTGGCAGAGATTATATAAGATAACACCTTAAAGATAATAAAAACAGAGCAACAAAAAACATGAGAAAAAATACTCCATGAATTCTTCTCAGCCCGATTTTTTTGAGTGTATTTTGAAATGATATGTGATTTTAAGTAATCTTCAGTTTGTTGCCTTTACAACTCATTTGCTTTAGCTTTCATCTCTTGTCTGTTTTCTGTCTTCTGTTGTGTAATTCTCTCCACAGGAGTATAACGAGCACTCTGCCCAATGTTAACCTCCAAATGCCTAAAGTACCAAATCTAACAGTGTCAAGTGTTAACCTTCCACCAATGCCCAGCTTTTCTCCACCCAACTGGATGACATCTAATGATGACACAGAGTGTGTATCTGCATTGTGCATCCTGAGACATGCACACATGTCCTTGGCATGAACGTGACATCTAATTGGCATGACCCCAAAACAGCAGGGTTACCTGTAACAACTACATTTCTAAAACTGATTTATTTTCTTTTATACATTTCGTATTTGTTATGTGTTTTGGACAATGGGGGGACATGTCCATTGTGCATCATTGGTAATACCAATTGACAATGTACAAAAGACTTTTATATTGTGTCAGATGCAATATTGCTATTTAGTTAAATCATCCGGATGTGTGCACAAATCTATAATGTTCTCCTTTGATAACTGGCGTCATTATCAGGGTTCGAGTTACATGGTACATGGAAGCCAATGGGAGCTGAGCTATCATGAAAGCAGTAAAATCATAAATCTGTGGGGTCTTTACCCATTTATACCCATGATAAGGGTAAAGAAACTGTTGCCGCTGATTTCAGATAAAAGTTTAATTTCCGTTAATATAAATCAAATCTAAATACATACAACTTTTTTGTTTAGTGATAAGCAATTAACATTATTTGTATGAACGATGTGTAAAAGCTTCTGATTTCATTAAGGGTTTTCTATTAATATGTATGTGATCTTGTGAGTGCTATCATTAAAAGCACTCTGAATATCTCAAAAAACACTTAACACATCAACTATAGCACTTGGAGAACTTAAGCGAAACGTCTGCACCATCAACGGGGAACAAAGGTGTAAACACTACTACATCTGCTGCAGTATCCTGCCGAGTGTGACGCTGTCACCACGGCACATCCATCCCTGTTCCCTCATCAGGAATCTTGTGGATACACATTAAAAAATACCAGCCCTGAAGTTTTCATTGTAGAAATGAGAGCAGCTTTTCAACCCTCACTCTTAATTTAGTAACTAATTTACTTTATAGAATAGAAGTCAACAGTGTTGATAGACTTATTTCATATTTGTTTTCCAAGACCAAGAGAGCTTTTAGAAAATCTGAAATTGACTATCCAAAAAGGAGCTGCGGAGGCAGGTTTAGGAGTGCATACATTACATACAGTACAAACAAACTACAGCACATACAGTAGATGTGGTAGTCTGTTGCCAGTATTGGGTTTTATACTGGCCCATAACCAGTTCATGCCAACATCATGGCATGGTGTCTGTGGATGGATGGAGAAGGCAGTGACGTGGGAATTGAATCCCAACATTATCACTCCCACACACTGTATGTATTTTATATTGACTGGAAAGATGCAGAAGCATAACGCAGAGAGAGGCAATACATACCAAAGAGCAACAAAATGAAAAAATGAAACTGAGGATGTATGTTCTGCATGCTGCTGTAGTAAATAAAATTGTTCTTTCGAGAAATTACTTATTTTATCATTTCTAGAAATGTATCTGTTTTGTCATTTTCTCTCCATTTTTATATGATATTCAATTCCGAATGAATACCCTGTGTGTTAGCACATGTTATTTACACCATGTATAAATTGTGAAACATGCTTATTAGCATTAAATGATAAGTAGGCTACGGTTGAAGCTGAATGGTGATGTCATCAGCTTAGATAGTAGCTAGTTTAAATTTTTCAGTGGGATGATGGTACATTTTAAAATTCTTTAATTACTTGTATAACTTATTACAACGGTAAAAAATTCGACTATTTTACTTAATTTTCTACTTAAGTGTTGAGAAAATAGAACCAATGACTGACGTTGCTCTTGGAAGAACAGTCACTTCCGCAGGGACAGCTGCAGGTTGATTTGCATCAGGGAGATGTGTCAAGTCAGCTAACTGCTTTATTTTTGTGGTCCTTTTCAACTGTCACTGTAACATTCAAAGGTGTAAAAGTTAAACACGGTGGCCAGTCTCCAACCCAACATTAGTGAATGTGTTGAGTGTTGAGATACAAAGATTACAAAGATACAAAGATACAAAGATAGTTCTATAGTTCCTGTATTTCAGAATTCCTGCTGCATTCTTAATTTCAAAAGTCTCCTAATGTATATGATTATTCATGCAAACATCACAAACAACTGAAAATAAATGTGGTTTTCACTAGACAGTTGTCTCACTATTTTTTATGATATTTAATTAATTTAAAACTCTCAACACCTGAGTATTACTGTTCTGATAAACTCTTTTCCCACAAATGAATCCACACCTGTCAGCCAATAGAAATTGTGTATCCTCAGTGGCCATGATATAACACAGAATGTGAAACAGGCCGAAAGGTCTAAATTCATGTATTGTCTGCATTACTTTTGTAGCATGTTCCAGCAGCCACCAAAACTAGTATTTACATACTCTAAATACTGGTGAAAATACTGAATGGTTCCAGTAAAAAATATTCCTGGTTATGAACTTGCATCTTTTCATATCTTCTTCCGTTCTAAAGCCTTTCCCCCTCTTACCTGATGTTGTAGCTCCGTGGCCTTGGCTTCTCTCTACTTTCTTGGGGTGGATGAATAAGGAGGGGCCCCTTGTGTCCGAATTAGTCCCTGCAATGTGCTGGGACTGGTTTGGGTTTAGAGCTGTTGAGGGAAGTTAAGGACATGTCGTGATGTCAGTACCAATCGTGATCGTGATGTCAGCACTAATTGTGGTCCTGTTCCTCCACTTCACCCCAAAATGTAAACCCCTTTCCCAGTTGATATTAACCAACTGATTATTCCTACACATTCTGGAAATCATGTTGTTTTCATGCAGCAAAAGTAAAACTGTCCTGAAAATTAATGAAATGGATTTTTATGTAATGAATTTTATGTACACATTAGAACATTTCGTAAAGTGCCTTTGACTAACTTGGATCTGAAAAATATTCTAAAAGATAATTTCTTGCAAGAGATTTGGCATGTGTCTTTCCTTGTTTCTATTTACATTAACTTTAAATTAAATGCACATCACAGAATCAATGCAATCTTTATTTTGTTCTAAACACAGTTCATATTCCATGCTAATACTGTTTTCAATTACGATCATCATACCCATACTGCAACCACACATCAGACAGTCTAACTCACTAATATTACTTGGTATGTAACTGACTCAGTGTAGTGTGTAAAACGGCATTAGCATGGGTCCTGCACAGACTATGCTGAGGTGCATACAGTCCACACTTTCAACATTTGTGTTACCAGTGATACCTCTTTAACAAAAATAATAGAATGTGTAATTCCTTATCAGAAAACCATTTCAGTGGTGTCAGTCAACTACAATCTTCCCAGTCATTAAACAGGAACTCTTAATAAACCTGATTTTCTGCATGAATTCAAAGTACCGATTCAAGCTTTTCATGTACAACCAACATCACTGTTTTTTCATACCTCTTGTTTTTAAAATGTTAACTTCTGACCTGTGGCCCTGTAGTAATGGCTCAGGGACATCCGAGGATCTATTCTGGAAGCTGGATGCTCTGCAGACCTTCATCAGAGATCTCCACTGGCCAGAGGAGGAGTTTGGCAAACACCTGGAGACCCGATTGAAGCTGATGTCCAGTGACATGATCGAATCCTGTGTGAAACGGTAACATACTGTTTCCATATGTAAGGGTCTGATTTCAAGCAAATAACAGTCACTCAGCAGTCAGACAGCAGGTTTTAAAACATGGAGCCTGGAATAAATACTGGGGCAACATTTGGAGAGTGTATCTATACAATTAGAAGACATTGACCTGTATGGACTTTTGTTATGCAGTTCCTGCAAGAAAATAAATACTATGCAAGGAGTCCAGTTGGGGTAACAGATTCTGAATTGGATGGAAAGCTCAACAGATGCCAAAACATTGCACAGTGTTAAAATACGCTGAGCCATGATGGCAGTGATATTGTATTATTTGTCGCAGCAATTGCAGGATAAACGGTAGACATAGCAGCATTCGTCACAAAGTAATCCTAGTAATGTCCACTTGCATGTATTTGATCAGCCAACACACCACTTTGCCAGATGATGTTGCATTGCAGCAAAATTTGAGCAGGGTTCAACTGTTTTTCCAGATGACCATGTTTTTCGTTTTTTTAATTTTGCGTTAGTGCCCTGTCTCTGCCACTGTCTGGCCTCACTCAAACAAAGAAGGGGCTTCTTTTTTTCACTTAGGGCCTTTGATTTTTGTAAGTTTACCGTATGTTGTTTAATGCAAATATTTAAAACTAAAGTAAAAGTACTATTTGAGTTGAATTAACTATACACATTTTTCAATAAGTTTGGCTCCTGGCATTCTGTAGAAGGTTCTAGGATTTAGGATTTAGAGAACGTATCAATATTTTTTTTTTCTATTTAGGGGGTCGGGAGGGTTGAGTGATTAGTACCCATTTCTAAAATCCTGGCTTCAATGGTATACATTCCTTTTCTTCTCTAAAGGACGCGGGCAGCATTTGAGGCCAAGCTTCAGAAGAGCAGTCGGGCCACAGACTTCCGCATGCCACAGTCCATCTGCACCATGTTCAATGTCATGGTGGATGCCAAGGCCCAGTCAGCCAAGCTATGTGCCATGGACCTGGGGCAGGAGGTAGGAGACAATGAATCTGAGAATAAAGAGTCAATGACACTCACTGTTTTGGCGGAAATCATTTAATCTTAGAAAAAAGATTAAATCTGCCAGTGACTCCTCCCCTGTTCAAAGGTCATATGTCATACTTCTGTTGTGAATGGCCTTGTCAGATAAAGGTGGAACAGTGTTTTTTTTTTATTTATTGTTTTTCTTTTTTCTTTTTACTTTGTTACTTGAATACTTTCTTTGTCTCTTACTTCTTTTGCTATATTTAAAATTTTCCATGTCCCATGTCACCTCTATCTTCTCCTTTTCTGCTGCTTTTATTTCCTCTCTGTCTTGTGAAAGTTTGTGAGAGACTGGGTAAGTGTGGCTATGAATTCAATTGAAATCTCACCCTCTGATTCCCAAATGTATAATTAGTCATCAGTTTTCCCTGTCTGTCTTCCTCCAGTTGAATTGTTTGGATTTCATTAGCATATGTGTAGATAGCATTGAATATACATGGGGTAGAAGTGAGAGATCTCATATTTCGCAGTATCTCAAGACTGATACCAATTACTGACGATGAATTAATTATTGCTAAGTCCTTCGCTGTTCTGTTGGTGCTACAAGGCTAAACAAAAGGATTCCTCACAGTGATAATGAATATGAGTTTCTATGACAGCAGCTCCTTCGTAGCGTTTATTGTTCCAGAGTCTTTCACTGAGCTCTCCCTTCTGTTGACAAGAACCTTTGGAGGGACAATGGTTATAACGCACTTCAATCATTTACATGTCACTTAAAACAACCAAGCAAAAAAGTATTTATTAAATGAATAATCTAATTATTTAAAAAGACCAGAATAAAAAAGGCTTTTTCACAATTTAAATGACCTAAAAATGAATGTTCTTCAAAATACACTGTGTCTAGCACACACAAACATGTCAAATAATTAATAAATTAATATAATATTTGATGTGACATATATTACTTAATGTAAAAAAAAAAATATGGATCAATTCCTCCCCTGCCTCTCCATTTAGCAGTTGTAATTTTATATTATAGTAGTAATGAGCACTATGTTTTGCTAGCATACGTCCATGTCTTTATCCAACTCTGATCCTCACTTTACTGTATGTTGCTTCAACAATCAATTTACAGGGTTTGTATAATAATGACTTTTGATTGCAAATAGGAACCAGCTACTATGATCAAATGCAGTTTGATTCACTACTTACAATTTTTATGTAGTATACAATTTATAAAATGCACATTATGTACACATATTAACCCAAACTAAAATCTGACTCTACATTTTTACTGAATGTAAAGATGGTTGTTTTACGAAGTCCCTGAAGTGCCTAAAAAAGTTTGAATATCCGGCAATTAACTACATTACCCGTTTTACTGGGGTAGTGTCGGTGCTAATGTTTATCAATATTAAAACCGTATTCATTCCACTTGCAGAGAAATTCAAAGCTTCATCCAGATGCTGAAGGCCCTGGCCCAAAACTGCTATTTAAGATTATTGTCTTAAATTATTGATATGATATGAACAAAAGTTTCTCTTAAGAGAATGTGACTCCTGAAACTGATGTGATGCCATCAGCTGATTGCTTTTTTTAAAAAAAATAAAAACAACTCTTACAAATGTTCTGCACAGTGGTGTCACAGAGAGGATTGCTCCTTACAAAGGATATTTGCCAGATTACAGACACCAGCTGTCAAGAGCTCCTAAAATGACTAGCTGCTACCTAAATGTTTTCTAAGCTAAGCTTTGTTAAAAGGAAAGAGAGGAGAGATTTCACTTGCATATGCAGCACAAATGCTGTATTATGGAGCCCGGCTGTCATTATGACATTAGGTGGATACACAGTGTTGAGACCATAGTGCTTTCCTTGGCTGGTTTAACCTGACTTACATGGAACGTTGGATGAACTCGCAGGGACCGGGGTAGACGAAGTCGAACAGCTGCAGGTCCCACAAGTCGAGTGATGGGAAAAGGACCCTCGAAGCGTGGAGCCAACTTTTTGGATGCGACCTTAAGATGTAGGTCCTTCGCTGACAGCCACACTCTCTGACCCGGATGATAGTTCGGTGCTGGACGTCTTACGGTCAGCAGTCTTTTTGACCCGATCTCCCTGTCGAACCAGTACCTGTCTGGCAGCTGCCCAGATGCGTCGGCAACGTCGAACCAAGGCATGGGCTGAGGGAACCGACACTTCCAGTTCATTGTCTGGGAACAGAGGAGGCTGATAACCTAGAGCACAGTGAAAAGGAGAAAAGCCGGTAGCAGATGTAGGTAATGAATTATGAGCGTACTCTACCCAGACCAGGTGTTTGCTCCATGTTGAGGGGTTCTGGTGTACCACGCACCGGAGGCCGGTCTCCAATTGTTGGTTGAGGCGTTCGGTCTGGCCGTTTGCTTCCGGGTGATATCCCGACGTCAGGCTGGCTTTGGCTCCAATGAGCCGACAAAACTCCCTCCAGAACCGGGACACGAACTGGGTCCCCCGGTCTGAAACAATGACTCTAGGAAATCCATGAACTCGGAATACATTGTTCATCATGACCTCCGCCGTTTCCTTGGCGGAGGGTAGTTTCGGCAGAGAGATGAATTTGACCATCTTGGAAAAGCGGTCCACTACGGTGAGGACCGTGGTGTTACCTTGTGAGACCGGGAGCCCTGTGACGAAGTCAATAGAAATGTCCGACCACGGTCTGGAGGGGATGGGAAGTGGTTGCAGAAGTCCCATGCGTGCTCTGGAAGACGTTTTATTGCGTGCACAGACCGAACAAGCCTGGATGTACTCCCGGACCTCCGGTTCCATTGCCGGCCACCAGAACCTCCGGGATATGACGAACATGGTTCTTTTGACTCCCAGATGACATGAAAGCAGCGAGGTGTGAGCCCAATGAATCACCTGTGGATGCAGCACAGCGGGGACAAATAGGCACTTGTTAGGGCAACCACTAGGTGCTGGGGCTCCACCGTTAGCTTGCTTTACCTCATTTTCTATTGGCCAAGTAACTGCTCCAACCACACAGTTCAATGGAAGGATAGTTTCTGGTTGCTTGGCCTCAGGCTTGGGATCGAATAGTCGTGACAAGACGTCGGGTTTGATGTTTCGGGATCCAGGCCTGTAAGAGAGAGTAAAAGAGAAGCGATTAAAGAACAGTGCCCACCTGGCCTGGCGAGAGTTAAGCCTCTTTGCTTTCTTAATAAATTCTAGATTTTTGTGATCTGTCCAGACAATGAATGGATGCTCGGCCCCCTCCAACCAATACCTCCACTCCTCCAATGCCAACTTTACTGCCAGTAGTTCTCGGTTGCCGACATCGTAGTTCCGCTCTGCTCTGCACAACCGTCTTGACAGGAAGGCACAGGGATGCATCTTGCCGTCTCTCTCCGTCCGCTGAGATAGCACAGCCCCCACTCCTTCGTTGGACGCATCCACCTCTACCACGAATTGGCGCTGTGGGTCTGGTAGAGTGAGGATGGGGGCTGTGGTGAATCGGTGCTTGAGGGTCTGGAATGCCTTCTCAACTTCTGGAGACCATCGAAACTGCACCTGGGTGGAAGTGAGAGCATGGAGAGGAGCAGCTATCGCGCTGAAGCCTCTGACAAATCGCCTATAAAAAGTTAGCAAATCCCAAGAATTGCTGAACTTTTTTGCGACTGTCTGGTGTAGGCCATTCTGCCACAGCGCTAACTTTAGCCGGGTCCATCTGTACTTTTCCAGGGGCTACGATGAAGCCCAGGAACGAGACAGATTCGGCATGAAAAACACTTTTCTCTGCTTTAACGTACAGGTCATGTTCTAGCAGTCTCTTAAGTACTTGGTTGACATGAATCTTGTGGGTAGCAAGGTCAGGAGAGTAACTCAGAATGTCATCTAAATAAACGTATACAAACTGATCCAAAAAGTCCCTCAGAACGTCGTTGATCATGGCTTGGAAAATTGCAGGGGCATTGGTGAGCCAAAAAGGCATCACGCAATACTCATAGTGACCGCTGGGTGTGTTAAATCCGGTTTTCCATTCATCTCCCTCTCTGATACGGATTAGATGGTAGGCATTGCGAAGATCCAGTTTGGGGAATAACTTGGCTTGTTGTAGTTGATCGAATACTGAGGTCATGACAGGGAGTGGATACCGGTTTTTGATGGTGATGTCATTCAGTGGACTGTAGTCAATGCAAGGTCGAAGAGATCCGTCCTTCTTGCCCACAAAGAAGAATCCGGCTCCGGTGGGTGATGACGAAGGACGGATCAGGCCAGCCTCTAGTGATGAGGTGATGTAATCGTTCATGGCCTTCTTCTCAGGTCCCGAAATGGAGTATAGGCGGCCCTTGGGAATGGCAGATCCTGGAATAAGATCTATGGTACAATCGTAAGGACGGTGAGGGGGAAGAGATAGGGCTTTAGTCTTGCTGAAAACGTTCTTGAGATGGTGATAACAGGATGGAACTGAAGTCAGGTCCGGAAATTCTGGGTCTGTGGTAGGGTTGGTAGAAAACAGATTAATTGCTGCCACTTGTTCCTTTTGTTTAGGATAAACGAAACAGCTCTTGGAACAGTCTGATCCCCACTCTTTGATCTCTCCCGTCTTCCAGTCAATATGTGGATTGTGCAAAAAGAGCCATGGTTGCCCCAGGATCAGTGAGTGAGAAGTGGATTTGAACAAATGGAATTGCATGAGTTCGTGATGATGACCAATGAATACTTGAACGGGTTTACTGACATGAATAATGGTAAATAGTTCTTTTTCATTGAGGGATTTTGCGCGAATAGTTTTGGATAGCGGTTCACTCTCAATACCCAATCTTTTGGCTAATCCCCAGTCCATTAGACTCTCGTCAGCCCCAGAATCTATTAGGGTTGTCAAAAGTATCGAAACTCAAAAAAGTATCGATACTAAAATATTGTATCGAATACGATACTCATTTTC
The DNA here is from genome assembly GCA_903131615.1 of Diplodus sargus. Taxonomy (NCBI): domain Eukaryota; kingdom Metazoa; phylum Chordata; class Actinopteri; order Spariformes; family Sparidae; genus Diplodus; species Diplodus sargus. The sequence continues at coordinate 155,593 of CAEMYA010000771.1, read as the reverse complement.
AAAAGTATCGATACCGATTATTTTTTGCACTACCTCAGACCTGAAACTAGTTATCATAGTTGCAGTTTCTTTTTGCACAACTGTTTTATTATAAATATTTAACGTGTGGTTCTGTTAATTGTTACATGTTGTAACAGAGGTTATTTTTGCATTTTTCTTGTTAATAGAAATATTTCTTTTAAATTTTGGAGGTTTTTTTAATCCTTGTGGTATTGAAAATGGTATCGGTATCGAGTTGAAAATTTTAGTATCGTGACAACCCTAGAATCTATTAACCCATCCACTTCCCATACATTGTTTAGCTTGATCTTAGTAAGTGTGCGAGGAACAGGCTTAAATGCCTGGACATGACTCACCGTCTGGTTCTTCTTGACTGGACACGAGCCGGCGAGATGACCAACCCCGCCGCAGTAGAAACTCTGGGGTCAATCGAGCTCTTCCCAGTTGCATGGGCTCCTCTCCTGGAACTGCAGGAAGAAGTGGATGCGTCTCTGTGGAAGGTTGCTGTGGGGTCGGCCATCTTGAATCCGGTGTGGCTGGTGTTCTCGTAATAAACTTGGGCTGTACTTCTCGCTGTCGCTGAAGTTGAATCCGTCGATTATCCGTACGCACGGCAAGAGCGATGAGTGCGTCGAGGTCCGTCGGTAAATCCAAGGGAACAAGAAGATCTTGGATGGATGGATTCAAACCTTTTAAGAAAACGTCATATAGTGCTGTATTGTTCCATCCGCTTTCTGCAGCCAGAGTGCGGAAGTGAATAGCGTAATCGCTCACCGAATCTTTACCTTGTCTTAAATGGCTCAGTTCTTGTGCTTTTTCCCTACTTGAGCTTACCGGATCAAAAGTCCTGGTGAGCGCTTCTTGGAAACCTGTGAGGGTGTTGCAGATCGTGGAGCCCCTGCCCCATTCAGCCGAAGCCCAGGCCTTGGCTCTGCCGGTCAGGTGGGAGATCATGAATGCCACCTTCGATCGCTCTGTGGGAAATGCATGGGGCATTAGCACAAAATGAATGGAGCAGTCAATTAAAAAGGTTTTACATGACCCAGGTTCTCCATGGTACGGGGTAGGTGGCGCCAGCTTGCATGGGGCTCCGCCGCTGTGCGTGGGGGGCACCGGAGCACTGGTTGTGGTGGGAGTCTGCGCTGCAACACCTGATCGAGCGAGTTGTCCCAGTAGATCCTGCAGCTGGGAGGAGAGGTGGCCCATGTTGGCGGCCATGGCTGTTTGGAACTCCTCCTGGCGGATGAGACGAGCTTCCTGGGTGCGCAGGATCTCTGAAAGCCGTTCTGCCTCTGCTGAGTCCATCCTGGCTAGAGTATTCTGTCAGGCTCAGGCAGAAATTGAGGACTCAGATGCAGGAAGGCAGTTGTAAAGACAGGCTTTATTTTTAATATAGTTTCTCTGTAGACAGAGTGATAAATAAACCGGCTGAGAAACACTTAGTGTCCAAAGGACAACTAACAAAACACAAATGGAACAAAAGACGCTCCCGCAGGAGGAAAAGAGATATCTACACTAATCTTAGAGAACTTGACGCTATGAAAAACTTATCATAATCAAAGTCGCTCAACAAATGAGGAAATCACACAGGCTATGAAAATATCCACACTGAATAAGGCTGAAAAACTTTAAAGAACAGAAAACGCTCCAACAGGAGGAAAAGCAAACGCTATAAAACTTAAACTGACCAACAAAACAAATCTCTGACCAAAATGGAATCAAAATCAAAATCACTCTACAACAGAGGAAAACTATATGCAAAAACAAAACGTGGCAATACTTAACTTTCTTAGACTCAACAAGGCTGTGATCAGGGCTGTGAAAAAGGCTTGATGTGCTTCGACGGAACGAACAAAATACTCTAGCAACAAGACAGGGGAAGACAAAGACTATATACACATGAGGGGAGGGAGCACAGGTGGAAACAATCAAGGATCAGGGAAGACGCCAGACCGGTGACACAAGAGGAAAGGCAAGTGACCTGAAACGAGAGGAGAGTTACTTTTCAAAATAAAACATGAAATTCACAAGACAAAAACCCAAGACAGGACATCCCTCACCGCGGTGTGACATGAAGATGTTATTAGTAGACACTCTGTCTTAAAGCTATTCAAATTTCAGCAAATCAGTTACATGTATATTGTACTATCATAATGATAGGGTTGCCACATTGGTGCTCTTACGGAAGACAGTGTATAACTACCCTTTAGCAAAACATTAATAAGTACAAATGTATGTAAAGATGATATAAATTAATGTGAAAATGTCCAGTGGTTCACTCTAATGTCACTTCATGGTTGGGTAACTGAGTGTTAATGAGAAGAGTAAAATGTTTGTTTTTTCTTCCTCTGTAGAGACAATATCATTCCCAAATTGACAATCTAATTGAAGAGACGGTGAAGGAGATGATAACTCTGCTGGTAGCTAAGGTACAACACTAAAAACTATGAATTTGATAATTTTGCATTTGACTCAACTAAGAGTCAACTGTGAGTCTGTGAAGCCTCCCTAGGACTGGATGTTTTCAGTGACCACCATCTTTCCTGTACCTACAAAGTCTGCAGCATCTAATCAACGATGACTGTCTTTTAGCTTTCATTCCAATCTACAGCCCAGCAAGCCTGAAACTGGACTTGTTTGGATTTAGAACCTGCAAATCCATTAAGGATTCTGTCTTCAGTGCCCTCCACTTAGTCCTCAAACACCTTGTAAATAGCAACAGCTACATTAACTCTTTTGTGAAGTTTGTGGATGACACCATAATCATCAGCTTGACAACAAATACAATGACAATTCATATCAAGTGGAAATCAGCAATCTTGCAGAGTGGTCAACAGAGAACAACCTACTGTTCGACATCAGCTGATCAGGTGAGCCATAGAAAATATACTGGTAGGAAACATTACAAATTATCATGGATCATGCATGGCCCAAGACAGGAAGGCTCCACAGCAGGTGATAAAAATCACACAGAAACATCATTGATATCCATCTGCAGAGCGTCAGTGATACAGGTGAGGTGGGATGCCTTCGAAGAGCCGAAGGATCTTCCAATACAGTATGCAACCCAACAACAACCTGTTCATTATGCTGTATTATAATAATATGTATTTCTGTATAACATAAAGAGACTACAACTTCCTTTTTTGTTTTGCAACTTGCATAAAATTTAATTGACTGATGCTTTTATCCAAAGTGACTTACAGTAACCATGTCAGTGTGCAACATTTAGAAACAAGGCAGCTACAGTCTGAACACACACACACACACACACACACACACACACACACACACACACACATTTTTAGTCTGCAATGGTGATGTGTAGAGTTTCTCCTGTCCTAATGATACGGTGGCCGGGAGGTGCAAACCAAAATTACAAAATGTGAAACCCTTTTACGAAGCGTGAGACAAATTTACATTTTGGAAAACATTTTTACATATCATAAAACAAAATTACATGACCGAAACAAATTTACATTTCAGAAAACTAATTTAAATTTCAGAAAACAAACTAACATTTCAGAAAACAAATGTACATTTCAGAAAACAAATGTACATTTCAGAAAACAAATTTACATTTCAGAAAACAAATTAACATGATACAAAAAACTTTTACAAACACTGAGACAAATTTACAAGTGGTGAAACAATTCCCAATCAACCGGAAAGGGAATGTACCAACTCGGGATGAACCGGAAGTGATAACCCGGCAGCGGCCAATTCGAGTTGTTGTTGTTGTTGATGGAGTTCTTGGTGAGTGCAAGATGTGAGTGAGGTTTTGCCCGTTTAACGTGGTTTTGTTCTTCGTGTGGTCGGTCTTAAGAGTTTTTAAGGGGCATGGACCAGATATGCTGCAGCAGTGCATAAAATATTTTAATGAGGGACACTCGTACGCTGTAATCGTGGACATGATGTCATGTTTACACAGTGTTCACATCAGAAGCCTGTACTGCGAAGGGGGCTTTGTGCTCATGATGCAGCTCAACAAAGCCCCAAGTCCCCAAACAGAGTTAAACGGTACTGCGACGGTGGTTATCAACTTAATTTGTCAAGTCCGGCTCTCTGCTTTGTGCTCTGCGTGTTCACCTAAACGGGGGCGTTTGACGTCATATTATTCTACTTCCGTGCGAAAATGGATCGATCCCGGGCCACATATTTTACTCAAGATGAGCAGATTCTTATAATGCAAGGCTATGAAGAATTCAAAGAAACCATCACAGCAAAAAGTAACACTGTCGCCGCCAATAGAGCGAGGGAGGGATCAATATTATATTAAGCGCTTCGTGTTTTAATTTCTGAAAGCTCAACATTGTGCAACTTTTACATATTAACCTTCATCCATTTAAAAAAATAAATAAACTGAAGCAACAACTATCTTTTTTCATTTTTGAATGATGTCTATATTGTTTTCACATTTTACTGATCTCAGTTATAGAATGCGCGTGTGTTTTATTGAAAGCAAGGCTGAGTGTGCGTAGGCTATAAATGTTCTGTGTTTTTTTTTCTGTTTTACTGTGTCGGGATGAACAAGCACATGTAGCTACTGTCCCTGTTCAATGACAATAAAGACCTTTTTGACAGTGAAAATAGCTCAAGCCTGTAAGATTTGTGTTTGGGCGACACTGCCCTACAACGGGTGAAACATTGATCAGTTCATCAGTTTATTCCACCGTACGTGCCACATCAAAGAAATGATTAACTTTACTCATTATCTGTGATAAATAAATACTAGGTTGGCCTAATTAATATTTCATATTGTATTTCATTAAGATGTGGAAGCAGCAGTCGGACATGGCAGCAAGTGTGTGGATAATAGACAGTATCCCATTTTATTTTAATATCATCACTATTCTTAAGAAAGAGCAAGAACCATTTTGCGGATGGCGCAACACGCAGTGTTCTTGCTCAAATTTTCTGCATCACCAACTGAATGTAAGTAGGTTCCCGTGGCAAACAAACGAAGGGCTACACAAACAGTTGCCCGACAGTGAGCGCACAGCTTCTTCGAGTGGCATTCCTGACACTCCGCTCAATAAGTGAGCAAATGTACCGTATTCCCTCGGCTGAAAATCTATGTCGCTCATAGAGAATTTCATCAGGAAATGCCAGCGGATCAGCGCGATCTCGAAGAAGCTGCTCACGTCGTAGTGCTGCCCGAATTGTTCTTGCTCCCAGGTCCACCGGGTTCTCAATGAATGGTGACGCCATCTCCGAATGAGTTACACAGTGAAACAGCGGCGCTTTTATAGCCGATTTTAAGCTGAAACTCTGAACAGAACCTGGTCGGGACCAGGTTATGAGCTAAGCATAAGTTACCATGGTGATCTAGCCGGGTTAAAAGTGAGCCACCTTTGTAGTACAGGGAAGCCTGGCTTTAGACTCAACATGCCTCGCTAACTCACTAAACTGGCTTCGCAGTACACCCCTCAGCTTAAGGTCACGATTAAAGCGTACGAGTGTCCCTCATTAAAATATTTTATGCACTGCTGCAGCATATCTGGTCCGTCGATCTGGTCCATGTCCCTTAAAAACTCTGAAGACCGACCACACGAAGAACAAAACCGCGTTAAACGGCTCATATGTTGTCCACAAAACGGGCAAAACCTCACTCGATGGCTGTCCATCTTGAACTCACCATGAACTCCATCAACAACAACAACAACTCGAATTGGCCGCTGCCAGGTTATCACTTCCGGTTCAACCCCGGAGTTGGTACATTCCCTTTCCGGTTGATGTCATTTGTAAATTTGTTTTGGGACTTGTAAAAGTGTTTCACCACTCGCAAATTTGTCTCGGTGTTTGTAAAAGTGTTTTGTATCATGTATATTTGTTTTCTGAAATGTACATTTGTTTTCTGAAATGTAAATTTGTTTTTTGAAATGCAAATTTGCTTTCTAAATGTAAATTTGCTTTCTGAAATGTAAATTTGTTTTGGTAATGTAATTTTGTTTTATGATATGTAAAAATGTTTTCCAAAAAGTAAATTTGTCTCACGCTTCGTAAAAGTGTTTCACATTTTGTAATTTTGGTTTGCACCTCCCGGCCACCGTATAATGACAATCATAGGCAAGGACCATAAAAAAACCTGACTTTATTGAGCAAAAGCTGGGGGCCCCTCATAGTGGAGGAGTAGCGAGTTAATTGGCAGTAGCACACAGTAGTAAAGTAGTGGACAGGCTAGAGTATATGGTTTCACCGTGTCCTGATTGTAGGATGGCCCTCTTGCCACGAGGGAGGTTCAGTTATCTTAAATTTGATCAGAGAACCCAGCAGTTACTTTTTCAAAACTTGCAAGTGCTGGGTGTGAAAGAGCACCTTAGTGTGGGAAACCTTGGGTAGTTTGAAGACTAACTGGTCTTCTGCACTCTGGATGAGCTGCAGAGGTCAGATTGCACATGCAGGCAGACGAGAATGGAACAAGTTACAGTAGCGCAAGATGACAAGAGCCTGGATAATAACCTGCACTGGCTTCTGTGAGAGGAAAGGACAAATCCTAATGTGGAGGGATGGGTTCTTGCAGCAATGTTGGCAGCATAGGACAGCATATCACCAGTGTCACACCCAAGCTGTTTGCATTTTGAGCCGAGGACACTGACAACTTTTTTATGGTCATGGAAAGTCCGTGGAATGGAGATACCTTCCCTGGAAGGACTGCCTCAGGTGGTGTGCAGACATCAGCTGAAAGATGACAGCCAGGAATGCAGAGATTCATGCTGCTATCTGGATTTTAGACAGAGTAAAAAACAGTGGTTATTAAGTGTTGTGTAAATAGCTGTGGAAGAAAAAGGGAACCCAGAGCAGCATTCTTTAATAATTTAACACACTAATTTCACACTGGTTTCATCTGATAGGAACTGAAAGATTTGTAATTGAGTGTAATGAGCTATTTGTATTTTGAGGTACTGCTGTATGTACATAAGTAACTTTATTGCTGCTTTTTTCTGTTCTCTTTCTCAGTTTGTGGTCATTTTAGAGAGTGTGTTAGCCAAGCTCTCCAGATATGATGAGGGAACGCTCTTCTCTTCCTTCCTATCATTCACAGTAAGTTGCACATATACATACTTCCATCACCATCTGCCCTTTCATCTAAAAACACCTTCCAGCTTAACTTTGACATACCATACTTTTGAGAGTGCACTTCACTTATATACATACAAGTTGTAAACATTGTGAAGTACTGAAACATGTTGCAGTCCCTCCAGGATTTTGTAGGCTGAATATTTCCGGCCTAAAATGCCTGATTTCATGGCTTTTCTAAAAAATTGAGTAAGTGAATTTGCATATTGTTTTTTTTTTTTTTTTTTTTTTTATAATCTCAAACAGACCTGCTCTCCATCTCTGATTTCATTTAGCATCTAATTATTGAATAAAGCTTACACACAATATTATAAAATTAATTTGAGACTATTCACTTTTGTGATTTATACTTCACTTACCTTACCACTAACCATGCATATTTATTCTATCTTATCTGGATTCTCTCGATAATTGGAATAACAATAGATCTCGATACAACAACCAGTCAGGATGATTTGTTTTGTCTGTTGTCCACAATAGGTCTTCTCTATTTGGTTAAATCTCTCTTTGGTTAAATTTTCACCTCAGTTAGGGGCTTCATATATCTATCCACAAGCTTCTGGCCGTGCTCTGGCTGAATTTTAACCCCTCCTCTTGACAGAATCAGTGAAGTTTAACTACATTTTGTTGGCTTCTTGACACAGACTTGTATCTTCAGCACATCCCATATGTTCTTGATGGGATTCAAGTCAGGTCTTTGGGAAGACCATTCCAAAACTTACATTCTAGCCTGATTGATCCATTCCTTTACCACTTCTGATGTGTGTTTGGGTTCATTGTCCTGTTGAAACACGCAACTGAACCCAAGACCCAATCTTCTGGCTGATAATCTTAGGTTTTCTGAGGAATTTGGAGATAATCCTCCTTCTTCATTGTTCCATTTACTTTGTTTAGAACAGTAGATCAACTGGCTGCAGAACAGCCCCATAGGATAATACTACCAGCACCATGCTGGACAGGAGGAATGGTGTTCTTGGGTTAAAGGCCTCACCTTCTCTTCACCTGACATATTGCTGCTCATTGTGACCAAACAACTCAACCAGACAGAAGGAAGTGAGTTTGGTGACGTGGCTCAACAAAAGCAACTGCTGTGATTGGTGAAAGTTAGCAAGGTCGAATTTGCATGAATTGTTGCAGTCACAAAATTGCAATTTCCTGGTGGGACTGATTTTGATTTTTTGATTTTTTTTGACTGATTAGAGTTTTCACTTTAACTTATGGATTTCTTTTAGACTAAATGTGTCATTGGTATGTCTTGAGTTACCTTGTGTGTTAAAATGAGTAAAACATTTATCCCCATGAGTCACTTTTGGCAGTTTGGCAGGCACCAATCTACAGACTGTACAGAATCATCACAGCAGCCTGTGTTCAAAAAGTTGAGTCCTCATTGTTTTATCACCCTTTTCTCTCTCCTTTATGTCAAGGTGAAAGCTGCCTCAAAGTATGTGGATGTACCTGTAAGTGAGACTTTTTGTTTTATATTTGTGTACATCAGATGCCTTCATCATCTCATTGGTTAACCCATTGTCCTACAAAATGTATTCATGTATGTTTGGTTTGCTGTGTCAGATATGTTCTGGACGAAATGTCATGTCGTGCATGTCTGGGTTTAGGCTTCTAAAACACCTGTGCTTTGAGCTGTCTAAGGGCCTGTATCCACATAGCGTTTTTTGGGAATGCACTCGGGAGTGGTGGGAAGAAGCACTTGTGTGCTGAGAGAAAAAAAGATGCACGGTTTGGTTTTGATTGACATCTGCCTGCGATGGTAACAGAGGATTGACCCACACAGATAATAACTACCGTATAAAGCACAGGGTGATAAAAGCACATCACTCACCACACAGTTTCTGTCTGTTTTACCTCAGGATAGACAGACGCAGCCAGAACAAGCTTCTCCTCCATTTTCTTGGTTACAAGGGTGAAGTGTGATGAGTCCCAGCTGATCTAAGATGTGATTGGTCTCTCATACCTCATTAAATGCAATGGAAAGACGCTGCCACTAAGAAAGTAACACTTTGTGGACAGCCACATTAAACAGGCAATTAACATTGACCTCATTTATTAATTTCAAGGAGTGAATATTAAAGGAGATCAAAATGAACCCAAGTAAACCAAAAACATGACTGGATGGTTTAGCACATAGCGACAAAATGTGATTTTCAGAATAAATAATAAATATGACACTCACAAAAATCACCCCCGCAACTGGTGGTGGTCTGGTCTGTAGAGTGTTTTAGGAGAGGGTCTCTATTTAAGTGTATTTCTCATGACCTGGCAGATTTTATCAGATGGTCTTGAGCAAACAACTCACCCAGAAATGTATCTGTTAAATATGCACGGATCACAATTATATCCGCAGGCACAGCAATTACTACTTGTTTTGGCTGGAACGGGTAATAAAGATTAACATTCAGATTAATAGTGGATGGGTTGTGGACGTTGAAATAGGGTGAACCAACTTCCCATTAAAAGAGAAAGTGTCGTAAAATCATTGATTATTTAAATCTCCCAGCACCAACAGGAACAGTCAGAATCTAAAGTTGATTAATCCTAGTGTTGTACAAATCCATAAGGGCACACACACACAGTTCAGGTTCTGGAGTAAAACATCCAGCAGCATTCTGCTAAATCCTGAGCTCCATCAGCGATGTCTAAAAATATTTTTATTTCAGAAGCTCAAAGTTTAACTCTCTTACCTCTGGAGAGTTTCCCCTGTCCTGCCATGTTTTGAGCAACAGCTTTTTGTTTTGCTTCTTAAATGTGCCACAATATTTGCTGCAGTAACTGCATGGAAACATTCAAAATATTGAAAGCAGCCTCTCTAATTTTTAATGTAAATTAAAGAAAAACTCATACATCAATACAGCACACAAATCACTGAGACAGTTTACATAGCAAAAAACGAATTCAAAGGGCAGTATAGCCTCCAGGGATCGGAGGGTGGGGGTCAGTATATCGGAAAAAAATAATCTGTGAGTGGGCAGAAAATGAATGATTGTGTACATTTGGATTCAGATCAGTAAAAAACAGAAATGTAGACTGCTAACCAACGTAAACATGGAAGTAAACAATGTAGGTTGTGAGATATTCTTAAAAAAAATGCATGTTTCATTTGAAAGAAAATGTATGTGTTCTACGTAAAAGACAAACACAATATAAATTGTTGAAAAACTCTGAATTGCCCTTTTTTTGTGAAAATACAATGCCCGGTGTACACAGAGTACAGTTGCTATTATAGGAACTTCTTATGCTGAAAAAAAATGTATACTGGCAATTTAGATACAGATAGATGCACGATACAAGCATCTGCTCATGGAAATTGTTTTTTGTGAAAGTAATTTGGAGCAGACAGTTGCAATAATATAAACCGTTGGTCTTGTACATTGGTGAATTTAATTGCTAATATAATTTAGATTCACCCAGTGTTATGCAAAGCTAGACTGATAACCACAAACTGCATGTATACATTTGTCTGTTAAGTACTAGATAATGGTGTTTTTACTCCACACTAATGAAACGTTTATGGTGGTTTTAATGATCAAAATGAAGGCATTTAATTCCCTAGTGATGTGTGAGTGTGTTTGTGTGTTTCTTGTGCATTTACAAATATTTAGCCTTGCTTTCACATGTAGAATCATAATCCAGATGGTATTATTTGTTGTATTTTCACATCAAATCTTCCTGAGTTTCCTCCCACAAATGTCCATTCATTTGTATGTGGCCAGGCAGCCATTGAATACACATTGTGAGTCCATGTTGTACAACACATGCCCATTCTGCTGTTAGGGTGGCAGTGATGTGTGTGTATGTATATGTGCATGTGTGTGTGTGCATCAGATCTGTATTAGCTGCCAACACTTTGGCCGTAGCAGCATGCCAAATTTCACATTAATGCCTTGTCAGTGAATGTGACGAGGCACTGTGTTTGCTGGCAGGGGTCACAGTTTCCAGCCCAGCATGCTAATTGTGTCCTTAATGTACAAAATTAGAGTTTCCCTGGTAAAAAAGACACTAATTTACACATTCTAAGTGTCATTGCAGATGTGTTAACTAAGTTTAGTAGCCGTTAACAATGAGTTATTTTGGACTTAGAATTTAAGTTGAAAGTTGAATTTTGGAGAGAATCTGTGAGCACAAAGTTTAAAGAGTGTGTTATCTTTGAGAATGGTAAGAGATGTCAGTGTAAGAAAAAAAGAAATTAAGGTGCAATTTACAAATGCATAGTCCTAACTGAACATTTTAGATGTCAGAATGACAGACCTTCAACAATCTGCTCTCCCCACCAAATCCAGTGCCTCTGTTCACTTTACACAAGCCCAGACTGTTAGGGCTGGCCTCCAACCAAGCTCAAGTCTTTGACAAGAGCTGACTGAACAGCACAACTGCCCTGTAGCCTTGATGTCCTAAGTCTACATCCATTTAAATGAAACACTTCTTTTCGAGATGCAAAGATTCCTCTTCTCCAAATGATAATTGAAAGTTTGAGAGAAGCAGCTCAGTTAGAATGTTGATGTGATTGCCTTCTTTTTATTTTATTTATATACATTTGTCACCTAATGTTCCCTGCAGAATTAAGAGTCTACAGTCATGCTGGTAGCTCTGTGAAGCTGTATGACCTCTTCAACAAAAAATAATAGCTTGAAAATAATTGCTACCATCAGCATGCTAACATGCTCACAATGAAATGTAAAATGTATTCTCCAAAGTCACCATCTTATTCTAGCAGGCTTGCGTGCCACCATCGGCTCACTAGAACTAAACACTAGGTATAGAATAGCTGGTTGTCTTCAGCTTTGCAGGAATTTGACTTGATGATGGTGCTAGCTGAAGGGTCAGGGTCCCCAAAGTTTTTACAGTTCATCCTGATGAATGTCTAAACTAAAGTCAGACACCAGATGTCAGTTTGATAGTTCAATCACAACTCCTGACATCTCATCTAATGAAATATCCTTGAACAAGACACATGAATTGCTCCTGATGAGGCGGGCCAGAACCTAGCATGGCAGTATGTGAGTGTGAGTGTGAGTGTATGTGTGTGTGTGTGTGTGTGTGTGTGTGTGTTTCTGTGTCTGTGTGAGTGTGAATGACAACAATGACAACAAGTGAATGACAAAAAAAATTGAAGGAGATTAGTCAAGACAGTTTGCTACTGCAATTCATCAGCTAGTTAAACAGTTATTAAAAGTATACTACTAAGACAATACTGTCAGTGAGTGGGACTCATCCTCAGGGCACCAAAAACATAAACATAAACAAACTTGTACAGTCCTGCTTTTTCCAACTCCCAAACATCTCAAAAATCAAAGCGATGCTATCAACCAGACATCTTGAACTACTAATCCACACCCTGATTTTCTCTCACCATGACTACTGCAACGCTCTCTTCACCTGTCTCAGCCATGCAGCCCTGTCTCGCCTGCAACTCGTACAAAACACTGTAGCCAGACTACTAACCAAAACCAATTGCAAATCCCAAATACACCAATTCTTGCATCCCTTCATTGACTCGCAGTAAAGTACAGAATATACTTCAAGACACTACTCATCACATACAAGGCCCTACATCGTCTTGCTACATTTCTGAACTCTTACACCCTTACTCCACCTCTAGACCACTCAGATCTTCCGACTTAGGCCCCCTATTTATACCCCACTCCGTCCTCAAATCTAAGGGTGACTGTGCTTTTGCCGTCAGGGCCCCATCCCTCTGGAACAGTCTACCCTCTTCCGTTAGATCAGCTGAATCACTAGATGGTTTTAAAAAACTACTCAAAACCCATCTCTATCATGCATTCCCTGCAATAGAACTGCAATTATTCTCTGCATATATCTGTACGTATGTATGTTTATTTTATTTAATCTTATTTATTTTATTTTTATGATCCTAATGTTTCTGAAGACCTTTCCTCTGGCACGCATTAGCTCATTATCTAACAGTCATATTGAGATGAAAACTGTAGAGCATGTTCATGAGCCCCAGTTTAAGCATTATGCTTTATGAACCATGCATGGTATCATCTTATGATATCCAAAGGGCCAATTTCACATTTTTAAGAAAAACAGCAACATTTTGGCATATTTTGAAACTTGGGGACTAGCATTCAAAATAAAATTCTGAGATTTGAGTTTGTACTGACTGACTGCCTGACCACTAACTGCTTGCACTAACAAGCAGTATCTCCACTCTGAAGATAGGGGTTTAACTGAATGGTTGTGAACGCTGAAGGCAAAATACCTATTGATTCTTATTGTGCTAATACTTCAGCATTTGTTCTGCTGGAGAAACAGTTCAGCAATCAAAATGTTCAGCTTCTTAAACACTGCCAGCCTTGTACTTTTCAGCCTTTCTGCCTTTTTAGCTTTTTCAGATAGGCAATATATATATAGAAATGTTATCCTTCAGCTGATGGTCTTATTTCAGAAGTAGGTCTTACACCTTTGGCTGTAGAAGCCCGGGAGTGACTCCAGCCCCACAAGCCACAATGTTAATTTTGAGCCTAGACTTCTGGAGGAGAGTGGATGGTACCAGTTTTGTTTCATTTATTCTATACTCTGCAGAAATAAGAAAGACATCATTGAGTTCAGAAATGTCTCCTGCTGCTCAGGGTATAAACATTTAGGCCACAGCCATTAAGTTTTTTTCAAGACAAGCAGGAGTTCAGGAGGTGTTTTTCTAAGTAACTTAGTGGGCCCAATGACACAGATAGTATATAAATAGGGTGAAATTTTGAGCCAGAGTGGATGGCTCAACTGATACATCCGGGAGGAGCTGTAAAAAATTCATAACTCTAATCTTCAACTCGCTCTCATTCTCAAAATGTTCACTCCAGCAGAAAAATTAAAACATCAGCTTGCAGAAAAACTTGTGCTGGTCGCAACAGTGGCTCTATGGGACCACTTTGACAAAAACCTTTGGCTCAGTGGGCTGACCAACTGCCACATAAAGTCCCATTTAACTGAGAGGCAACATATCTGGAGACAGGCACATCCACTTTCCCACCATTAGCCACATTTTTGACCAAACACACACACAATTTCACAAAGTGCCTACAAGACTCTCTTGCTTTCTACCATATCATTGTTTGAGTGAGACTGTTGCAGTTACCATTTTTTAGGGAGAAGATATTGTGAGGTGAGCCTCAACTAAGATCACAATTTAATCTACTCAGTCTATTGGTTACCACAACCAACTTAGTTGCCATCACCAGGGCAACCGATTACAATTTGGCCAACACAGAGTGACAGATTTATCAATGATTGCAGTTCAATACACACACAAACACCCAAATTAAGACAAATATGCACACATAAGCATGCACATATGATCATATACATACACACAGGCCAGCATAATTTCCAACATTTTTCAATATTTAAATATGAACTTTTCATTCATTCAAGCCAGAAACTAATTTTAAATAATTAAAGGTAGAGATTTATCCAACTTTTCAGTCCCATCCATTCTCATTTTGATTCACTCTCAGTGTAACATCTCTTCAGACTCCATCAGCTGCTTCTCAACACAAATTCAAACCACCATTGCAGTTTGGCTCCAAGCTTATAGTACATTTAGAATCCTTCATTTTCATCCAACTTCAGGACGCTTCATACACTTCAGATGTGACAAATATTAATGATATTTACTAATAGTAAATTAAAGCCACCAATTAAGTTTGGCCTTAGCTTTTAAACAAACCCTAAATTATTTCCCATTTTTCATATATCCTTGGCATTATTCAGCGTTTTCTCAGCTAGCAATGCACCTTTGGCATCAACATCAGCATTCACAAGTTCTTTAGAACTTCCCTTCTCTAGTTTGCCATAGTTTTATTATTATTTTTATTCTATATGCTTCCGAAGGAATATTTGTATTTTTGTGTATTGTTTTTTGCAGATTTAATTTCAATTACACTTCACCAGTTGGTTGAGCTTTTTTTTTTAAAGTCTTTATTTCTTCTTTCTCGCTCTTTTTTCTTCCTTGCAGAAGCCTGGGATGGATGTTGCTGATGGTTATGTGACATTTGTTCGCCATTCCCAGGACATGTTGCGGGAGAAGGTCAATGAGGAGGTGTACATAGAGAGATTATTTGATGTAAGTAAACCGCAGCACCTCCTACTCAAGGATAAATAATGACACTATTTAATTCACTCCACCTATGATCACTTGTAGGAGCAGATAGAAAAAAATCCAAGTCACTCCCATCAGTCGAGTGAACCACAGTCAAATGATTAAAGTCATGTGATAACTGCCAGAAACCTTCTCCACGTACATGTGAGCTTTAATCTGGACTGAACGCAAAACATTTAGATTGCCTTGTACTTTTGTCATTTTCAGACAGTTTTTAGAACTCAATATTCTTTTTACATAATTTGCTCCCCTGAAAGGATTTGATTTGCCAAACTGTGTGTGACATTACTGATGATATTAATGACATTCTTTTTTTTTTAACCAGATCTTACAGGGTCACTCCAGCAATTATCATGGGAAGTGGTCTTGGGCTAACGTGTTGTAACATAGACGTGGGTATGGGTCATTAGAAAACTGTCTGACTTATTAGACCCTATATTTCAACATTTCCCACAATTAAGTAAGCATTTATGCCACATTAACAGTAAAGATGAATATTCAAAAGTAAAGGTGATGTGAATTTATTGGTTTGAGAAAATTAACCAAATGAAAATATTTCAGATCTTGTTTACATGATTTATAAACATATTCTGATATAGTCGGTATCTTTGGGGTCTCAGCTACAAGGTAAAACAAAACTGGGTTTGTTTTGTCGGGCCTGAAGGTGCGTCTGGCAAGTTTGAAATACTTAAATCTGCCTCAAGTTCTAACTAATTAGTACATTAATCTTGCATTCATTGTTTGCCCTGCTGCCAATATTTCAGGCAGGTTAATGTCTTATTGGGTCTTTGAGAGTCACTTAGTGACTGCTGGCTGTACGGTTGCATCAGTGTCCTTCTCCATAGCTGACAAACTGTAATCAACTCAAGCTGTAATCAACTTGCAAAACAGTCCCATGACACTGTTTGCCTCCATTACGTGAGATGAGGTCAAGTAACACCAAAACAATCAGTAAATCTCTAAGCCTCTCTGCTGAGCCTCTTCTTGGGTTAAACTGGAGGATTTCTCCCAAAAATGTGTAAAAACAATCCCTGCAGCAGGATGAGTTGCATATTGAGCCACAGCATGCAGCAGGCGTGTTTCTCCTCTCTGCTCCTCGCCGTTTACTTTTTTGTATCATGGCGTTTAAGTGCACTTTGTGGTGATCTTGAGGAGAGATTATCCTAAGCAGCTCTCTGTCTGTCTGAGTCAGCAAACAAAAGTTAATCAATTGAAAAAAGGACACAAAAGATCACTTTGTACGATGGCTTAGGTGCATATTTACAGGCAGCCCCCTACCACAGATTCTGTACTTATTTTCTTTTTCATGACTTACAATCAGGTTGTCTCATTAGCTGCTTTTAAAAGAAGCATTGCAACTCTCAGGTTAGTGAATTGTGAGTTCTAACAATCCACAACACAGTGCTCACTCCTTCATTCTCTCACGCATATCACGATCAGATTATTAGTTGATAGATCTCAGGTTTCCTCCATCTAGAATTTAAAATGATCCAGATAGGGGATATATCCTGGTCTAGCCGGTTAACCCTGTGAGTGAAATCATTTTCTGGGGACACACCATTCTGTGCTGTAAGAATACTGCCTCAGCAGGAATCTGGAAGATTATGGGGGGTAATCTCTGATCTCCAAGTGATCAGGTTCAAACAAAATGTGTTTTCTTCTCAGAATATTAACCAAAGTGAAGTCTTTCTGATATATCTAGAAAAAGTCATCTATGCCCTTATCTCTATTTGTTAGACTTGGAATTTGCTCAGACATACAGCAGTCTCCTCCTTTCAAATAATCCAAAACATATATTCATTGGTCTGTTGTGTTTTCTTTAATTTGTTTGCCTGACTTCCTTTTATTTTATTTGCATCTTAAAATCATTACTTAAAAGATAATTCCCTTTGGATCTTTGGAGTTTGGCTATTAGCTCTGTCTGTAATAACACACTCACCAATTTAATTGCTTACATCTGGTAACACAGTGTGTATCTGTCCATCCATTTGTCTTTTGTCTGTTTGTCCATCTGTCTGTCCATCCATCCATGCATTTGTCCTAGCAGCCCAGTAGTCCCTCTCCTCAGCAGCACCTTAAAACTCCTCCTGGGGCATCACAAAGAGAATCAGTGATGAACATGTTTGATTTCCTGTTGAATATATGGACACTCCAGTTATATAAGGACTGGCTGGCCCATAGAAGCTGCCCCAATACCCTATACTCCTGCCGTACCTCCCACAGGATTCCTGAAAATCAGCAGCATTCAGCTAGGGTTTCATGACTATTCTTTCACTGCCAAACACCTTCAGCCTGGGAACCTCCAGAAAAGGAGTCCATGCCTCTTCCAGGTGTTGACTTACATAGATTTGGTAAAGATCTATCTAGATGGTACTGCTCCATTGCTACTTTAGCTATGGTCCCTTCCCTGCCAGAGAGGTGACACTCCATAACCGTAGAACCAGTCTATGGTGAATGGAGGCAGCATGCCGAGGTCCCTGCATTTGCCTGCCACCAAACAGTGCATCCAATCCGACTGCCTATCCCTGCAAGTGTTGGTGGGAAAGTGTGATCTGCTGCTACCAAGAACACAACTCCCAGGTTCACAAGCATTATTATTTACATGATTATCAGACACTTGAATGAACAATAAATAGCTTAATGAATTATCTGCAAATGTATTAATTTGAATGAGGGCTGAAGGGTTGATGACCTAAAACAGGTCAAAACAATTGAGTACAGGGACCTTATCCAAGTTGTGTAACGCTCTGCAACTGATGTAACTGTCACCTCTGCATCCTGACTGTGCGTGTTCATGGTTGACTCTCTGCAGACTGAACAGTGTAGGCTTGTATACAGTTTCATCTATCTGTCCATGTCATTGTGATGAACCAAGGCCTTGAGGTGTAATCCGTCTCCTATCGTCTTCCTCTCGGTTGTCCTGACGGAGGGTGACAGAGAGGTGTCCAGTGGTCGATGTTTGCTGTTTGATGCTGCATCTTGACCCGCTGCTTTGCCATGTATCCTTTTTTCCTCCACAAGAGCCTTTCTGCTGAGATTTATCTTACCCTGGCTTCTCTTTGTTGTCATTCCGTATCAGTTCTCCTCACGGCGTCACCGAGGCCGATGAAGGTGTCTCTAGCTGCTCTCTGCAGCTCTGTTGTGCTTTTCTTGTCACTTCACCCTTTTTCATTACTTCAATCTCATTTGATTCTTTGTCTCTAGGTGTAATAGCAGAGCTGTGTTTCTAACTGTCTTTTTTTAATCATTCAGTAGGTGTCATTTACAGTTACATGCCATGAAACCTGGATTGTATCCCAGATCCTACAAAACCAAAATAGAGAGGATACATTAAGTCCTTATGTTGTCATCACATTGTTAGAGTATTCAAATTAGATTTATATAACATTTCACACAATTGGAAGATTTTCATAGAGGTAGAGTACTGCAAGGGCCACAAAAATGAGTTTCTTCCATATAAACTTAGACATAAACACAAAGGACACAACCTCTCTCTAAATAGGGACAACAAGTTATGCATTAAGGGGTTATGGTATGGTATAGAGCCTTTACATGTACCCATGCAGCACTCCAGAACTACACTTTGGAGCCACAGCAGCTGCAGTGGTACCTTGTGGAGACCACAAGAACAGCTGTAATATAGGAACAGTCTTCCACTTAACTGATTCAATTATTTTTATTTATACAGGACAATCCAATGGAAGCAGTTCGCTGTACTGCATGAGCTACCTGTGTGCACAGGAAAATAAAAACAAAAGCAAAAATCCAACGTTTTGATCAAAGTAAAAGTTAAAAACATGCCAATGAAAACTAAGGGTAAAATGAAAGAAGGCCCTGACTCTTATTTTTAACTCAATCAGACTGGTTGACATCCGTGCATCTGATTGTTTTCAGCAAGATCAATGCATTATTCCTGTAGAAGTTAACAGATATTAAAACATTCCTGGATCTGTCCCTTTAACTGGATCCACATTAAGAATAAATGTAGTCTATTCTGTTCTATTCTTCAGTCCATCCTCCATCCAAGGTTTTGGGAAATCTGTTCAATGAAACACATCCTCCTTGGCAGAGTAAAAAATGGTTTTAAAAGAGGGCTCAAACCGATATTAAATAAAACCTGAAACACTCGAGTATGAGATAAGTTCAAGTTAATTGTAAAAAAAACATTCAAAACAGGAAACGCAGTCATGAACTCAATTAAAAATGTAAGATGTGCTGTACAAACCAGATGACTTTATTTCCTAGTGAAGTTTATTATTGTGTGTGTATGTGTGTTGGGTTTAGGGGGGTCATCCTCTTAAAATAAGGCCAGGATGGACTCCCCTTAATCTTTGCTTTGTTAGTCGGCCCCTCCTTCCGTTGCTGACTTCATGTGTTTATCTGTTTTGTCTGGTGAGGATTACAACCAGTCTCCAATACATGCTCACAATGAGGTGGCTCACTACATAGATAGGACCTTTCCTATAATGTCGTTCCGCCATAAATTAGTTTTAGAAATGCCTTTGGAAAGGTTGCGGTTTTGAAATAGAGTTCACATTGCCTCTTTTACAGGAAAGCACTTAATTTGATTTTATGAATTGTACACAAATTTGACATAAGGGTAAGATTACTGATTTCACAAATCAGTTTGTTTATCAATTTTCTAGAATTCCTTTAGAAATTCTGAAAAAATGAATAAAATCAAAATCAACGAAGGCGGAAACAAGAATGAAAGAAGAGCAAAAAGAAACAGCTGCAATGACAACAAAGTGCTTGAAAAACAATTTTCACCCCTCTCTATATAATCCATTTACATTTCCAAGGCTAGAATGACATTTTATGATGTTTTTGTGACCCACCAGGACACATTATTTTATGCTGGTTGACAAGATTAAAGTCTTTAAATCTTTCAGTTGACCATGATTTAGAATGGAAAAACCCCATCATGTATCCCAGCACCATAATAGTTGACTGTAAAGAGATTACATTTCAAATCACATCAACACATTAAGTCCTTTAAGCATGTTTCATTTCACACATCCCTGCCAAATCTGAAGAACAGCAAAGTGTGTTTGTCTGGTTCCAGCCAACTGGACAGAATACAATAGAATCAAATAAAATTCAAGGTTAAATGTAGGAGATGGAACACAGGCTTAGTGAAGACACTTTGCATCTGCATCAAAGTAATTTGGGTTTCTTAAACATGTTTGGCTTAGACAATAAGCCGAAGGTTAGATGACATTTTAATTGGGGTTATGACATGCATTTACAGTGTCTCAAGATGCCCTCTAATATCAGCCAGAGTAAGCAGATTATTTCACTGTGCCCTCATCATTTCTAAATATGTGTCAACCCTCACAATTTGACATCCAGAGTGACAGCAGACAGGCCCATATGTGCTCTAATACTGGTAATGTTAAACAAACAACAGCTTCTCAAGAAATAAATCATAATCCAAGACATGAAAAGCGATAATACCCATGTTCTGACATGGGTATTAGACATTTGCGGGCAGGGGGGCTTGTCAGAGCAAGACATTTTTAATTGATAATTGACTCAGTTCTCTGACCAGTCATAAAGATGTGTCATGTTTACTCCTTCATAAGCATAGAATGTGTTACTTTTGTACTTGATGTTATTTACCCATCACAATCCCGACTAGCAATCCAATCATGGAGTAGTTGTAATATTATATGTGCCACTGTTGTGAAAATTGATCTGACGGCAGGTGTCCGTGGCATCATGATTAAACTTACATTGAAATTCCCTGCAGAGAGATTGACTGTGAAGATGTGCTTATTTTCTGCCTCAGGTTATGACCATATTAAGCACATTTGAAAATATCTAACATTTTTTCTTCATACCCATACTTCAGAATGGACACATTTTTAAAATGATACTTTTGCCAGGAAAAAAATAGCCGCAACTCTCTGCTTGATTGCATGTTTTTCATCAGTTTAGCTGAAAACACATCACAGGTGTTACCATTTATTTCCAGAGTGTTTCTCTCATGTCACATGAAGTTTGGGGGCTGTGTCTGTGGACAGGCAGACCTGGATGGTGGATTCCCTTTTTTAAAAACCCGGTCACATCCAGGAAACCCTGAGTCAGGCTCAGAACACAATGGAGGGATAACATATCTCATCTAACCTGGAAATACAGTGGTGAGGTTAATTTACTGAAATAAAACATTTATCACTGATGATAAATAAGACCTTAAAGTGACACAGAAGTGAAAATGCAACCTAGGCTTTATTTGTGAATGTATATGAGTCAAACACCTGTGTAAAAGCATAATTACGACGAAAGAGGCACTTTTAAGTAGGGCCGGGACTCGATTAAAAAATTAATCGAATTAATCAGAGGCTTTGTAATTAATAATCGAAATTAATCGCATTTTAATCGCATATAAATATTTGACCTGACAACAGTGAGAAGCAATTTTTTTCACATGGATTTTAGTATACCATTGAATAATGACTGAATACATAAGCTTAAG
>CAEMYA010000771.1:89305-127548 GCA_903131615.1 Diplodus sargus | reverse complement strand
CACACACACACACACACACACACACACACACACACACACACACACACACACACACACACAGCCTTAGTATAGCAATGACAATACAGACTGTTATCTCTTCTACATAGGACAGAAGCTCAGACATCTGCACCAAGCGTTCAGCAAAATTTTGGCACGACCATGAAAAGGTGGATACCAATCAATAGCAATCATCTCTGTGTGTAGTTACCAGTCATTGCACTTCAAATGAGATGATGGATTTATTTAGAATATAGGCTTAACTCTAATTCAGTGAGGGGTCCAAGCGCTCTGATGAGAGTGTGTTATAAATGGAAGGGATGGAACTTCAATTTGTTGTCTCACAGATTTTTCATCAACAACCAAAAATTTATTTGTTTTATATTTATTTATTTCACCTTTTTTTTGGCTAGGAAGTCCTGTTAAGATCAAAATCTTTTTTACAGAGAGACCTGGCCAAGGTAGTAGCCGTACCAAATCACAACATTTAAAACATAATGAGTCTGGTTATTTCAAGCGGTTTCTGTCTTTTAAAAGGCTTTTTTTTTACTCCCCACTGTTGCTGAGGGCTTGCTCATGGAAATGTTGGATATTTCTAAATAAATAGATTAGAGAGTGTTGTGAATTGGTGCTATACAGTGGCTTGCAGAAGTATTCATCCCCATTGAACTTTTCCACATTTTGTCACGTTGCAACCAATAACATACATGTATTTTATTAGGATTTTATCTGATACACCAACACAAAGTGGTGCATAATTGTGAAATGGCAGGAAAACTATACAGAGTTTTTATTTTTTTTTACAAATAAAAAACTGAAAAGTGTGGTGTGCGAAAGTATTCAGAGTTCATATTGTTGAACCACATTGTCGATGCACATCTAGAGACTGAAAGAGCGTCTGTGAACAGCAATTTTCAAGTCTTGACAGAGATTCTCAGTTGAATTTAGGTCTGGGCCATTGTAAACCATTCCATTGTGGCTCTGGCTGTATGTTTAGGGTTGTTGTCCTGCTGGAAGGTGAACCTCCTCCCCAGTCTCAAGTATCTAGAAATTTGACTTGTGTGTGAGTCAGAAATGCTAATCTAATTTGACCCAAAATGTAAACAGAAAAAAGCCATCAGGAGAACAGGACTCTGTAAAAAGCAAATGTGTATATAAATGGGTATTCTCCATTGAGCCCCATGTTGTTCGATGACAGCAATCACTAAATTATTTTGATTAAGAAATATTGAAAAGCAAATAAATTAAGTCCTTCACTGACAGTCATTAGCATTCTAATAGAGTAGATCAATAACCACAACTATTCTCTGAACGTGAAAGGTATTTTGGTCAACCTTGAAATTAGCAACCTGTGCTTCTGCTGTGCTTCAACGTGTGATGACTACTGCACCCCCTTAACCTTGAACTCTTCAACCCTTTCAGCTACATACCCAACCTTAACACCTACCCACACCAATACCATGATCCTTTGGAATTCTAATGTTCACCATAAATGACCTGCAGATAAGCACTTGAAAAAGTCTTTTTTAAGGCTTTTTTTCATTCTAGGCACTATTTATAAAAGCTGTACTCGTGCTAGTGTAACATCTCTCATTTTGTTACAAAGCAAAACAAGTACTTTTCAATAATATATGGTATTAAGTACAAACACTTTTAATGACATTTAATGACAACTGGACTCACAGTTTCCAATACTCTCCTGACATAATCTAGGCAGCGCTTAACACGTTCTCTGGTTTCTTACTCAATTTTGAAAACACACACACACACACACACAAGAGCAGCAGCAGAGGCAGAAAGAGGCAGAGTCCCAGGTTGCTTGTAATCCTTGTGTACCCCCTGTGGTGAGGCCCCTCCTCAGCTCCAACATTCCTGGCTCTCAGCAGTACAAAAGCTCCTGAGCCGCCCCACAAAAGAGGGCCTCTGACCTAACAAATCAGTTGGCTTTTTTGTGTTTTGTGTTTGTGTGTGTGTGTGTGTGTGTACATAATTGTGTTTTATTTGCCCTTTTCTTTACTCTTTTCTTATACACACTTTAACTGTGCCTTCATCCTGCTTCCAATCAAGATGGTATTATAATGTTAAAGCTTGCAATGGTACCCTTGAGTTTATTCATATTTATGATTTTTTAAAGTTCCCCCCAAAACTCACTCTCTGATAAACCCTGCTCACATTCAGATTTGGGATTCAGATTCCTTCCGTGAACTCTTCTACCTTCTCCTGATTCTGCACTCTAACTAAAACTCTGTTACTGCTGTTGGGTTTTTGTGTTAGAATTATGGCACACTTGTTTTTAACCTCAGCACTAAACCGTATGGGTGGTTGCTCCTCCTATGATTGGTTATGACCACCCACCCTCCGAGGATTTCTTTTAATTTACTCCACTTCCATGTGTTATTTATTTAAGCAGGGGATGAATTAGCCATTTTTTTTACATTCTTAACCTTGTTGTATATCCTCCAACAATTTGGTTTGTCATCTTTTTACATGGAATCATATTTAACATGTACAAACCTTGAAACTGTAGTGAAATTGTCATATGTATTTCCCCAGATAATTTTGAGGTCTGTTTCTGCTGAGAAAAGTAGGTGAGTCTCCAAATCTCTAGATGATATGATGCTTCAGCAGTGCTGCTCACAGTTAACATGAATGCTGAAATGAAAAGCATGAGGTTCCGCACAAATGCGCAGTGATAACCAGGCATTACGTGTCACTCCTCTTTTGCTTGCATAAAGCCAGCATGACATCTTAAAATCCCACTGGACTGTGTAAAAATAAAAAAGCATTAAAAAAGAGGGCAAAATCACTGTGTAAAAAGAGCTGTGACTCTATAATACCACTGTCAGCTTCAGATCTTCAAATGTGGAGCATAGAGAGTTAAATTAGGTGTTCAAAAATAAACTTAACAAAGAGCGCTAGTGAGAGAGAGAGAGAGAGGTAGAGAGAGAAAGAAAGAGCAGCAGCAGCGAGATACTAGAGTTTAAGCAGCATGGTGTTTTACAGCAAAAAGTTCCTGGCTTCACTGGCCCTTTTTTTGTGTGTAGATTGCATTTTGAGAATAGCCTTGGACTCTAGCTCAGAGACTTGAGACTAGTTTTGTATTCTAGCTCAAAGATATGAGACTTGAGTTGGACTCTAGCTCCAAGACTTGAGACTAGTTTTGGACTTTAGCTCAAAGACTTGAGAGTCTTAGACTCTAGCTCCAAGACTTGAGACTAGTTTTGGACTTTAGCTCAAAGACTTGAGAGTCTTGGACCCTAGCTCAAAGACTTGAGACTAGTCTTGGACCCTAGCTCAAAGACTTGAGAGTCTTAGACTCTAGCTCAAAGACTTGAGACTAGTTTTGGACTCTAGCTCAAAGACTTGAGACTAGTTTTGGACCCTAGCTCAAAGACTTGAGAGTCTTAGACTCTAGCTCAAAGACTTGAGACTAGTTTTGGACTCTAGCTCAAAGACTTGAGACTAGTCTTGGACTTGCACAAAATTACTTGTGAGCATCTCTGCATTGGTCAAGGCACTGACATAGAATTTGAGTTGGTGCCGGGAGCAGCATAATGGCTACCCACTACCCCTATTACTTAGAATGGGTTAAATGCAGAGAAAAATGTCTCTACTGGGATCAGTGGAGGATAACTTAAACTGAAACAAGGCAATGGAGCAGCAGACCTTCGCAAGTAGTTCCATGGCTTATGTTCGGAAACAGAAATAGATGACAATCAAATCCACCACAGTGAAAACAAAGGACATGTGAGCAACACCACTGTGTTGTTTTCATTTTTTAATTTATTACCGAACTAGAGCACCATCATTGTTGTTAGATGCAGTGGAAACACCAACAAGAATGTCTGAAGGGGACTTTAATTCCTGATTTAATCTGACTTTAGCTCTTGTGCATCCTTAGCACCTGGACCTGACAAAGAGGGGCAATAGTTTATATACACATATAGGACTCCTTATTCTGCCTTTATTCTATTTGACCTTATTATGTTACGCCATCATCTCAATTTTAATAAAGGTGCATTGATCTATCTGATGCACGTTTCTTGCTTGTAATTCCTCACAGTGCTCTCAGAGGGAAGTGAAAGTTGTCTGCTGATATGAGCAGAATGCACTGATTGCAGACTGCAGGCTTTATGTGTTGTTTGCTCTTTGTATCTAAAAAGGCCAGTTCCCTCTCATTACACTAACCAGTAAATAAATGCAAAAGGGTCATGAAAGAGGTGAGTAGGTGGATGGGGAGGGAGAGAAGGAGAGGTGTGCCATTTTTTGCATCAAATCCGGCTGGTGGCAGGCCCCCCCTGCCAAGCGGTATGTGAAGACTTGGGTGTGAACACTGGCTTCAAGGCGAGGTTGGTGTGTGTGTGTGTGTGTGTGTGTGTGTGTGTGTGTGTAGTGGTGGGTGGGGGGGTTTCAGTGGGATGGGTAGGTTGGTGTCAGATGGGGGCAGGAGGTCGTACTGTCTCCTAGCTTTCACTTGAAGGGGGATGGACCAGCAGATGTATACGTGTGTATGTGGGAGTGTGTGTGTTGTGTTGTGCTGGGCGTGCATGTCGCCTGTGTATAGGTAGGGGTTCATCAACATGTTGGGAAGTGGCAAAACACACAAATGCACACACACAGATAACCCAGTTGAAGGAATGAAGCCCTTCCTTCAGATGGAACTCGTTAGAATGTCACAGATTTGATCCCTGTCGGGTTATGGCATTATGTATTCAGAGCCATATTACGCTTGTTTTGGCTGTCAGCAAGTGCTAGCCCCCTGCTGATCCCCATGCAGCCTAAAAAAGAGAGCTTGGGTGAATTTGTCTGTTCTGATGATTTTCTTTTGTTAGTTCCTGCCAAGAGGAACAAAGCAAGAGAGGCCATCACTGTTCATTTGATGAGCTCAACAAGCATCAAAGTGGCTTTCAACTTTATCAACTCGTGGATGCCACAGCGTCATAAACCTGTCCTGAAGGACTGTCACCTTGTCCGGGATTCTTCAGTGACACTGTGGCTTTTTCGTGTGGATATTTTAACAGTTGGCTTAAATATGGAGCTAAATCAGGGTCAAATGTTTTGTACTTGAAAAAGTAAAATTTGAAACTGAAATTTCAAGTTTTGATCTTGAATTTTGAAAAATATATCAACATATTCAAAATAAAAATAAATGTACAAAAAACGTTTTCAGGTTAAAAATAATTATGATCAACTCTGGTCATTCTTTTGAATGAATCATTTATTTTCAGTTTTCACTTTCATATGTTTTGATATTTATTTATATTTCTTTCAGTTGCATGTTTTATCTTTTCAGATTCGGATCTTTTTTTTTTTACAGTTTCAAATCTTTTTTTTTTACAGTTTCAAATCTTTTTACAGTTTCAGATCTTTTATTTTCAGTTTCAGATCTTGCTTTTTCAGTTTCAGAGTTTTGACCTTGATCTAGCGTGGGGGGTGTGGCATCATGACAGACAGTTCAACCAAAAGACTACAGACCTCCCCCTGTTATGTTGCCTTCAGGGAACGTAGGCTCTAAAACGATTCGGCTACGCCACATGAAACTGCAGTCGGTGACAGCCTTCCATTTGCACGCCATGCACGAATATCCTGCACGGCTAAACGTGTTTTAATTTCCAAGGCTGTTGAGATGTGAGATGTAGAAGCTGTTTTAGGCAGTACTGAGGACCAGTTGTAGTACAGGAGCGACAAAATCACGCCAGATTGTGCACAAAGACACCCACAAGTACTGAAATGTCCGATTTCCACATAGCACTGTGAATGCCTCGCAGTGTTCGCTGGCAACGGTGTCCGGTTCTGCTGGCTCACCTGCTGGACCCAGCACACAGGTGAGAAAAGTAAGGTTGGGAAATTGTGATAAATATCAAAATGAGAGGTCGTTGTGTGGTTTTCGTTCTGTGGTGTTGCCAGTGTTCTTTTACCGTTAATATAGCAACTGTTGCTACAGTAGGGTTCCTATTCTTTAGCATCAAGCTTAATTCTCCTTTTGTTTAGCCTATTATTTATTTTTCTGCCTCTGTTATCTTGCCTGTATTACATAAGCAGAGCACTGACGTCTAGACACACACACACACAGATGAAGCTGGTGAAAGAATATAAAGTTATGTTGTTTATTCCAGGATCAACTAAAAAGAGAATTTCTCCAAAGACTGCTGACCAAGGTTTCACAGGTCATGCAGAGATTGCCACTTGATGTGCAGTACCTAAAGTTAGTCGTCAACCAGGAGATGGTCCTTTTAACGTCACTGTCCTGCCAGATTGAGATGCAACAGGATGTGATTGATGCTTTAACTGAACTGACAACTCTTGTCAATATGGAGGACAACTACCTTTATTCAAATTAACAACATTATCTGTGTTTTTCACACACTACATAGGCTAACGTTACTACCTACTCCTGCGTTAGCAGCTACTCAATGCTAACATTAGCCCCATGCTTAACCTATAGCTATGTCAATTCACCACGACCTCTCATTTTGTTATTTATCACGTAAAGTATTTCCCAACCTTACTTTTCTCACCTGTGTGCTGGGTCCAGCAGGTGAGCCAGCAGAACCAGACGCCGTTGCCAGAGAACACTGCAAGGCATTCACAGTGCTATGTGGAAATCGGACATTTCAGTACTTGTGGGTGTCTTTGTGCACAATCTGGCGTGATTTTGTCGCTCCTGTACTACAACTGGTCCTCAGTACTGCCTAAAACAGCTTCTACATCTCACATCTCAACAGCCTTGGAAATTAAAACACTTTTAGCCGTGCAGGATATTCGTGCATGGCGTGCAAATGGAAGGTTGTCACCAACAGCAGTTTCATGTGGCATAGCCGAATCGTTTTAGAGCCTACGTTCCCTGAAGGCAACATAATAGGGGGAGGTCTGTAGCCGTTTGGTTGAGCTGTCTGTCATGATGCCACGCCCCCCACGCTAGATCAAGGTCAAAACTCTGAAACTGAAAAAGCAAGATCTGAAACTGGAAAAAAAAAAAAGATCTGAAACTGAAAAAAGATTTGAAACTGTAAAAAAAAAAGATTTGAAACTGGAAAACAAATAAGATCTGAATCTGAGAAGATAAAACATGCAACTGAAAGAAATATAAATAAATATCAAAACATATGAAAGTGAAAACTGAAAATAAATGATTTATTCAAAAGAATGACCAGAGTTGATCATAATTATTTTTAACCTGAAAACATTTTTTGTACATTTATTTTTATTTTGAATATGTTGATATATTTTTCAAAATTCAAGATCAAAACTTGAAATTTCAGTTTCAAATTTTACTTTTTCAAGTACAAAACATTTGACCCTGATTAAGCTCCATACTTAAAGGGCTCAGATAAGTTCGTGTAGGAAAAGGGAATAATTCGAGAATTGGTATAAAAAAAAAAAAAGAAGAAAAAAAAAACATTTAGAAGGCGGGCAAAGTCAGGGTAAAAGAGATAAGTAACCAAACAAAAGTTTGAACTTGAAATCAGGTCAGGATAAGAAACTTGGTAAAATGAGCAGAAACCCTAACCCTGTCCCTAACTAGACATGGAGTACTCATTCAATGATTTAACAGTGTCTCATGGAAGATCAATGTTAAGATGTTAAAAGTACATTTTGTGTAATAATTGAGAATCAATTACTGCAGTTAGTTATTCAGGAGAAACACAAGATAAGAGTACAATAGTGGAAAATAGTGGAAAAAGTTTAAGAAGACAACTAATTCCAGATAATTTGAGCTACTGCAGATGCTGCCCATCGTCACCATCATAATCCAGCCCCATCACCTGACTGGTGAAGCTTATTGAGGGTGATTTTAGCCTGGCAGGATGATGTTCAGCCCTCAGACAGTGCTCAGGAAAAATGGTGTTCTCTCCTTCACATGTGTGAAAATAAAATACTTTGACATATACATTGATTTACAGGTGACAGTGTGCGTTTATAAGATACTCCAACAAAGATGCTAGAATTTATCATGAGAGTTAGGAAAGCTGTGACATAAAAATCTCCACATATGGAAACTAGCATTAGTTGTCCAAAGATTTAGATGAGTCCTGTATTAGCACTTTGCATTCAAAGATTCAATAACATGCGATATAGCTTTCCTTCTTTCAGCAGCAGTGATCAACATGGTCTGTGAGCTATAAATTAGACGTCCACCCTCACAAGCTTGTGGCATTAAGGTAATCTAATGCCCATTTCATCTACAGGATTGTTGCCCCTATTTTCTCCTCGTTGACAGTATTTGGAGAAGAAGCACCCAGATCAGAGGCCATTTGCTCAGTGCTTAATATGACCCCCAATTGACATTTCAGCAAAAAAAACATTTAATTACAGGGATTCAAATTATGTCATGTCGACTGTTAATGGCAGGTGGGAGCCAAGGATTATGATGGGGAGAACTGATATTACAATCTGCAGCCCTAATGCAAATCACTTTATATTTCTGGGTACATAAATGGCCGATAAATTCAGCGGCTATGGTTAGAACTGAAATGAAATTTTATTGGGAACAACTCTGATTAGTGCCTCTTGAGTACTTTTTCTCCATAGCAGTATTGCAGCATTTAGAGAAATGCACATTGCTAAAATGACTGGTAAAACAGAAGTTGAAATAATTGAAACTGCTGGTCGTAACATAAACCTATAGGATCCTGTCATCATCCAGGAGAGTCCCCTGAAAAACATATGAACCAGTGGCCCTTCCAACATCACCGCTTAACACAGGCAGACTTCAGGAAATCCAGAGCAAGGTTGATGCATCACATCAACAGCAGTCTTCAGCTCAGCACCAGTTGAAACAGCTGGGAAAATGAACAGCTGTGTACCTGATTGAACATGCAATGTCAAGCACATAACCCATCTGCATGGAGGCATCTCAATGATTACTTTCCTAAAAAGAGGACTCTCTTTGAGAGAACTTGAAAATAATGCTGTCTACAAGGACAGAAGTGTTAGCCTTGTATCCATGCATTGGATTATCATCCTTGATTACATCAGTGACTGTGGTCTTACAACAGAATTCAGTTAATGTAATTTCTAGGCTTTTCAGGACAATCGTGAATCATGGATGTCTGCTGAATTTTGAGTTCATATCATGACAGTTGAACAAAAACTGTTTTCTGATTAGCTGTGGGGGTGTCAGTTTCAATCAGTAAATTTGTCCAGTTTTCTGAACCAGTGTTCAGTATATGTTATACGACTTCGCTGTGAAAACTATATGACCATGTAGGTCACATTAGATTAAGATATTGCTCTAATTGGTAGATTGGGAAGGTTGAATGTCCTTTGAAGGACTTGTTGGAGACAAGTTAATCAGACAGCCAACTTTTAATTACATTTGTGAAGTTACTTGCGGGACATGCACAGTTTTTTTATTAATCTGTTTTTAAGGCAAGCTCTTATAGAGAGTCAAAGTGAAACTGGCACTTCTGGGTTCTGCTCTAGTAAACATCATTTAAAGTTAAAGCATTTAAAATCACATTGATATTTAGGATAATTAAATCCAACTGGACATCTGGAACATAATGATACTCGGCAGTTTGTCATGTGTTTCACTTCATATGCCTTGGTTAGGATGGTGAAAGTTTAAAAGAGTTGAGCCCATTAATACACCAAAATCACATATCTGTGTTAAAAGATCCAGCATGAGACTCTAACCTTAGACTGGAATAAGGAAAACTGTCTTGAACAAGTTTGCTGTCTTCAATAGTTTCAGCATTTCTTTTTCCTGTTCTCCTGATGAGAATCTAAAGTATGCATGCAAATATCTCCCAATGGATCAGCAGTCACTTTCTTTTATTAAATGATGAAACTAGTTTTCCATTCAGACTGGCATTGATAATGTCTTAAAGTTGATGAAAATCACAAGCATTATGTGTACACAAGATGTCCCTGACAGACCTCAAAATGCCAGTGATGGCAGCAAGAAGACTTGTGACATAACTGTCAAGTCTCTTTTTATATAAAATGAAGAGGAGTAACGCAGAACAGGGCACAAAATGGCTGCTGCAAAAATGGCTGCAGATGGGAGTTGCGTGGCATGGTGCAAAATCAAAAGAAAAAGGAGAAGTGAAGGAGGAGTGAATGATAGAAAGAGGGAGAGCAGCCACTCAGTGGATCAGTCACTCCAGGCCTGGCCTCTCGGCAGGGGGTCGTGCTCGGGGCGAGATCACAGGCCTGCTGCCACGCCGAAGCCTTCACAGGCACACAGCGACAGATAGAAAGCTGCTGGCACCAGGTCGCCTCACTGATTCACCCCAGCACTGCCTCGGCACAGCCATCTTCTCATTTACCCATGTTCCACTGACTAAGCTTGACCTACATATAGACCTGCTCTTTTCCCTTTGTAACGTTCTCAACAAGGTTTCAGAGCAATAGGTGATCTTGAATTCCCACTGAGCAGCTTTTGGTTTTTTGTCTAGCAAAAAATGATGTATATATAATAGGGCTGTCAAAGTTAATGCGTTAATAACGCATTAACTTTTAAGAGGACGTTGGGTTAACGCATTAATAATGCATTAATAATGCGTTAATAACGCGTTAACCCAACGTCCTCTTAACGCCATTAATTTTTTAAATGCGCAATTAACGCTCAGTATAAACATTTTTCTTTTAAAAACGCGCATTGTATGATTTACGGCCAGCGGTGGCACCTGTAGTCTATACAGAGGGTGGCAGAAATAAGAAAGGGAATCAGAAGAAGAAGAAGCAGGGTTGGCGGTTCGTTAAAAACACCGGACTGAAAAGCAGCACTTTTGTGCGCACATTTGTTTCGCCATCGCCCTGATCATTTTGTGGGACACTCTCTTGTGGCGTGCCTGTTTGCTGATAACTCATCCCTGCATGTTTATCTCAGGCTCCTCGCTAGCCTTCTTCCTCCCTCCAGCAGGCAGCCTAGCCCTGTTGCTGTCCTCCTCGGACAGACGCTGAAGCTCCGTTTCTCTCACTCTCTTGGGGTCGACAGAGAAACGTCTAGCAGCTGTTTCTCCCGAGTTTTCCTCTGAATATATCACGACAGAGAGTTTGAATTTCAAGTCATACTTTTTATTGTTTTGCTGCACCGGAGTGTGATACTGACTGACAGAAAGCAGTACACTGCGTGAAAAAGGCGAGGAAGAAAAACGTGCAGTGTCACTGGACACCACTTGCAAGCCAAACACACGGCAGATGCAGAGAGCCCGTCGCCCCCCCTCGCCAAAAGCAGACAACCCTGGATTTATTTTCCTGCATGATTTGAAGTGTTGAATAAACATTTTCATAATGCAAGCATATTTGCCCTTTCTTATGTTGTTAAAATTATTAAGAACATGAAAAATACATTAAGGTACACTTAAAACAGAAAAAATGTGTCAAAAAAAATTGCGATTAATTTGCGATTAATCGCGAGCTAACTATGGACAGAATGCGATTAATCACGATTAAAAAAAATTATCGTTTGACAGCCCTGATATATAATATAATATAATATAATATAATATAATATGATATAATATAAGGCAGACACATTTCTTAAATTTCTCAAGCTGATGTCATGTATGCATCTGTGACTTTCACTCTAGACAAAATATTTGCAATGTATTTAAATCTTTGTGTTTCTTTTGCTTCCTACATACCACAAAGTCTGTGTCTGTTTCATGATGTTATGAGGTTACATCATGAATTTTGATTTGTTCTGAAACCTACTTAGTTAACATTTTATTGAGTGAATTATGAGCATTTGTCACAGGCAAAGGTCACCGGCCAACAAAAGCCAGTATCAGTATACTTGCAGTTGGTCAAACTCACCATCCTCTCTTTGCTCTTTGCCTTGCCTTTTGTTTAAGTGGCAACAGACAAGTTTTCTCTCCTAGTGTTGGTATGGGTATGGTATTGTTGCTGGCACAGCTGTTGGCAAAAACAACTGGATGGTTGCTGATCTCAGTTTTCCTCAGAGTCACAAATAACAACACAGGACAAGAAGTGAGGTTATTCAGTAATTTAGTCTATAATGGAAATGGATCCCCACTTAACCCTTTCTTTTCCTTGGTGACCATGTGCCCAGTGGAAGATCCAATTGTTTAGTGATAGAGAGTTGCAAGTTGCTTTTACCTGGTTAAAAAGTCTGCATGACAGCAAAGTGAACTTACTAGACTGTTGGACTTATAATATTTGTTTTTACCAACTATATCCATTATATTATCTCCACATTACTGTGGATTATTACTGCTGATTATTTATCAAAAATCTCATTGTGTTCAAATTTGCAAAAGTACCAATGGTCATCCCTACATGTTGTCACAATATTGAGGTATTTTGTTAAAAAAATGATTGTGGGTGCTTTAAAAGGCAATTTCTAAATACTGAAACTGTCCCCCAACTGCATCCGTTCTATTTAATTCCAAATATTGAAATATATATCTGTATCGGATATGGCCTAAAAATGCTTTAGTGCTGTGATTGAGAAAACTGTCCAGGAAATATTTTCCCTGTTAAGAGGTTGTTGAGATTCAAAAATAAAATGGTATGGTATCACACTGCCCCCCCCCCCATTTCTCTTCTCATTCTTGTCCAGACCCCCCCACCCCCCAATTGCATCCGTTCTGCTGTGACCCTGACTGTTGAAAGTCAGTCGGCTTCTATTAGTATCAGCCCGCACTCATCATTATCCATCAATTAGACTGGCAACAGCCAGGGCCCACAGAGAAACATCTGCAGCCTTTCGGCTCTGTTTCTGCATGGCTGCCATGCTCTGAGCTCACTGTGCCTCACAGAGTTTACTGATTAGAAAAGCCTTGTCTAAATAAAGCTGTGGCCAAATTTCAATGTTAAAGCTTGTATCACCTGTGTAAATGGTGACAGGACTAGGTCCACTATATATGCACTTCAGTACTCTATTAGTAATGACCAAATTGTATCCATTGATTCTTAAGGCAGAGATTTAGAAGTGCTGGAACTCAGCACTGTGTGCTTTGTCATTTTTAGAATACCAACTCTCTGCACTAGTTGATGTTAAATGAGTCTGTGTAACCCTATAATTACAAAATTGACACATTCCTTATTTGTCATACAAGGTTATGAATATACTGGAATACACTAAAGGCCACTGCCACCAGTCTTTCCTGGTCAGATACAAGCAGTGGTTAATGATATATAATGTAATAATATTGTTTTATAATTGATGTCCACTCAGATATCAGCTTGAACATCATAAGAACAGGCTTGAAAGGTTTGGTCAAACTTGTAGTCTTTGATACTTTTAATCAGATATCAATTGATTTAAATTAAGTTATTGCACGGCTGCTTGGGTACAAACAGAATCTAACATTTGAAACCTTTGCCTCTGTTATTAAATATGAATATTTTTTACAGAAAAGTATGTTAACATTTTCAGAGCAAGGTTTTGAAAGAAGTATTATTATAGTGTGAATACTTAGATAATGGATCAATTTAACAAAAATTGCATGTCATACATATTAATAACATACACTCTCTAGCTTAAAATACAAGCTTATTACCTTTCAGATACAAAGCAGAGATCAACATTTTGTTATAGTAATCAGTCAACATTCAATCACAAACAGATGTCATTTAAAAGTTTATGTTGAATTTGAGATTTGGCTTTGCTTACATATATTTATCAATTGAAAGGTTTTCATGAAATAACTGTGGCTCAAGAAAAGCACAAGCACACATAACACAGCTGGATAACATGGATCTATGTCTAATCTAGCTCACGTTTTATATTAAGTGGAATTAAATGTTTGAGACTTTCATTTTACAGTCTGGCTTCAATTCTTCACTTTCAAAATGTTCGTATGCATGAGTCAGGCTTTACTTACGGGTGCGCACACTCTCCCATCAAGTTTGTTTTTATAGATCACAACTTCGCGTGGGAGGTGGTGGAAGCCTCTCTCAGGCCCCATTTAGTGTGTACGCAATGTTAGTAATGAGACCCCTGATCTGTAACGATTTGTCAGCCATAATGTCGGTGCTCACTACAAACAAAAGTCATATATATTATATTTCGTAACAATATCATGTCTTGAAAACTGGTATGTTGAAGTAAACGTGTATATAACACCGTGATCCGAGACACCATTCACCGTTACAAGACACTGTACCGTCGAAGTGATTTCAAGCTATTATTTTACATAAAGTTACATAATGTTGCTTTAACTTAAACTTTAAATTAAAGTGAATGAGCTATTATAGAATGCGTTCAACTGTACCATTACTGAATCAGTTATGGCTAAACCAGTGACTTCAGTACAGCCAAATGTTAATGTAGGCCTGACTGTATGCTCGTGGTCTTGAAGGCATTTTATAACAAGTTTATTTCATTTTACACTTCACTTATTGTGATAGTAAATTGTTTTCAACAACATTCAAAACCCTCCCATCACTCCATCTTACAAAGGTATCTGTGCCACAAGTATTCCTCCACTTGTGTCATGTCATCATTTCACCAGCCTGTCTTCTCTTCACAATGTTTCCTACTCATTCACCGTTTCACAGTTTCTCACTGACTACATTTAATTGGTTGCTTATCTACTATTTAATACCGGTTTATAGGCTTCTCTTCAATGGACTCACTGATGGGAATACACTGTTTCAGCAACCAGACAGACTGAACCTGCAATCCAGAGAGGTGCAGTTTCAAGCAATCCAATAAAAACATTTGCAGAAGTTGCTACAAATAGAAATGTACAAATAGAACTTGTGAAAATATCAATTATAATGTGAATAATAAGCATGAGCTGGCTTTGTACTGATCCTTTACATTACCTTTCTGTCATGAAAACACTCAAGAGACATGTTCATCAACAAAGAGAGGGACTGCAACCGTCAAAGGCAATATATCTTGGAACAGGCTGCCAAACTGACACCTAGAAGATTTGTTTCATGGACTATGACAAGTGCTGTTGGCAAAAAAATGTCACTGCATGCCAAAAGCGTCATAAGCTGTACTCTTTATTAGGATTCCCATTAACTGACATCTTATTGGCTGCTGGATCTTCCGGGGGTCCACACTCCAGACTCAAATAGATCCTAAGCCTATGGGTCTATCTAATGGGGCCAACATGACCAGAGTGCAATAACTGTTTCCTAAGCTTAGGTCCCAGGGAAGGCTGTGTGGGCATGGCTCAACTGCAGCAGAACAACCCCTTCTACAGAGAAGTGCCTGCTCTGTGCTGTGTGTCACCTCATGGCTTGATGAGGCTGTGCAGCCAACATGACTTGAACATCTTCAGATTAGAGACATCTTTCTGCTGAGGACTTGTATGTCAGCTTTGTCCCTCCACCCTCTCTCTCAGGGATCAGCAAGGAAACTCATGATGATACACTGCAAAGATGACATCACATGCTTTCTCTACCAGATACACCATGAGCACAGTTGATACATTACAGAAACTGGTCTTCAGGGCTGTGGATTCATTGTTATGAGTGTTAATGTTGTTTCTCATGTGTGTTTTGATGTTAATGAGCTTGGAGTACATTCATGTCATGACAATGATGGTATGTACCGTGTGCTTGTGTGTCTGTCTTAGCAATGGTACACCAGCACAATGAACCTTCTAGGAACATGGCTGACTGACCGTATGGATCTGCAGCTCCATGTTTATCAGCTGAAGATTCTCATCAGGATTGTCAAGGTGTGAACAGCTGCCTTTTATATTCCTAAACTTCATGTCTCAATGTAAGCAAAGATTTTCCATGAACCATTATCATATGTATATTCTCAAAAATCAGTGACAATGATATCAACTTGTGTGACTCTTAATTTCTGAGACATTATAACATTGCATTTCTGCATCCCACATCATTTGGTGATTAATGTTAAAACATGATTCATCTGCTCTGTTGACACACAGTGCGGTGTTTCTGACAGTTGCACTTTTTTATTTGATTTATTTGGCCTTTCTGGTAGAGTGGAGACTTTAAACAGTGAGTGGACGTGATCCACTGATGTCGTATCTCCCACAAAATTTAATGCTAATGGGGTAAAACTATTAAAATGAAAATCAACCCAATCACCAGAGTATGGTAATGTATGTTTCTTCAAACATATGTTTCTCGACACTTGCTTACAGTCTGGTTAGGCACAAAAAAACATTTGGTTGGGGTTAGAAATTATCATGTTTTGGCATAAAATACCTGGTTTTGTCGCCATGGAGCTGGCTGGATATGTCTCAACATCTTGTTAAAAATATCCAGTGGTTTGACACTTAGCCTGGATCAAGCTGAGGTCGATGGCTCACCAGCCTTGCTGCCTGTAACTCTACCACCATCCCCTCCACCTCCAGCTGGGAAAGTTCTCCAATACATGATTTCAGAGCATGATATGACATTTTGATTTTTTTTAACTGCCAACATTTTGCTCTGGTGACTGGGATGAAGCTTGTGATACAGTGTCATGAATATTTGCTTATTACAATGAGGCTTCATTATATTGTTTTTATGACTACATCGCATATTCCATCTTAGGAACAAGGAAAACATGTATTTTTTGAATGTTCCAGTTGGTTTTTGCTTGTATAATTTCATTTCTTTTGCTGCTTTTATATTCTTGATACTACATTCAACTTTATATTGAACATAGTACTTTCTACTCCATTACATTTATCTGGCAGCTCTTACTTGCAAATTTTGTAAAAATTGAGATCATCTTAATCATCTCAAAATATGAGGTGCTGATATGGCTTAGACAACCTAATACCAGCTCAAACCTTAACAAACAAGTAGATGCATCAGTAAATGCACCAGTAATAATAATCCAGTATAATCTAATATACTGAAGCATTGAGAGGTTCAAGTTAGATAGAAAATGCCCAAAATATAAAGTAAGACATGATCCCTCACAGAAAAACCTGGCTGAGGCTGACTGAACCAGAACAGTAGACTGAACTGATATATAATTTTTTGGCCTTTATTGATAGTATAGCTGAAGATTGTGACAGGAAACAGGGTGAGAGAGAGGGGGGATGACACGCAGCAGGGGGGCCCGGGCCAGGATTTGAACCCAGGTCCGCTGCAGTGAGGACAGAGCCTCTAAACATGGGACGCCCACTCTACCAACTGAGCTAAGCAGCGCCCCGAGTGAACTGATATTTGTCGAGAAGATGACAAGTCAAGAATCCACAGTGCCACCCACTTTAACACCTGTCCTGATTATCATCACTGATTCAGAAAGTAAAAGTAAAAATGACAGCTAAATCCAAGCTGTAGAACAAAAAGCAAAAACTTTCCTCATTCTCATCATTTCAGCTTTAAAGGGAATGGGAAGTGACCTATTTCATCTTAGCTGGATGTGATACAGCTTGTGGTGGTGATAATACTGTAGCATGATGACACTGTTGGAATCATGACAGGTCATCTAGATTCACTGACACATATCTCATTGATTAATCATTTCATATCCTTTCTAAACTACTGCCAAGTATAAATATATGTGTAGCGTGAGGGCAGAAATCTGACAGCTACACACCTCCTAGTCAACATATCAGTCTAGAAGTATCCATCTGACCCCAAATAAAATCTGTTGAATCAATGATGTTGATGAGGTCAAATTTTAGATAAGTGGTTTTTGCACTTTTCATTTTCAATAGAGTTTATATCAAAAAGGATCAGCAATTTTATAACATTCTGTTTTATTTATGTTTTACACAGCATCCTTATTTGGAATTAGGCTTGTATTTTGACAATTATAATGTTACCATAACCAGAGGAACCCAACTGAAGCTACAAAATGAAAAGCAAATCTAAATGAACCATTTTTTTTCTAGAAAGTTAAATCAGATGTGTAGGCTATGTAGCTCCTTGGCAAATAGCATAGCATTTGGCTGCTCAGATTTATGATAAATACCTGTGAAGTAATATGTCAAAGGCCTTCGCCAACTATCTCTGATACTTTGTTTTTTTTCTATTTGAGATAGAAAAAGTACCGTGACTTCCGCCTTCAAGGGGTGCTGGACTCCACATTAAACAGTAAGATGTATGAAACAGTGAGAAACCGGCTGACCTTGGAAGAAGCCACCGCCTCAGTGAGGGAAGGAGGGATGCAGGGCATTTCCATGAAGGACAGCGATGAAGAGGACAACGATAACTAGAACAAAGGGCCTGAAAACTACAAGAATGCACACTGCCTGAGAACCCATGCAGCCGTTCCATGAGGTCAGAACAGATTGGCCTGTAGTCTGACTAGTTCCCTCTATTATTTGCTTTGTCAATTTTTCATTCCTGTGGTAGTTCCACATTTCTGTGTGACTTAATCAAGAAGAATGTTTTTTGTGACTTTAATCACTTGCATGACGCAAGTCTGTCCTACCAGTGCTTTTGATGTTGAAATTCTCCATGCCTGCTCATTGAGCTTTAATTTCTCAAAACTGAAATTTCCAACATTCAATTACTATAGGATAGCACTGTAATCCAGATTAAACACTGACTGATTTCTCCTGAAATGTGAACAAATGAGTATCCAGAATATTCAAGAGGCCAAAACATTACAGTTGTTTGAGACAAATACAATGTGGCTGCCAACACTTTTGTTGATGATGATAAGCATCTATATGGATTACAACTTTTGAAGGCATGAAGAATATTATGTTTTATCTTAATATAGTGCAACACATAATGTCACAATATCCTCCCTGTTGCCTGTCCATAAGATTTTTCTTCAACATTTTGAAACGTGCATAAAGTGCACAGTACCCTCTTTATTCTGCCCAAAAACAACTCATGAAACACTCACGTGATCCAGGCCACTACATTGTAGTTCTAAGTGAAATAGTGAAATGATATTGATTTTAATATAGATGCTTAATTTTAGCCCGCTTACTCTTACTTAATCATATTACGACTGATCCAAATGACGCTAGAACTGATGGTCCCAACTTGATTTGACGTCAGACTATCGAGTCCAAAACAGATTTCAAACTAAAATACCCCCAAAATAATTCTTGAATGTTCTCAAGCAATATGGATGTTCAAGTTTATGAACAAAACTATGGATTTCTTTGTGTTGTGCTAAAGATGTGCAGTGAATGCTGCTACTGTATGCTGCATTGTTGTAACGAGTGTGAAAATGGTATCATAATACTTTTTTTGTAGTGGATATGTATCATGTCTCAACCTTAAAATCTAACAAAAGGTTTACTATGGT
The DNA here is from genome assembly GCA_903131615.1 of Diplodus sargus. NCBI lineage: Eukaryota > Metazoa > Chordata > Actinopteri > Spariformes > Sparidae > Diplodus > Diplodus sargus. The sequence goes on along the minus strand of CAEMYA010000771.1, from coordinate 108,431 downwards.
GTGCAGTGATAGGATATGACATTAACAGTTTTTATAGCTCTTTTTGGCCAGCTTTTTAAAACAGGCCTAACGATGAGCCTTACAGTCTAAGAAATTAACCAGTAATTTTAGTGCCATACTGACAAAAAGTAAAGATCAATTAGCCTTTAAACATTTATATCTCAAGGAAACAGACATTCGAGAGAGTCCCATTGTTTGCCTTCTTTCAGGATGTCATATATAAAGACCATTATCAATTACTGATCTCATTAGATCCTTCAGCACAAATGCGAACCTTGGTACATGGCTTTCTTTTGGGTTTGGTATGCCCTATGAACCAAACAGTTACTGATCTAGATTAGCATGTATGAGCACAAACTCAACTGTATGATAGTTTTGAAGGATGTATTTTGTGGCGTTGTTTAACTGCATTGCATTAAACTCTAGAGGTGTTTCTGTTATTAACCCACCCTTACTCATATAAATGGGGTGGACACAATAATAAACAATAACATCTTTCAGCATTATGTAAACAAGGTACCACAAACTACATCCTACAAAATGGCTATACAGTTGAATTAGCACCTCTTTAAAGTGGTTTCAACAAAAAACACATTAATTTTATTTATATTATTTGCAAAGGGACCTTGGCCAGTATTAAGCATAAATGTAATTTGCTGGACTGTACCAAAGTTAGCTTAAAGAACAACTAAACCCCCAAACCACTTTTTTATGCTGAAAACCAATGTATTTGGGCATGAAGTAGTGTTGCTGAGTGATTCTGGTCCAACTCTTGACATTTTAGTCTAAGTATTTCAATTTGGCGTATTTTGAAGTAGAAATGTAAGTGTGACTGCCCTCTATGAGTTAAAACCCGGTTATTACAATCGAATTTCCTATTGGCTGAGATGGAGGCAGATGACGTTTTGGAGGCAGCTTTCGTCACGGTCCACCACGGTTAGCTCCGGTTAATCTACATAATTGTGACAAGAAAGTAAGATATTGTTTGGAAATGTGCACATGGGGCAAAATGAAACAGAAGCTCATTGTTTCATCTGAAAGCACTTTGAGGTACAAGGCACACATTAATCAAAAATGAGAAATGATTCAAATATGAAAAATAGTATGTGTTTTGTTCAAATTGTAATAGAGGATTTAGAATCCAAGAAGATGGTAGCTCTGTATTTAAAAAAAAATAGCATCTTAAAGCTTCAATATAATCTGTTATGGCAACATTTTACTCTACTGCCACCACATGTTCTTCTATTAGAGAGGGAGAGAACTGCATTTATCCTCTACAAACAAAGTGATACTGTGTTAGTAATTTAAGAATCTATGTCCAGTTGCCCACATATTGAATCTGCCAGTGACAACACAAGTTGTATCTTACTGTTGAAATAAACACTATCTGCCAGTGGTCTCACTTCTTCAGACATTGGTACTTTGATTTCCACATCAACCCAACCGTCCTTTATTTTAGTTAGTAGAGAAGATAGCATGGCAATACTAATATAGTACTATCACACTGATTCACCTGTTTTCAACTTATTTTCAGTTTTAAAGCAATGATTCTATTTTAGTCAAACATTCTTTGTCTTTAAATTTATTTGCCATGTATTATATTTGTTACTGTATGTGCCCTGTACTTTATTCCCGGGTCAATGATGATAAGAGATGAATCCACAATTTTTATAATGGATAATGGGCGGTGAAGTCTACATTCACTTTCCCTCTGTCAATTGTTTTCTATACTGTACTGTAGAGTGTTGTGTCACCCTGTGTGCAAGTACTGCATGTCCCCAGTATTCACTCTCCAAAGTGTTTTCACTCCATGTGCGAAGTAACCAGTGGGTTCATCGTGCTTCTGCCTTGTAGAAGAACCCACCATGGTCATTTAAATAAAGGTGATAGAAAATATGAAAATAACTTGTCAGCTCATTCATTGTTGTTTCAGTAATGCTTCATATTAAGGTACTTGGAATAAGCATTAATCTATAGGTAATAGGGCCTTAAAATCCTTTTAAGGAGCTTATTAGCATTGATAAGGTTACATAAGCATTAATGATAGCTTAAACATGTTCATTGTTATTGTTGGGAACACTTTATTTGGACAGTCCCACTGCAAAAAGCGTATTAGTTGAGATTCAACAGTTAAACTGTGTTTGTGTGTGTGTGTTTGTGTGTGTGTAGTTGTTTTACATATTATCTAGAGTATATGTGACTATTCATATATCTGCATATTGTCAGAACAATTTAGTTCAACCCAAACTACTCACGCAACCTATTTATTTATTATCTATTCATTTACATGTTCCGAATATTTTTTTTTTCATATGTCAAACTATTCTAACAAGTTGCAACAATGGAGTTACAATATAATCTTCTTAATCAAATAATATAACCAATTTATATGTTAATACTGAGCTTGACATGATTTTTTTTATTATTTTAAAACCTTGATTGCATGGAGTGAAACACCATTTACTCTACAAACCCCAAGTGAACTACTGCCTTGTCATCAAGAATGCAGTTGTCTTTATTTGGGTGTGCTTGTGTGACAGTGTTTTGATTCCTGGTACGTGTCAAAGCAACATCTACATGAATGCCAGAATGACTTCCCAGCAGAATTTTACAGTGTAATACATGGGCAAGGCAATAGTAACTGTACACTGTAGGCATACTGTCCAAATAGTGTTAACATTTGCTGCTGTAATGTCACATTTATAAGCACTTAGTAACTAACAAATGTTAGTAAGTGTAATATAAAAGAAATATTAACTCTAACAATACATTGTTCTGGCTTTATTATAACTTATTATTATTATTATTATTATTATTATTGTTGTTGTTGTTGTTGTTAGATGTTACATGTTTATGATGTTATTATTATCAACACTGGTATTTAGTAACCCATCTTATTAATAAGAATTTTATAAGGACTTATTTCGAATTGATTTATTACAAGTATCTAATAGAAACTGTTGCTGTTGCTGCTGTTGTGAAGGGACTGGCTGAATGTTTTTTTTAAGAGCGATATCAGATGAAAACGTCCTGGTGATTTGCTCAAAAATAAGTCAGATAGCTTTGCATTTTTTAATAGAAAGGTTTTAGTAAGTAATACATTTATTGTCACGGCCTGGGCATGACTTATACTATTTTGGACAATGAGATAAGCACAGGGGCAAAGAGTGAACAGGGATGTTGTGTCAGGAGACTGCAAAAAATACATATTTGTTAATCCACTGGCAGCATTTTCTTAAGAAAGAAGGTCTGAGATTAATGCTGTGGATTAAAGCATCAGTCAACTTGAGAGATGATATTACCGTCGAGAAGGAGATTGAAAAAATTGCTAAAGATCAAATCAACAACGACCAAAATCAAATCAAGAGCCCAAGATGGAGAGTTAAGACTAAAGACAGGCGGATTAGATATAATATAGTCTCAAATTAAAGGAAGAGAGGATATCTTTTAATGATGTTGGGGGGGGTGCAAATCCTTCTTAGGAGAATAGAGAAAAACAAGATTTTGGAGGAAATGAGGTAAAACCACAAGTACATTCTGATTTTTTTTCCCTTGAATGATACTGATCTATGGCCCATATATATCATCAAGACATGTGCAGTTATTAACTTAAATTGTTTACATTTTTTTGCAATTGTACATGATTCATTCCAGATACAGTCAACAAGTCAACAAATCAACACTATTGTATTATTTACCTTACTAATAATAATATTAGCACTTAGGAAGAAAGTTAGAGTTAGTAATTTTACTTGCCAGAGGAGTTTGTTAGGATCGTGAATTATTGGGATCTTAGTGCAGCCCAGAATTATTTCAATTTTCACCCAATAATTGCATAAATTTCTGGTTATTTCAGAGTCGACTAAACCTGTTCTCATAGCCTCTGCTTCTATTGTGTGACAGTGGTTTCCTTTGAATTGTGAACTGTGTTAACTTTGTGTCCTTTCTGTCCATCTGATACTGTCCTCTCCCCACCTCTGTTGTAGCTCTATAGATGTCTCATGTGTCCATTGCACTCCTCATCTTCTTGCTCTATTGCTTAAAAAGATGCAGTCACCATATGCCAACCAATATCTAAAAAGTCTTTCTTTAACATAGAACATGGGCTCATATGGGGAACAGATGAAAAAAATCTGTTATATTGAGCTGGCTTGGATCTATGAATGAGTATAATTTGATGCAGAATCCCAGATCTAGTGATCTTAAATTATAGTCAAGCATGTATTGGTGGTTTAAAATCCATAGTGATACGGGAGTTTCAAGCTTGATGTTTGATTAGGCTTGATTGAATTAAAGGGATGTGATGGGTCCTGGTGGAGGTATGCTCTTTTCTGAGTGCCTTTTCGTGTGACATATAGGCTGATTGCCACAGCAGAGAGACACTATTGAATGCCAGCCACAAGCCAGCATTCAGTGCAGCAACAGACATTCATCAGTGAGGATTCTGTCGGTACTCTTCCTCCATCTCCTTGAGTTTCACCTGCACCTTTGTCCTTAGTCTTACCTGAGTTAATTAGCCTGCTGCCACCACATGCCAACAATGATGAGCACTGTAACCGGTGCACGCTCTGTCACACTAGAAGGCTGATCTGGACAAAACAGAAGCCTTTATATCAATCCTTACTTAACAGAAACATGTGTGAAGTAAAAATGTTTCTATTTTAGAGTATAAGGTCTGAGTAATAAGGTATTTGTGGTACTTTATGAAGGATAATGTTATTTTAATGTATCACACCAAATACTAGGGATGGATGTAAGGGCCCTAAATATAATATAGTATAGTATATAGTATAATATTTCAGTGTATTTCTACTCTAATTATATTCTAGACAATATGAACAAATACTGAATTATATTTTGGTTTGGAACTTGCAGGATTTCTGGCTCTCCGTGTGAGCCTACTCAACTAGATGCTGAGGTGAAATGAGTTTGTTGTATTGCCACCATCTTCACACATAACTACAGTGTTCTTTTGTAAATCTGATAGTTCGTAATCAAACCACTTCCACATGATTGATGTCGCTGGTAGCAATGTTACTTTTACTTACAGCCCTGCTGTGTATGGTGTGATGTCTTTATGTCTACAAAATATCCCCCTTCATGATATGCTCATTTCATCATATTAGAAATTACATACCTGATTATAACACAAACACAGACACATATTCTGTTTATTCAGTCATGAAAACAAAGAGAGTTTGATTTTGGTGATTGTTTAGGCAGAGAGAAAATCAGCCAATGATGATCTTTCTCTGCTCATTAACATTTCTGCACCAACACTACAGAGTGCTCCTTTAAAGTGTACCAATATGCCAATGTCACTGACAGATTCCACACTCTGTGAAATGGGACTGGCTTTTTACACACAATAATCCCAACATTTCAGTTATTTTCTTCCATATGAGATAATTGCAATGCATTACCATTAGGAAAAATGTTTTGGGAAGGAGGTATATGGTTAATAAAAAGGTACCTGAAATGAAATGTTTTTGGTCACAATGATTATGTTGGAGGATGCCCGGTTTAGCTATCATTCAAAATGATGTGCCACCCAGGAATTCATATTCTGAAATGAAGAAGTATGTGAAGCTGAGAAGAAAAGAGAAAGGGCTGTGTGAGTTAATGTAATAGACTCTATATGCTCTCAGCTGTCTCTACAGAGGTTATTCCTTCACATCCTATACATATGACAATAATCAACAGCTAACACACAAAGCAGCCCACCCTTTTTTAACATCCAATCTGCAGTGTCGGTGAGCTGCCTCAGAGTATCATTCATTTAATTTCCACATGAATATCCAGACATGATTGGGCAGTTCTGTGCGAGACAAGGCACCAGGGTGGATTAATGGGCCTGGAGATTTATGCCGGCACGATCTGAGCTGCTTTGGCTTTTAAGCTCCAATCAAGTGGGGAAATGGGAAACGATAACTGTATCAAAATAAAAGGAAATCTCCAACTGACCATCACAGTGAGAAACTGGCCCAGAGTCTGAGCGCTGACAAGCCGCTGCTGTACTGTGGGGAGTCCTGCAGTGATACGGATGTGAGAACAAGCCGTTCCGACACATTGAGTCCATCAAGCCGTCTCCAACATGATACGTGTGGATAATGACAACAGGAAAATGAAAAGATGAGGAGAGAAATCATCAATTGTGTAGACACTCGAGTTGCCAAATAAACGGGTCTATGATTTGTTGTAAAGAGGCATTTCATTTATGATGCTTTCCACAGTGTCCTTTAAGGTAAACAGAATCAAAGCAGAGTCAGTCCACAGCCCAGGAGACGTGGTGATTTTTGTGTGGTTGCTTTGCGTGCCAGAAGTGTCAAAATTGCCTGCCATTTGAGAGGGCAGGTAGATGTCAGATCCTTTTAATAAAAGCGCCCCCCAAAGCCTCTTATGTTTCCCGCCCCATGCACCAAAACCTTCTTATCGCGGCCTTAAGAGCGGACAACAAGCTCGCTGATTAATTTTAGATCTTTTCCATGAAAAGAGTAGCTTACAGTTTAAAGCAATCTCACTTAATGTTCGGGCAAGACATGAGGGCAGATCGTTTCATACCTCAGGGATGAATATTACACAGGACTGTTTGTCCTGTGTAATAGTCATATACAGTAAGAGCCCATATGGGGATCAACAGTATCACAATCTTAAACTGGGACTGCTGAGGCCGCTGTTATTATTAGATGGATGTTAGGAGTTAATCCTCCCCCCTGTGGGTACATTTGATTGAGCACACTTCTAGCTTTTTTACCAGACATTTGCCCCCTCGAAGGCTCTTTTTCCACATCTTTCACTTCAACTAAGTGGTGAGTCAAAGAATCGTTCTCAGGACAATGGAATGAAAATGAAAACATTTTTGTTCACAATTCATGTACTTATTGAAGTATTCTGAATTGGTGTTGCACTATCCTGATCAGACACATTTTCTAAATGAACCAGTTTAACATTTCTGAAAGCATTTCATGATTTTAATGGCAATACGTAACCGTCCTACACTGAACACTGCATTTTAGAATGACTGAACCAGATGTTTTAGTTATTGTTTTAAGTTAGAGCTGCAGCAATTAGTTGATTATCAATTATTCCATCAGCAAAAAATTAATCAGAATCAATTTTGATAATTGATCAGTTGTTTCAGTCATTTTGCAAGCAGAAAGCGCCAAACATGTTCTGGTTCCAGCCTCTCAGCAGAACAATGTGGTGATGTTCATAATCGTATGCAAATATAATGTCTTATATATAATTTGTTAGTTGCTCAAAACAAGCAACTTAAAAATGTTTCTATACTTTATAGACTAAATGACAACAGATGAATCAATAATGACGATAATTGTTAGTTGCTGACCCACAATACCATTCAATACAAAGAAAACTGTACAGGAGGGGTGCTCAGTCTGATCCTGTCCCCACCTCAGACAAAATTGAGACAACTGTGTGAAATACAAAATTATCAAATTTGTTCAAGTCTACGGCTGTAATGTGAGATAGCACACCTGAGAGAGGTGAGGGGCATTCTCTCCTAACTGTAGCTGCATTCATACTTCTGCATTCAGAGGTTTTACTGTATCTACTGCATAACCTATTGCTGATGTGCATATGCCACCCCAGATAGCAAAACTGTTGCAGTCCAGATCTGACCCACATCAGATACGTTCACCCAGCACACATAGGGCGTGGAATAATGGCACTTGGACAGTTTACATCTGAGCCACAAACAGGTCATTGCATGACCAGATGTCAGCCACGAACAAACTGGATAAACCAGAACTGGCCCAGTTCACTGTTGGCTGACATGTGGCCATGCTATGACCTGCTAGCAGCTCAGATCTGGCAAGCAGTAGTGGACTGTCCAAATGCCATCATTCCACACAGTATCTGGGCCAGATAAGGGTTTCTGGTACAATTTCATACATGCATGAGCTGCTGGCTGAACATGTCCAAACTGTTCATTATAAAAACCAGAGATTCATTTAGTTTTAATCATCAGACATGCGTACATTTTTATCATGTAATATTTTTTAGCATTGACATCATTGACTAAATTTCATTTAGCCAAAACGATGACGCCATCGCCCCACCCCGCGACGTCTCATAACAACAACAACAACAATGGCGGACTACATGCTCGTGTTCGTGCTGCAGAAGATATTGAGCTTTCTTGCAACGTACTCGCCTTGTAGTTGAGTGTGAGTCGCAGCAGCAGTTCGACCTCATTACCGGTCCTCACAAACGATTCTGGTTTCCTTGCACTCGCCATTTTAATCTTCTTCTTGTTGTGTTCGGTTTCTCTGTCTACTGTCTGTTTGTTTACAACGCGCAAGCTTAATGCGCATGCTCCGTGTCTTCTTCTCCGTTTTTGGTGAATGTCAAGCGCCACCTATAGACCTGGAATATGAACTACAGCATTTTCAGTCGTTGTCAGTGGAGCCGTGTGGACGCAAATATTCTTAAAACTATGAAGAGGAAGACGGAGAAAAAAACTTCGTTTTTGCCCATCTGGACGGGGCCTAAATGTCTCATACAAAAAGAGTTTATCCATCCCACTCTGCCATTAACAATAATGTTGTCATCCTCATATTAAACACAGTTAGTACATGTCTGTATGACGTACTGTACATAGGCAGTCACTCGTTGTCATTATTGCTTATGGCAATTTTTCAACTATTCCAGACTACAGAGGAAAGGGTCATATTTCTAAACAGTGTCACTTACATTGATTCATTAAATGTTCATGTTGTTTTAACTTCAGACAAGCAACCAATATGTTGGCTTATAAATGTTAACAATAAAAGCTGCCATAATTTGCCCTGCATCCATCGGTCAGTGTTTCACCATCACATTACAAAAAAGTCATTTAAAGTCATATATTGATGCAACATCCACATCCACATTCTTGAACAGTGTCATGTAACTTACTCTTTTCTATAACCCATGATATTGAACACTCTACAACGTGTGACTGTATGTAAGTATTAGAATCCCTTTACAGGGAATAATATCACATTAAGGCTTTATTGGAGTCACTGGAACTTAACATTTTAAGAGATACAAATGAACTTGGACAAGCATGCATCATCTGCATATTCTCCGCCAAATACAGTAAGGCCCAGATCCCTGCAGTCATTTCTTAGCAGCCAGAGCATTTGGACCAAAATGCTCAAGAATTCATTGAAGTGAGTTCAAAAGTTCTGACTGCGAGCCTTTATGCATTCATGCTCTGTGGGTTTCTTCTGTCCCTCACCACTGCCCAAGGACCCTTGAGCTTGTCTCCATCAGACTCACCATAGAGCTACAGGCTGCAACCACCCACTCACCCACACACACGCACCTGTGTTGTTGTATTAGGCATAAGAAATCATGTAGAGCTGCATCATCCTCTACTGATGCAGAAATTTAAAAATGAGTCACAATCATAACCACAGACAAGGAAACAAAAAAATGGCCTCAGGCAAATTTTCAAATGGCCAAAAAGACCCAAATCAGAAACCATTATGTTTGACATTTTCATGCCAAGATGTTTGAGTATGTGTGCATTTTCCTGGTCACTGCACTGTAAAGGTGCACACATTGACAATAGGTGTATCGTTCAGGGAAGATAAGGGTTGGGTTTGTTACACTTCAAATCAATTGATCAGATATAACACTTGTTTCAAATGTTTCTGATGGCTTATTACAGAGCTTCATAGATCCTTAACATTGAAGCACCAAGTAGTAAGATTATTCAATTTAGTGAAATGTTACCACGAGTGGATGACAGCTTAAAGTGAAACTCTTGCCAAATTGCAACCTGGTAATTGCAATTGTGGTCTACCTGGTAGAGTGTGTGTGAGTGTGTGAGTTTGCTTTGCAACACAACTATCGTAAATACAAATCCCAGAGTTCAATAACAATTTTACAATCCACTGTAATGCAATGTTAGGTGCTAACTAAAAACAAAACTGCAGCGCACACACCTAAGCACAGTAATAGCAGCCAAGCTAACGTCACCTGAATCAGAGATCATAACACCTGGCTATAACATGCTACCAGCTGAACCTGTCGAAATGGGCCGTAAGACATACAACTTAGCACGTCAGCTAACATTACTGACTGTTCACAAGTCCAGCTCTCTGTCCGTCTGCAGGCTTTTATTTATTGAAGCTAAAGCCAGCCTGAGATTTACTCTTGTCTTTCGCTCTATAACTTCTCATTTCTTTTCTTAGCGTCCCTTTGTCAGCTCCTCTTCTTTCTTTTCACCTCTGTTATCATTTGCATAGAGCAGTGGTCCTCAATATTTGTGGCCCCCGAACTGTTATTCCTTCATCATGTGTTTTGGTTGGGTCAGCATGTGTATACCGGGAATTGTTTCCATGCCAACGATACACAGACAGCTGGGTCACCCACTGCTGCGAGCGCAATTTTTAGCTTTCACTTTCATTTTTGGAGCAGTTCGTGTCAGAGTCCTGCACGGATCTTATTTTGCAAACCCGCCCGCCCTATCCGCCATAATTAAAACCGCATCCGATCCGTTTTCCGACAGTAGCACAAATTACATTTCGCACCGAGCCGACCCGCTATAAATTGATACCGACTTCCGACCCGCACTCGAAGGAAAATTAGACGGACGCAATTTTTAAAAATGAAAGTAAGCCAGCATGGGGAATGGGAGTTCTGGGAGGGCGCAAGCACACATGAATGAGCTCTGTTCCAAGTTCACTGCTAAAAGAAAAGTGGACAGTGAAAATCGATAATTCAAAGAAGAATGGACTGAAAAATGTGCATTCATTCTCCCTCCAAGCAGCACAAGACCCATGTGCTAAATATGCCAGGAGACTATAGCTGTGACGAAGATTTCCAATTTGAAACGCCATTATGAGAGGAAGCATAGGAATTGTGAAGAGACATTTCCTCAAAATTCAGAGGTAAGAACAACAAAAACAAATGCACTGAAATCGTCATATCAAGGTGCAAGCAGGATTCTTGTCACATCTATGACACAGCAACAAAAAGCAACAGAGTGCTCACTTAGAGTGGTGTGGATTTTGGGTAAGCACAAGAAGCCATTTTCAGAAGCAGAAATAATAAAAGAATGCATGACTGAAGTGATGGACACAATATTTGAAGGCAGACAAAAAGAAGAAATATTAAACAATGTATTTTAATTTATGTCAAAATGGAAATGACATTTTATTTTAGGTCGTATTTTTGTTGTTGTTTTGAATGAAAAGGACATTTTGTTTAGAATATTACAGTATTATTGCATGTGGCCTGACCGACCTCAATACATGGACCTTTGAGTCATTGAAAAAAATCTTTGTGGCCCTTTAAGGTTTGTATTTGAGTACCCCTGGTATAGATGGTGCTGAGCAGAGCCGGCCCTGGGCATAGGCAAATGCTAGGGGCGCCGTCATCCACTGGGGGAACAGAAAGAGGGCGAGGAAAAAAAAAACTAAAAAAATAATAATAATATTCATAAAAAAGTTTAAAAAAATTATTTTTTTTACCAGTGCTATTACTACTTTTATTTCGAAATATTACATAAGCCCACAGCAGCATAACGTCATAGCAAAGACTATTAAATAATGGAGAGGCCTTTTTTCTGGGTTCCTGGCTCATTGCACTGTACCCATTCACACTGGCTTTAGTTTGCCAATTCCCCACCCTATCTCCTCTCAAGACCCAGAGAGAGATTTACTGATGCTGTAGCGGAATCACAATGTCCCAAAGACTGACACCATTCGGTGCCCAGTGAAGGAAAAGAAGGAAAGAAGAGGAAGAAAAATTTGAAGAAGATACAGGTACAGTAACATCAATGTGATGAAGCCAAAGGAAATAGTAATAGTAATAATAGTCTAATGCATCATTAACAACATCTTTGTTGGAGCAGAGTGTTAGCTTGCTAGCTTACTTCAGACGATAGCAGCACTGTTTAATAATCAATAAATAGCTGAGTCGACGTGTGTTAATGTTACTTCACCTTAAATTCATCAGGAACATTTGGAAAGTTAACGTTAGGCCTGTTCAGGTGTTATTTAACCTGTTGGCTGTTTTCCTGCTTGTATGTCAGTTAAAATGCTATTAGTTTCTCATCCCCTTTGTAACAGGGTAGATGTAAGCCTTTGGTTTATTGTGTCACAGTTTATGTTTGTTAAAGCTTACATCAGTCTTAAAGTGCAGTTAAAGTGTATTACTGCTAATACTCCACACCTCAGCTTTACTATATCATTCATAGGCAAAATATATACATTGCACTTGCACTCTTTTTAGGCTGAATTGCATTGCAATGGCAATAAAGTTGAATGGATCTCATCTTATTTTCATTATTAGTCTATATTCGTCTTATGTATGGCACACATCAATTTATTTTACATTTAATTAAAATGTAACATGCAGTGGTCACATATACTTCTCTTGGCTCTTCAGATGCACTTGTAACATATTTCACCACCAGCCCAGTGCCCACCACAGCAGACTGACACAGCATCAGAACTAAAGGCTGCATCAACAGACCTGCTGGCTGGACATCTCTTCTAACTGACAAAGTGAGATGAGAGTTAGTTCACAGAGGACCATTTCAAATAAAAACACAGTTACACATTTCCCATAGACAAAGATGGGAGAGTGTCAACATGACTTTTGTAACAGAGTCTTGCAATGCTGAAAAAATCAAAAGAAGCTGGCTGATGAACTCAAACAGAAATGATAGCTTGCACTGCTTCTGCTGCTGAATGTTTTCTCCAAGAGAATATAGGCATAATAAGGAAGGACTAAAGGAATGGAACAATGCAAGCCACTAGCTGAAGGTTCATGAGGATAGCCACGAGCCACACATACCGACATGGCAACATGGAAGGAGTTGGAGGTCGTTTTGCAAAGTGGCTGACAATAGATAAGAGAGAGACGGCACTCTGAGGCTGAGAGATAATATGTTTGCACAATGCCTAATTTAGATTGTATTTCTATCACTTGTTTCTTTCCTCAGTTTTTATTTGGTGTGACATTCTTGACTTAAAAGAAATACAATCTTGAATACATACATGCAGTTTCTGTGTGAGTGTGTGAAAATTGATAGTGAAACTGACTGCGATGCAACAGGGCGCTGGCTTAGATCTTGCCTAGGGCACCAAATTACTCAGGGCCGGCACTGGTGCTGAGCCCGGTTCTGTTGGCCACTCACCTGGTTCCGATTTGGTGTTCATTCTGGGCCCAGGGAGGAGGCAGTCCAAAGCTGCTGGGATTGCAGTGTAAGCACCAACACTCCTCAACAGTGCTCTGAGCGGAGTCAGCTAGCAGAGCTGACTTCGAGCTACAGAACACAGCAGTTATGGGTTGCTTTCAAGTCACTGTGTAAATCACAAAGAGCTGAGACAGAGCAGCCTGAGGACATCAGAGTGAAAACCAGAAAACATTTTCTCCGAAAAACATGATTTTTACCAAAATCACTGGTAGCTGGTGTTGTGTGTGATGTACTGCTGTAAAGTGTACGCATTGTGCTTGCGTACACGCATCCACTGCTCCCTCAGAATGGGTTAAATGCAGAGTACTAGTTTCACTATGTCATACATGGTATGATATGTGATTAAGTTTTCCTTAATCTTTTTTATCTGAAGATGCTATGGATTTAAATATTTTAAATCTGCTCTGATACTGAGCATATTTGGCACATGCATTTTTTTACACGTTTAGTAGAATTCGATCTGTAGTTCGATCTCTTTTTCAGGTTATAGCTGGAGTAAGCAGCAGATGTAGGAATGGACCCAGCACCTGAATCACAAAACACAACATTCTGAATTATGTACTGTGTAAGATTAGGGTGGTTGAATGCAATGCTGACTGCGAAAATTCCTCACAAATCCAGTAAAACAAATACGTGTCTGCGTGTCGTGGCAAAGGCGAGGCAGTGTGACAGGCCACATGGCAGCTGGGGGGAGGGGGCTGGGGTGGTGCTCAGGAGGCCAGGTGAAGACATGACAGGCTGAAAAAAACCTCCACAGTGCTTCAGGATGAAAACTCAGGCTGACAAAAAGACTCGCGCAGGAATCCAGTCAAACAGTCAGTTCTGCTGTTCACCGCACAAACACGCCACATCGCCTTGACACACCAGCTTTTCCTCTTTGTTGGCACCCCTCGCCAAAAACTTTTTGTCTTCTTTCAGAAGAGAAGATGGAAGTAAGCTGACACTAAGTGCTGAACATGGAGTCAGCACTTCCAGTGTGTGTGGCCACAAAAAATGAATTTCTGATTCTGGAACCATTATTTCATATACAGATACATGCTACAATACATTGTATTCATCTGATACTGTAAGCTAATCATTTCCTGCTTTTCACAGCATGATAACTGACATTTTCAATTTTCCTTGTTTTTTTAAAAGAAGCTCCTAAACTGTAATTTATTTACACTCGAGGGTAAGAGGGGTGAGCTCCTTACCCCCCGAGCAGAGGACCAGATCAATCCAGACAGTAAATGATTGTTATTGCAATGTTATGTAATTATTAAGTGCTGCTGAATGTGTATGTAGAGACGTTAGACGTTATTGCTGTTGGGAAACATGTCATGCCACTTTTGCTCACCGGTATGCTATCTCAAATCCAACACTGGGCGATTATATACTGCCATTTTTTGGTTTAGTGTAAAAAAACAAAGGCGACACAAGAAGGGTCTTCATCACGTCAGTATTGTGCAATCAATATGTAGCAAGGCTCACAACTGACTCACAGGTCAGGTTAAAGGTCCCATTTGCCCAAGGCCCCAGGGAGATGAGGACTGGTTCTGACTGACACAAACTGCTTTGTCTTTTATTGCTCTTTGGACAGACTCAACCGTGCCATCGTCTCCACTGCTAAAGATGTTGTTATTAAGTATGAACACACAGCAGACACACTTAGAATGGATGAAGCTCACCTGCAATAGGATTCGGATTGGAAACAGCAGAACATGATATACTTTTAGTTGTGTTTTCCACATTCAAAAGATGATGATTTTTCAAAACTAAACTGCAGAAAAAAACATCTCAGGAACATTCGTTTTGGGTCAATTTTAGATATGTAAGTGACTTCACTAAATATTTTGAGTATAAAGAAGTATATATAAAGCAGATACAATATAATGTCTAACCCCACAAATTGTTTTTACAATTAACCTCAATTACTGTATGTGCCTGAATGTTTAAGAGAAACAGATGTAATCATGGCACGATGGAATGAACACTTTCTGTGGGAGAATTCCCTCTTCAGTCACACGTTCCTGTCTCATTTCCTCAGGTTTAACGTCAGTGAAAGTTGTCACCATGGGTGGAAAGTGTGAGGACAACTGTCTGTGATTTCCTCTACTGAGACGTGTGAGGCTACAGTTGGGCACATCTCCAGTGTGTTATTTCATCAGCAGTAGGTTGACGTTAAAGCTTGTTGTACTAACTGGGGAATGAAGAGATTTGATTTTTTGAGGTGAGTTTGACACCAGAGACAGGAGTCCCAGCCCCACTGTGATCGCTTCCGACGGAATCTGACACTCTGTGACGTCAAAACTTCAGAGAAGGCTATACTAAAGCTGGGTATCATTTTCAATAGCCACTAAGCATTTCTGCACCAGACAAATGCTTTTTTTACATTGGTGAAATGTTTTTTCCTTTGACAAAACTAGTGCAGTGACCATTCAAAACATACTGAAGCATCTTAAGTCTTATTCCTCCTGAACTGCTCACAGACTCCTCAGGGCTACCCCGATAATATCAAACATGTTTGATATTGACAATTTAAAATCTGGATGACTACATCTATACTTTTTGAGACGGACTACAACAACACAACTTTGGCATCTAAAATTGAAAAAAAAAACACATTTAGTACAAAAAACGTCTATTATAGAAGTTAACAAGACTAGAATTGGACCAGAATTTCGGTATGCTGTGAATTACCAGAATGTCTATTGACACACTGGTGATAGGTACTGAGACACTCAGAACTAGGAGAGTCTAAACTTGTGATTCCTACATGTCAAGGATCCCATCATTCCATTTAGGTTCCTGATGCTTAGCAAAAATGCAAGTCCAGACCAGGAAATCTGACAAACTAAACCAAAAACATCATCCTCAATGAAATCACTGCAACACAATCAAAACAAGTCGATTCTGACATTTACATGCATTACCATAACAATAGAACAACAGGTGGTTGAAGTTTTTGGAAAAAAAGATAGACAGTGATGACAATTACTTTTGTCAAATTAGTTTACATTGCTTACTTTCACATTTTTAAAATGAATCAATTAAATTCACACGTTATACACACAATGACAAAATAAATCTATTTCAATTTTAAGTATGAACTATTGAGTGTGTATTGTGTAGGGAATAGTGAATGAGTGAACTATAGAGTCATGTCAGATATAGATTAAGCCTAGTACATTGTTTAAGTTAGCTGAAGTCAGAATTTCCCTCTTTTTTATTCATTCGTTATCATATATAAATCAGACATCTCAATAGGTTTACCTGTCATTTATATGGTGACAGGACAGGACCTGACAGACCAGTGACCATGAAAAGGTCGCAAAGTTTTCAGAAATTGGAAATTGTTGGATGGATGAAAGGAGTACTGATATAGAGACTGTTGGTCTCCTGTGAATGGGTCAAAGCAGACTCCTGATTCAAATCTGAAATGTTATTATAATAATGCGGAGAATAGGTTTGCCACATCCAGCCAGTATTTGTGACCCTTGCATGCCTGCAAGCAAGAAGCGTGTCCTTTAAATCAATGCTTGAGCTAATTGCTGTTGGAGCTGAATAGAGATGTCTGGGTTACAGCAATAGGATCAATGTTTATTGTGTGGATGAGCCGGCAATTGTGCCTGAGTAAACTCAAATTAGTGTATTTTTGCCCTATTTACATATGAGTGGCACCAAGACAACAGGCCCTAATCCTCCCATGCTGAGATGCAGGTGTGAAACAAAACAGAGGAGGGATGTTTTTTAAAGTTATTAACAGGAAGACTAATGTGATAGGACCGCAACATGCTGAGCTAAGTATGGCACTAAATCTATAGGGTTGAGGTAAATCATCACCTTCCTCCACCTTCAGTGTAACATCGACCATTGGTGATTAACTACAGAGGTCAATGAATGTAGCTGAGCGGGGTTTCAGTCAAAGATTTCTGATATACAACTCAAAACGTGAGCTTCTGTGAGACTTTTTTCACTATCTTTTCTTGACTGAATGCATAGAACACTTTACAAAAAGTTCATTAAACATACAAGGACTAAAAATGTACAGAAACACTTGATTTCAATCAACAGACAGACTTCTCATGTCCTCTTTAACTTTGCAGAACCTACAGGATAGAGCTTTTTACACACATGTTATGCTACCGAGCATGTTTACGCTCAGAGAGCATTATTTTGAATTCTTACGGCGACAGGATGAATGTGTGTGCAGTAAAATGATGCACGTGAAATCTAGATCCTTTCTATTTGATAGGATTCTACAGTCACAGTGAGAGTTTAAAATATTGGACAACCCCACAAAGAATATTTACTAATTGAATTATCCTCACCTCAGATGGGGTTTAGGCCTCATGTACAGTGACAAACAAGAGGTGCTGGAAGGATCACATGATGTGTACAGGCCTATATTTGACTTAGATATTGAAACGTTCCATCAAGGTTCCTCTCATTATTCATTGTTCTGACAGATTTGATCGATTGTTGGAGGATCTACATCTTTGACCAGACAGCAACATAAAACATCCCTGATTTCAAATATTAACCCCGTGAAACTCATCTTACCTCAACAAAGTTTTCTGAGAACCTCCCTGTCGTAGATCTTACATTTGGTACTGCTTTCTACAAACATGCCCTTATGGGTTAGGAGTAATGGCATTATTATTGGATAATTACTATTGGATAACACTCTGTTCACCGCACCTTATATTTTATCTTGCACTACAATTGCTCTGCTTATTTAGACATTTTTATACTTTTTTGTACATTGTTGTCTATCTATCTATCTATCTATCTATCTATCTATCTATGAAGCCATTAGCCACCACATGTAAATCATTTACACAGTGTCACAATGTGTTGTTGGTTGTTTTTTTTGTTGATGTTTCCCATTTTTAATTACCTTAGCCTACATGATAATGTAAATATCATACTGGTAACATTTATAATGAACCTTTGTTAATGGATGCTACATTTAAATACAGCCATCTAACTCTGCTTAACAATTAAATGTTTTTTTTCTATTGAATATTATTAAATTATTATTGTTAAAATTTAATTAATTACAATATCAATGAGGCAATATTACAAGTGAACATTCATCCATCCAATAAACAATTGCTGAATAAATAGATTATTCAGCATTTCGTTTTTTTAACAGCCACATAAATATGAACTGCATGTTAATAATCCATTAAGTGTAATCTGTATAAAGTAATATAAAATCACCATTTATTAATGATGTTCATGTGAACGTGATGCTGTGCTGATTATCTGAACACCTGTATTTGAGAACGTGTCTTCATATTGGCCATCTCTGTGTGCCCTCCCTCGTCCTGTTGACCGTGTCGCATTAACCCTGCTCTCCCTCTCACTGGTTGCGAGTCCCTCAGGTGAAACGGCCCCGCGTACACATGGACTCAATACGGCCCCTTGTAGCGGAGAGAGAGAGCTGCTGCTCATTGTAACTCCCACACAACACGGCGGATTCCAGCAAACTTCTTGTATGCCTCTCAGAGAAAAAAGGCGCTCTTTTCATTTGTCCTTGTATACCTCTGAGTCTTTTCTTTTTCCTCTCCCTCTTTAATCCGTCCCTCTATTTTAGGAGAATAAAAAAAAAACACAAAACCAGGTTCACGCAGTGCTTTAGTGGCTAAAAGTGAAAGAGCTTGTGTTTTGTTTTGTTTTTTTCTTTCTTTCTTTTTTCCTCCCTGCGCTGAGTTGAGCCTTGAATCGCTCTGGAAAATTGCTTCTTTTGAATAGAGGGAAGGAGGAACGACGTTTAATAGGATCCTAACGGAGCCTCTGCTACTAAACAGGTGGAAATTGGACGTCCTCGAATTTATACAAATAGTAAGTATATAAGCCGGCGTGGAAAAGGAGGGCTCCCATCTCTGAGGATTAGCAGCTTTCTCAAAAAAAAAAAAAAAA
>CAEMYA010000771.1:74296-89284 GCA_903131615.1 Diplodus sargus | reverse complement strand
AAAAAAAAAAAAAAAAAATGTTGCCAAGTGGGAAAAGAAAAAGATTCCTGTGATGTTCACAGATGAACGCAGGAGACTGATACAACTGCTGAAAGACGTGTTTAATGATGAAAACACTCTGAGACGTATGATCGTTCTCTTGAGGGAAATGCTTTCATATTTATGTCTCGGATGTCTTATCTTTTTTTCTGAGGGCGTGCAGGGCGTCTCCCTGTCACCCAGTTAAGAGTTTGGGTGCCCGCTGATGTCAGGAGACAGTGATCTGCGCTGAGGAGGGGCGTGCGCTGCCAACATGTGACAGAGAGCAGTCTGCTGGTTTCTCATCAGCCGTCTGACCATTAAAGAGGTAACCTGAACTCCTGCACGGACTCAACTTTATGCCCGCGCATTCTCCAGGAGCTCCGACTCCAACATTCTGCTCCTTTTTTCCTCCTCTGCGCTCTTCTTCTTCCTCTTCTTCTTCTCCCTAACGAGCTCTGTAATGTCCTGTTAATTTTGTGTGCACCAGTTAATGAGCATTAATCCATCACCCCTGGACGCTATTGTTGCAGGGGGGATGGCCATTTGAATGCAAATGCGTGACACTGTGACAGCAAGGTGCTTATTAAACTGATGTGTCCTCCTGTCCTTTCTGCTGGGAGCTCGGGAGAGTGAAAAGACGCGGGGCAGCTGGAGGAGCGGGTCGGACTGCATCGGGAGTTGCTCACACCAAGTTCTGCTCCGCTGCAAACAAAACAACAGCAACAACAACAACAACAGCAACAAAATGGCAAGTTCTGCCTCTCTGGAGACGGTGATGTCCTGCGGGAGGACCGGACCGTCCGCGGCTCCCAAGACCCTGGCCTTCTCCATAGACCGGATCATGTCCAAGAGCTCGGAGCCGAAGGCGAGCGCGGCGGAGCGGTCAGAGGGGAGGAAGCTGCTCGGGCTCTGCTCCCCGATCCCCTGCATGATCCCGCTGCAACCCTTCAGCTACGACCTTCAAGCGAAGGCGCTGATGAACTACTCGGAGTTGTGGAGAGCCAGTTTCAGGGGCACTTTTTGCGGCTCCGCAGCTGCTCCGTGCAAGGGAAACTGCGGAATATGCGGGAAAGCGGACTCGGGCTTAAAGCAGCCGCAGCTGACGTCGGGGAGCAGGGTGGTGAAACCGCAGGTCCTCCACCAGACCGTGGCCGTGCCCAGCGGCGGCTCGCTCTACTATCTTAACTACCTGGACTCTGCATACCAGCAGTCGGAGCTGCTGGCCGGACATTGGTTCTCCAGCCCGCAGGCCCAGGCCTCTCTGTCGGCGCACCACAGACTCTTGCTGCTGGAGAACGCAAAGCTGGCCGGGGTGGGGTCCGACAAGCTGCCCACACCTCAGTACCCGCACAAGGAACATCTGCCAGGGCAGCTGGACCAGATAGTGAAGGAGAACCACGGCCTGAGCACCGAGAAGAACGGCGTCAAGACGCACAACAAGTTGAGCTGCACCGGCAGCAGCGCTGCAGACGGAAAACCCAAAAACTTCACGTGTGAAGTGTGTGGAAAGGTACGGTGCTTTTGTGTGTGTGTGTGTGTGTGTGTGTGTGTGTGTGTGTGTTTTTTTTTTTTTACATGGCAGTAGATTAACATGTGTTTATTCATTTGCATTACATTTATTATTATTGTATTATGTAAATGTCTGTTTTAAAATTAATCTATTATTTTAATAAGATTGAAAATAAAAAGGATTTATGGATGTCCATTTTTAAAAAACGAATATTTGCCCTAAAATAAATACAAACTATAAAGGAAAATATGTAGCCGCAGCCAGATTAAATTCCAGTGGATCCAAATGAGATAATTTCATCCGAGCAGCCTCACTACAGTCTCCGCTGTGTTTTTTGTTCTCCGCAGGTTTTTAACGCACATTACAATCTGACCAGACACATGCCGGTGCACACCGGGGCCCGGCCCTTCGTGTGTAAAGTGTGCGGGAAAGGATTCCGGCAGGCCAGCACGCTGTGCAGACACAAAATCATCCACACGCAGGTGAGCTGCGGCGCCGAACACGCAGCATGTTTTACACCCTGTTTTTATATCTGACTTTATGAATTTGCATTTGATTTAACTTTGCTTGGTTTTCTCTTGAATTATTCGTGTTCAGGAAAAGCCTCATAAATGCAACCAGTGTGGGAAGGCGTTCAACAGAAGCTCGACTCTTAACACGCACGTACGGATCCACGCCGGATACAAACCGTTCGTCTGTGAGTTCTGCGGGAAAGGTTTCCACCAGAAAGGTAAATGATCCCAATCAGAAACGAGCAGCATTATTTTGCACACACTTTTGGAAGATTTCCCCGTTTTTTGTTTTATTATCGCAGACTGTTATATCCGTTATCAGCTCGGTGGTGTGTATGCTTTTACTCCAAAGGAGACATTTTTTTTAATTGATTGATTGATTGTATTGTTTCGTCCTCAAATGTTTCCTATAAACGGGGAACGATGCGTGTTTGGTGAGAGCGCTTCTTGTCCGGTAATAATAACGTGCGGCTGTCAAGTATGAAGCGTCATTTCACATCTGTTGATCGATTTTGCTGTAATAGCGACATTTTGTAGAAAATCCACTCACTGTGAACAGGTGAAATAATGTGAGTGTTGTAATAAAACACGGTGTTCTGGACGGGGAGCGTTGAGTTGAGAGCTCCGTGCAGCGCGCCGTGTGTCGGGCGGGCGGGACGGGCTGTCAGCACGCTGCTGTGGGCTGGCAGGGTGTTCTGCTGCTGCTCCATGACTTCATTGTGTTGTTCTCATTCCCCGCATGGCTGGACTTGAGAATTAAGGGAACGAACGAGGTATTGTGTGCAGTCACTTCACTTCGTCTAAGCGAGCGCCTGTTCGCTGTGAGGGAATCCTCTGAGTCCGCTGAGAGAAATATATTAGCAGGAGTAAAAGCGGCACCATATGCTGCCGCTCCTGGTTGTCTGTGAGAGTAATGAAAGGGGAAATAATTGCGGGCCCACCGATGAGCGTGACGCGATCAGTGGAAATAGGACTTGTCACTTTACACAGACTAATTCTCCCTTCAAGACGGCAGCATTTGCTCTGGGTCAGCTGCTAGACCCCGCCAAGTTTGGAATCAGGGCTTTTTTTGTTGAGTTGTCGCTGCGCTTGATTCTGACAAAGTTTGACAACTTCTTGACTTCGACACACAAAACCCTGATTAACGAAGGCTGGGCAGAGCAGAGGGACCGAGGGGGCTCTCACTCCGCGCTGCACCGCTGACCCTGGCAGGAGAACACACGGCCTCTCTCATCCTCACTCTTAAAGAAGGTTCCCAGTAAACAGCTCGCTGTGGCACTTTCTCTCCAGCGTCTCTTCAGCACCCTCAGAATGCTCCTTCCTGCCTTGTGACACCTGCATCATTCCATGTCAGGAGTCTCATTTTGTTTCCCATGATTTCTAGAATCAAGTCGGATGTATTTTGGCTTTAAAGTAAAATGTGCACAGGAGGGAATACTGTAAAGACTCAAGAAGTGTCGGCCTCGGATCATTC
Source organism: Diplodus sargus (assembly GCA_903131615.1). NCBI lineage: Eukaryota > Metazoa > Chordata > Actinopteri > Spariformes > Sparidae > Diplodus > Diplodus sargus. Next base: position 85,767 of record CAEMYA010000771.1, on the reverse strand, counting down.
CTCCACAGTTTTATCCCGTGGTGGTGTACCTTTCTGTTTAGTATGCAAGCAAGCCAGCTCACATGAAGATAAGGATCTGATTTGTACTGTGTGGGTTATCAGCACATTAACAGAACATACATGTACGGTTCTGTTTGGTAAGCTGCTGTCTGGATTCCTCTGTGTTCTGTCAGAACATGTGCGGGTTATGAAAGTCCACGCCGGAAGCTGCGCTGGTTCGATGTGGTGTGATTCACATTCATTTGTTGGCATTACATTTAGCGCTGAGAGTAGACTGACAGCTGGTTCCGACCTCGACAGAATCCGGGCTTGATACTGTTTTCACCACCGACTCCTGTGTTGAGTTGGTGTTCAGGCTCCGGGAATTTATGAGCTCAGATTTCTTCATCTTGTGTTTTCCCAACTCTATCCGATCATCACTTCCGGTCAATGACTGTGTTCATTTTTTTCTCTTTCAAATCTCCCAGGAAACTACAAGAACCACAAGCTGACTCACAGCGGGGAGAAGCAGTACAAATGCTCCATCTGCAACAAGGCCTTCCATCAGATCTACAACCTGACCTTCCACATGCACACTCACAACGACAAGAAGCCCTTCACCTGCGCCACCTGCGGCAAGGGCTTCTGCCGCAACTTCGACCTGAAGAAACACATCCGGAAGCTGCACGACAGCGTGTTCTCTGCGGCCTCAGAGGCCTCCAGAGAGCTGCAGAGCTGAGGCAGCGCCCTGTCAGAGAGACTGCCTCTGAACTGCCCGTGTAGCTGCGCACAACACGTGTCCAAGTCTAGAAAGAAGGTGCAGTCCAATACAATTGGACCCAATCTCTTAAAAGGAACTGTGGTAATCCTATAAGATTTAGGATCCTTCCCAAATGTTCCAACAGGCACACCGTAGGGAGTACAACGACACTTCACACTTACACTGTAGGAATATTAGCGATTTTTTTTTTCTGCTCGGATAGAATTTTTTTCTGCATCCTCAGTTATAAACATCGAACAGGAGAAATCAGCTGTCTCCATGGAGCTGTAAATAATAGGTTATGGAAATAAAGAATGTTATTTAAAATGTAATTCATTTGCCATGTTGTGTATTTCTCTGAAAAAAAATGTTAATGTCAATAAATAAGTTATAACTTATAATGAAACCCGAACGTCTGAGCCACGTGTTTGTGTTTTTGAAGGCAATTGAAAATAGAAAGGACTCCTCAAAGAACCGGTCCCGGACCGTGCAGGTCTGCCTCTGCTCACTGCTGTGACACACCGCAACGCTTCAGAAGACACATGAGCAAACTCAACGATTTTTGAAAAGTAAGAACATAAACAGACTGGACAGATGAACACACATTCCACATAAACACAACAGAAGACACGGCAGCATTAAACAGCAGCGGTGAGTTTACTTGCTGTGCTGTGAAATTCTGATTTTTATTTTTTTTAAGGATGTGCTCGAAGTGATTTTCTGTTTGATGCTCCAGGCCCGCGTTTTATAATTTTGTTTCATTTTTAATTTTATTTATTCGATGTGTGTTGCTGTTGTAATCCTCCAGACCAGCTGTCTGCGGCAGGAGGGCCCCAATTTTGTTTTTTGCCCTTGTATTATTAAGATGCAAAGTAGTACAAGGATCCTATCTCCCGTTAATCCACCGACTTCCTGCTTACAGTGACATTCTGTCCTCTGTGCTCAGATTATGAAAAATAATAATTAAGGATCCTACATGTTATTTCACAAAATAAAACACCATTAAAGTTATAATATGTTTTTTAGATTATTTGTACTCTCTTTCGCTAGAAACAACTGGTGAGCCGAACGGAACCACACTGCGGCCCCCACCCCACGGGTGTTTGTAACACATGCCAGATGAGCTTACGGTTCCGAGAGATTGTTGTTTTTTTTTAGGCGAATGACATGACAGGCTGATTTCCGCACGGGATCCCGCAGCCAGGTTCGCTGACAGTAGGAGCTTCGCCGCGCTGCTGCAGAGGCATCTGATCTGTCCACTGAACTTTGTGTCTGTTTTCTGTTGAAGTGTCGTCAGAAAGCCACATATAGACTCAGCCCGGCTCTGCTGTATGCGCTGAGCCGCTTTGCTTCACCATTTATTGACAGACACGATCTTAATAATGCAGCATTTACACTTGACTCCGGCGTAATGGCGCAAATGATCAGAGATAACATGGGCCCTTGAAAGCGAATTACATTAACCAGTTAAACGGCGTGGGGAGACTTGATTGCGGAGGGGGGGTACCGTCGCATCCGGAGCCGCTCATCAGAACAGGAGATAATGGAGCACTCAGGCCGCAGCTCCTCATCTGGGCCTCCGCGTTAATAGACCACGACTTATTCTCCTCACGGCTCCTGGAACAATATTATCCCTGCACACATTCTGTCGAGAGGCAGATCCGTGCTCCCAAATGGCGCTCTTTCTATTAACAGCCAATTAGCGCTCAGCCGGGCCGACCGGGCCTGCAGAAGCCTGGCAGAGCTAATATTGCCAGATGAATGCCCTGCTCACCTATTTCATCAGACTGCATCACACACACACACACACACACACACACACACACACACACACACACACACACACACACACACACACACACTCAGGCATATGCGGGAAAATCCACTTTAGTTAAAGGGACACTATGTAGTTTTGAAAGGAAAATCAAAAATCTGTACTGAATTTTAATATTTACAATATTAATGAGGTAATAATACAAGCTCAGAAATATGTATTTTTTCCGTTAGTGAATAAACAGGTTAGATGAGAATAAAGTCCCAGGACACTGTGTGAAGCAAGACAAGTGGCAGGGTCCGCCAAAGTAAAACAATATACATTGTGTTGTCCTTTCAGGTCAGTTTGATAATTCTGTTAATTCAGTCATGATGACAAAGAGGCGCAGAAAAAAATCCGCTAATGAAGATCTTTCTCTCATCATTCACATCCCTCCCCCAAAACTACAGAGCGCTCCTTTAAAATATAGACAAAACAAAACTGCACCAGTGAAGCTCAAATAGAAAATGTATTATCTTCTTGTTCCTGAAAGCTTCAAGACTGTTAGTGTAATGAAAACGTCCAGGCTGAGCAGATGAAGCTGAGACAAGGCTGTTCAATTCAAGTATCTGGAGACAGCCAGGGCCGTCAAGTGATGAGGAGCTCTGACAGGACGATGCCATGAAATGCCACCTGATGGTCTGTATCCGGACTGTCTCTAGAAAACCAAAGAACCAAAACAAAATGTCCAAATTAATGAAAAAAATAGGCGAATACATTTGGCTTCTTACACAATGGCTAACCCAAAGCAAATGTTACAAACCTCCTCAGGGGACACTTAAAGTACTGACTCCCAAAAATCGCTGTCAGATTAGACAGAGACTGGACTGTCTGAGGCCATAAAGCCCACCAGATTCACAGAGACAGTACCAGAGACATGACCTGTCCCTCCACACATTCCTGCAGAGCCCAGGATCCACACAGCTGCACTTCTTATCGGACCCATGAATTTCAATGCTCTCCGTGTGTCACGAGGGGAACAGCACACACACACACACACACACACACACACGCAGGCTGCGGGACAAGGACAGCAGTGTCGGAGCAGTAAACAACCTAGGGCAGGCAGGTTGCCCTTTTCTCCGCGCTGTTTCTCCTGCACCTCTCCAACATCTGAGCAACCGCCTCACATCCACAAACACGTTAATTGACGAACGGGAGTTTTAATTAAGGCGCGCGCACGCGGAGGAGCTTAGAGGAAGGAGCGCGAGAGCTGGAGCGCGCTAATCGGCTGTCAACAACATGAGGACATCTTTCTTTTGCTCCCACCGCCACCGGGGGATCACCGGGGATTCAGGCAATTTACGGGGCACAAAAGAGCTCGTTTGAGACAGGAAGAGAAGAAAAGAGAGAGGCGGACTTTTTGTCTGGGCGGCTGAATTGATTGTAAATGGGAGATTAGCGGGGAAGCTTCAGCAGCGGCCATAAGTGCCCGGTGGAGGAGGAAGGAGAGAAAGGGACCAATTAAGTCTACCAAATGTTAACTTACATCAGTTTCCCCTCAGTTTAGCCCACATGAAATTCCAATTAAAGCGTCCCCGCACCAGCAGCTCTTTCTTGTGGAGGAGGGTGGAGGGGGGACAGTGTGTGTTCCAGCCAGCAGACCACGTTCCCACAACATCTGATAGCCTCACCTACAGCCTCTGGAGGGGCCATTTGGACAGCGATGCAAGCTTTATATCTAACATGTGTTTTTATTTTATTTATAACACCCTATGACATGCTTTAGCCTGTATTAAGGACCTTGTTGTAACCATTAGTTAAGAGTAATAATGATTTTATGCGTCCTTTATTAACGGCTCATTAATATGATTATGAGAAGTGCATAATAATGATTTAATTTTAACAAGGCATTGCTCCTGCTTTAGATCTGATGGCTTCAAAAGGCATAGTTAACAGTCACCTGCTAATACATGCATTGTAAAGTAGCATATTAAAAAGAAAAAAAGGTAACAGTGGCATAATGTGTAAGTTAATCAAAGTCAATAAATGTGTTGGTAATATTAAAATCAGTTGAAAGAAATTCTCAATTGTATTTTCAATAATTAGAACGCTTCTTATTAACATTCTCAAGCATATATAAACTGTCAACTAATTGTTAACAAGGTTAACAAACATCTTATTAAGGCTTGCTTATTAAATAACACATATTATTGGCAGCTTCCTATAAAGTGTTACCAAGAAGCCTCTGAGCCAGGACGCTGAGGAGCACCAGGCCATCAGAGGGCTGCTGTACCTCCATGCATCTCACAGTTATGTAGCAGACGCTTAGAGCCACTGTGAAAAATGACTTTTGACTTTTATCTCAGATTTCTGATTTTCCTCAGAATTCTGAGATTAAAGATGAATTCTGAAAAAGGCATTACTAAAATCATTCATTCTACAGTATTCTCCTCCATACAGCTGCATACACAACAGATGAAACAGTTGTGTTTGCTGCAGCTGGAACATTGTTTCATGTTTGTTATGTTACTTGGTCTTATCTGGCGTTTCTGATCATTACGGTTCTCTGAAACTGTTACAGCTCAATTACCATCAGTATGACGCTAAGATTGGGTATTGGTGACAGTGTCAGGGGATAAGGGTTTGATTGTGTTTATTTTTTGTGGAGGTTTCAACATATACTAAGGCTGTAGTGATCTGCCTTGATATTCTGTGAATGTTTTAAGGGCATTTCAACAGAATATTATTGCATTGTCACGTACAAATTGTTAAATTGTGACATCTAAACATTTGTATTAAAACAGACAGTTTGGAGGATGTGCTCTGGGGCAGAATCTCCTTGCAAAAGTTGAAAACTGAAATGAAAGGTGTGACATTTTCTCTCATTGCTTTAAGAAAGTACAAACATCATCTTGAAGAAGAATTCAGGTTTCACTCTTTGTTCCAGCACATCCATATTTGATTGTAGTTCAGACTGCAGCCTTTATATTGTGATCAAATTCTGCTTAGAAACTTGAAAGGCTTGGACTGGCCCTGATGTTAGGCAGCCCCCACCCCCTCCACCAACACACACTCACCCGGCCCTCGTTAGGGAAGCACTGGCCCTTTGGCACAATGAGCCTCCAGGATTCATTGTTAAGTACTGAGGGGTTAATGAGCAGTGGCTTCTCGTCACTCTTTGGCTCTATTCCTGCTTTAAATGAGAAGCCGTTGAAAGGATGGGGGACAGAACACGGCAAAGTTAAATTCAGAAACGTTTAAATGTTATGTTGAACAAACACGTGTGCTACATTTCTTGTAAAGATCAGGTTTGGCATAATATTTACTGAAGAAAACCATGTAATTGACCCCAATTTGGCTTTTTAAAAATGACCAGAAATCTCTGAATGTGACAGGCTCAGTACTGAGGAATCCAGGGTGTGATGCATGGAAATGAGCCACTCAAGAAGCAGCCGAAAACACAGATTAAAATGGAACAGCCGCGGCATTCACTCGCACCTCATTTAGATTCTTTTACAAAGTCAACCCCAAGCCTTTCTCCACCAAAACCCAATCAGAATGTCTTAAAGACAGCAGAGAGCAGCTTGTCCCTGGGATGTGCCTGCCCGCCTGCCTTGGCATGTCAAGGGCACAGCGGGCCGAGCGAAGGTGCTTTGTGGCTGGGAGGGGAAGTAGTGGGCTGCTGGGAACTGAGAGGGGAGGGAGATCTCATCGCTGATATGTTGTCAGACTCCACTATCTATCTATCTATCTATCTATCTATCTATCTATCTATCTATCTATCTATCCAGGTTTTTCTGTTGCTCAACAAACTCAAGAGGGTTGGCGATGAAGGCTTATACTATCATTTTTAATTGTTTAACCAATTTAATGACCCAAAAAACATCCTGAGACTTCTGAGTGTTCACTGCTTCATTGCCCTATTTGTTCTTGTCATGACACTCTGAAACAGTGCTTTGACCACAAGGCACTCGAAAAGTGACTTAAAATGAAATAATTCGCCAACGATCAAGTCAATTAACTCATCAAACTCATCCAACTTAACTTAAATTGTGACTGTGCACTTCAGCGTGTGAGTGCTTCATATACTGAGGCTGATCTCTAGGCAGAAATATGGGTTTGAAAATATGGGTTTGAATCCAACGTAGCCACCCGTTGCAAAGTGGAGAGACAAGTCTACAAGTGAAAATTAAGTTTTAAAATGTCATTTAAAGTTTGCTCACTGACTATAGAAGCACTTATTATGAAGTGTCTGTAGAAGGTTATATCTAATTTCACCATTTAGTTTTTCTTAATTGCAACACATGGTGTTTCTCTGCATCTGTTTGATTTGATAAAATCATACACACACTTAACATATTCAAGTTGACTTTCTTGACATTATTCTAAATGGATCAAGCAGTTAATTTCTAAACAGGGATTCCCATTCGGCAAATAGAGGATAGACACCATCTGGTCAGTGGTACATATATTTTTTGGCAATTGATCTGAAATTATTATCAACCCATTATCTTTCTCTTGGGGTAATTTACATTGAGATTTATTTTCTGTAGCACTGTAGCAGACTCGGGTGGGGAGAGATGAACTCCCAGGTGGTGCTCCTTCTTTTCACCAAAGACAACAAATTTAGGGCATAACCCTCAGGGTTTGTGGCTATTTAGAATGGTGTTTGTGGCTTATGGCCTCTTAAAGCATACAGGGAAACTCTGCCCACTTATCATCAACATATTTATCATTGTATAATCTACTGTATATTGTATACAATGATATATCTTTTTAATACAGTATTTGCCATTTATTTGAGTTGACTAACTCTAAACTTTTCTACTCCATGTCTATATGTTAAAGAAACTCAGCAACTCAAGCTTAGCCTGACAGTAAGCCTGCCCTGGACCAGACTAGTTTCCCAGCATAAACTGCCGTGTCAGACCAATGAACTAATGGTAATCTTGCTTTGTGGAACAGGGCCCTGGTTAGAGTTAGGAACGAGGAGTTGGGCGTGGCTGTGGTCAAATATTCGTAGTGGCAATGAATAGTAAAACAGAGTCAAAACCCAAGGCTAAAGTTAATTGTATTCATGAATTATGTTTCAATTCAAAGTCATAACAGCATCTTCACAGTGGCTGTTTATTAATTTGCGGCACCACTGTACAAAAAACTGCCAAATGACAACAGCCATAATACATGTAGATGACAAAATGCTGTAGCCAATCAAGAGCAACACTTTTTCATTGTATTAGTTTATTAGGCCACAACTATAAAAACTTTTCAGGACAATTAGGACAGGATTCGGGATTCCAGACAATTGCCTTCGAGAATGTCCTGAACTTTTCAGGACACGTGGTCGGTCCAGTAGGAACTGAACACATCTCATCACATCTCATTTAACGTTCACAATTCAAATCAACAAAGTGAATCGTAGTCTTCATGACATGTTTGAGAACAGAGCCCAGTCGTCTGGAGAAATTGTTGGCAGTTAATGTTTCTGCAAACGTTTATGCTTTGTGTCATGACCCGGTTAAATGTTATGTCTTGGCTTCCATGTTGGGATGCGGAGGGGATGGTGGTTGAGAGAAAGGCAACATGGCGGCCAAGACAAAGTTGACCACAGTTCAAGACAGCATTTCAACATTTGTCAGCCATACATCGCAGGATATTTTTCATGAGAGACCACGTAACCATGAGAGGGATGAGACTGGCTCGGGCAGCCATTTTGGGATTGTGTAATGGATACTATAACAAAACCAGTCATTACATCTGTTGTGCTATTGAACACAACAACATTTATTTTTTTGATTAAATCTATTTAAAAAAAAACCCAAACACAATTAGAATTGTTGCACACAAAAATAAAACAAAAGCCCATAACATTATGCCCACATCACTGCAGACAAATCAACACACACATAACACAATCTATTCAAATATGTACCTCTTTGTCCAGCTAATTACGGGCAAATTAATTTGATCCTCTGCTGCTGCAAACCAACGAGCCATTTTCTCCATCACGCTCTGGCTGCATTCAGATCTTTTCTAGTAGCATTAAAGCTGCGTGTCATTGTTCGGGAGGATCAGTTGATTTGGGGATGTCCGGTGCCATGGATAATCCCTTTGACCTGACCTGGCCCTGCTGGGAAACGTCCTCTCCTCCTTTACTTAAGGCCACTGTGTTAATGATGAACCACTCTGCTAGCTCACACAATTAAAGGCCCCCTCAGATTTAATAGAACTCTACATGGTGCTACACAACAAGCTGAGATCACTACAGGATGAGCATTCACTGAAGAAACTAGTGATTGACTGATAAGGTTATTTTGTTCAGGGGTTGATACAGATACAGATTGTTAGTAATCAAGTAGACTGATAACTGATATATGGGACTGATATACATTTGCAGTAAAAATTAGAGTACAATTTTGAGGCACTTTACTTTAGTATTCATTTTCTCTTCTTCTCTATACTTCCACTCCACTACATTTAATTGACAACTTTAGTTTCTAGTTACTTTGCGGATTCAGATTTTTCAGTGTTCATAGGCTGACTTGATCTACCCATGTCTCAAAACAAAAAGTATGTATGAAGTTACAATATTTTAATAAAAACAAGAGAGGAGGCTAGATGTGTTCATAGACATGGTAAAGCCAAAATATCTATCCATGGCACATATATCCCTCAAAGGCTACATGCGTGAATACTTCGACGGGACGACATCACATGAGCTGAGACTTACAGTAAGGTAATGCTTTACTTAATCATTTCCTCTACCACTAATTAATTATTTCCACCAAAAAAATCATGAAGATGTCAGAGAACAAACTGTTTGCACACCGCTAGTTTCATGTACAGTACCCCGAGGGTAGTTTCAAGTTGACAATCAGGTAAAAAAAAAAGTTTAATTGACAAATCACACCAGCTTTACAAATGAGAAAGAAACACAAGCGCAACAGTTCACAGTGCGATAGCTGCGAAAGGTTGTACATGTTAATCAGACCTATTGAGAGACAAAATGTTGATACTGAACAATCTGCAAATCCTCAGATCATGCTCCATGACAATGTTTTCCATGTTCAATGCCAAGAATTAAAGATGTTTTTTCTGTGCAGGACAAAGTGCAGGTTTGTGACAGGAAACCAACTCCAGTCTGCTGCATATATTGTACACCAATCAACATCCCCTGACGATCTTATTTTCCACGACTTGATGAGGACACACCACTTCCTGCACTGTACCTGAACACTGGCACTGGACATTAATTGTGATTGGCAGAAGTTCATGAGTGTCATGATCTCTTCAGATCCACTATTTAATTAGATTTTTGATTTAAAGTTGTTCTTTAGCACTAACAGCTCTGCCATTGTAAGACTATCACATTTAGATTTGTAAAGATGAAGAGATCATTGATTTTATGTCCTGACAACTGTCACCTTCTCTTCTTTAAAAAAGACAGGGGTCTTTTACAACAACAACTTGGCTTTATCCTGGTGGCTTTTTAGAGGTTAGGCAAGTTCAAATAATGCTCACCAAAAATAAAGATTCAAACAGTGAAACATGGAATTTCATTTAATTGTTTTCATACCTAGTCCTAGCAAACCCTCGTCCTACAAAGTTGATAAAGGATCTCTCTCTTGTTGTCAGTTTAGTTCATTTCCTTCCCCATTAATAAGCCCTCTTCTCAAAGAAATCAATGAAAGACCTCTGAAACAACTTGCTGGACTCATGCATTTTGGTATTGATTTAATTCTTAACACAGCATTAGTTATACTGCAATCTAGTCATTAATGCTGGGGTTTTTCAAGAGAATACACCCAAAATTTAAATGATAGAAAATTCATTTGTAACTGCAAAAATGAGTGTGGACAACCTCTATATGATCATATGTTCGAACTTACAAACTTACTCACTGATGGAGCAACTGTTCAAACATGATTGTTTGTTCAACCATTGACAAATTAAAATAAGCTTGACTACACTCTGCTCTTGCTCAAATTGCTTCTTCTCTAATTTAACTTGGGAAAGAGGTGAGCATGACCAAACAGGAGGAGGAGTGAGCAGACGTCTATCTCTTCCCCATCAGTTAAAGATTTATTTTACAGTGCACTGCAGCAGAAACAGACTCAGAGTGACTACCCATGTGCTTTCACCTGAGTAAGAAACCAACTGAAGTGTTTTCTTTGACTGGTGTGTGTAATAGTAAACTGATTACAGCGTGATAAAGGACTTCATTAAGTATCCAAAACAACATGCTGGTTCCATGTGTGGATCAATGGCCAGCCACAATCAATATCAACAAAAGGCACAAGTACACAAACACAAAATTCATACGTGTGCTTTCAGCTGCCCACTTAATCCATCAGTCGATATGAATAGCACCGTACATTCTGACTTTACTGGGCGACGGCAGAAAGACATCTGTGGAAGCACAATCAATACAGCGACTGAAGTGGAATTTTAGCAAGCACAATCCCCCCACTGGGCTTCTCTATAAGAGCAATAACGCAGCTCAAGCAGAGGAAGAATTTTCACATTAGCTCTAGAAAGCTGGGCCTGTTTGAGTGCACAACATTTGTAAGTAATTCTGTTGGTAGGAGCTTTGAGAGCTGAGAGGTTTGTGATTACAGTGAGACGAGTGAAGTGAGGACTGTTAAAGAGAAAATGTTACAGTGGTGCCTGTGCAGTCGGCGGGGAGCTGGGCCAGGCTACCTTAAGGCCAGTGTTGCTTCCTCTTAGTGTACAACATGAAGCCTTTTATTTAATGTGAGACAACATGACAACAGTCAAGGCCTCTGTGAAGGAAAAGACAAAGAGCTGGCAGCCTGGGCTCCTAAGTAGAGGTGACATGTCATGATCAAAGGAGAGACTTGGGACTTACAAGCTCACACAGGGTCAGAGGGAAGCCTCAAACATCGCCACCAGGCACGACAGTCAGCAGCCGCCCTGTGAAGGCCTCTGTGAGGGCTGAATTTACAGACTGAGAGG
>CAEMYA010000771.1:63434-74229 GCA_903131615.1 Diplodus sargus | reverse complement strand
AAAAAAAAAAAATTGAACTCTTCAACAATAAAATGATGTAATTTGCAATTTAAATCACATCAGCAGTTGATACAAATCTGCGATCTCTCCAGGCTTGAAATCCAAACAAATGCAACAGAGTCAGAGTGTGAAATAACAGGCTGCAGAAACGCAGCATGCCAAAATATTTTCCCTCCTCCATTCTTTCCCTCCCCTTCACTTGCCCCTGCGATACCCGCAGCATATCACTGAATGAAATGCAGCGTGCAATTACCCATTATCCAATCAACTGGAGTCGACACTTAACCATTTGCGCGGCTTTGGGCTCAGCCAATTATCTGTCAGGGCCCTGAGTGGCCTCTCAAAAGCCCAACCTCGTTGCATAATTGTACAGCTCCAAATTCATGCCACGCCACCAGAGATGGAGCAGGGCTGGAGGAGCACAGGGCTGCTGTCTGAGGGGTCATTGTTGTGTCTGTGGCTGGCAGGGTGAGCGAGGTCTGGCCACTGACAACAGCAGCAACTCGGTCTCCAGCACCCTGGGGCCTCGGCCATTAGAATACATAATGCAGGGCTAGTCATTTGGAAGGGCTCCAGATCGTGCTCTTCAAACCCCGTTTCGATAATTTGCTACATCACATCTCCACCCCCCCCTCCCCCTCCCACCAACCCACCCTGTCACCCATGATTGGACACACAGCCTTAATACATCCCCCACCCCCGCTTTCCTTGAATCTTGGCCTTGACCTCTTAGCACTTGCCCCCATCCTGCTCCTTACTAAACAAGCACCCCTCCACCCAGCCCCTATCAGTCCAGACTAGTCCAGTTCAGTGGTTGCCGGTGGCTGGTTTAACCCCCAAGGGCCTGCAGGGCTGGGGCCCCAGCTGAGGAGCTGGGACAGCTGCCAACTTCTTCCACCCTGGCTGTCCGGATGATTGCATATGTCAAGCCGCCACTCCGTGTCAGCCTGGTGCAGGTCTGATCACTAACAATTAGGGGTTAAAGAGAGAGAGGAGGTGTGCTGTTCTTGCATTTGGTGAGAAATGGGTGGGGTGCTCCGCTCGTCCACGCACAACTTTGATTATATCAGCCAGATAATTTGGGATTTGTTGTTGTTGTAAGCTATAACCCCATGAATGCAAGCAGTTACACTGCATAAGCTCACTTTGCAAGCAGCAGCTGACAAAACTAAACCTTCAAAAAATGCCACTGCACACAGCTCAGACATCTGGAGGCAGAGCAGTCCTGAAAAGTCCATCAGTCAATACCTGACTTTTTAAAATAATAATTTTGTCTTCTTATGGCTTTATTTATCAGGATAGATGAAGAGTGAAAGGAAATCGGAGAGGAGAGAGGGGGTGACATGCAGCAAAGGGCCACAGGTTGGACATGAGCTTGGGCCACTGCAGGGAGGACACAGCCTCTGTATATGGGCCGTATGCTCTAGCAAGTGGGCTACTAGAGCACCCCTCAATTACTGATTTGGATTCAAATAATATAAATTATTATATAATATATAATTACTATACTATATTTGATTTCAACAAAATAAGCCAAACTTCTAATGCATGTCCCCTCACAAACAGCAGTGAACAGTGGAGGTAATGTACAAACAAGCCTCTGACTCTAAGAGTCTTTCAGTTGAATCATTTTCTAAAATTTATGATGTCAAAGTTACATTTCTATGAAAAAAAGAGCTTTCCCAGCTTCAAACATCAGTTTGATTAATTTGCATGTCATTTTGCCACACTGAGATATATATCAATAACAGAAAATGTCTTTATTCATAAAAATAATGACTTCAACTATTTTTCCTCAATGCTTCTGTTTTTTAAACTGCTCTGGGCACAACTGGTGGATTATTGAAAAGAAATGAGTTTGAGTCGTCTGGTTGCAGAACTCTGAATGTCTGCTCACATGGAAGTTCCAATAATAAAGTGAAAACACAACCAAAATTCAGTCTGATCATCAGGCAACTAGTCGAGCCCAGACTGCCCAAAAAGAATGTCAGCAGACTAGTTGTGTGAAGTTGTTGTGGACATGGGATAAGTCAGTCGTGGAAGCAGTACAGATACAGCATATTCATGGACACAGGACATTTATAAATGACACTGGCTCCCTCTAGTGGTTTTAATACAAAACTGCAAACAGAAACATTTGGTTTGAGAAGCCCCTCTTCTCATTTCCCAGTTTGTACATCCTCAATTCACTTCTCTCCCATTTTCCTCCCATGACATGTGAGTGGAGCATGCAAGGAATGAAAATGATGCCACTTTGCTTCAGAACATCATTTTAAAGCATCTTGCATTAAATCTGAAGTGTGTTAGAGGTGCATCATCTGTCCAATGTTTTTTTAACGCATACAGTAGTATTTTCAGCAGAGGTCAGCAGGGTATTTGAGTCACCAGGTGATCCTCTGCATCATGTGACCATCAGAGTTATTTCTGAGGCTACATCAGCATCACTGTTCATCTATCGAGCAGTCCTGGGTTTAGGACGAGGAGGCCGACCCTGGTCTTTAGCTGTGCCGGCTCTCCTGGGTGGCTCTGCCGGACCATCAGTTGGATGTGGGCCTTTACCCAGGAGGAAGTGCTCCCAGGCTGGTATAGACTCTTCCACAGACGCCCAGTATCTTGTCTACAACATAGAAAAAATATAAACCTTGCTGGCAAAAACTCAGTACATGACTGACTTCATCATGAGGGTTATTGAATCCAGGAGTAACAGGGGGAGATTCTTACTGTGTAAAGTACAAGTCAAGTGAGGACTGCAGCAAAATGCAAACTTAACCTTTTTGTAAGGTCCATCAACTCATTTACTAATTGAATGCACAAAGCGACAAACTTTTCTTTGTGAAGACTTTCAAACTCACTTGTTTTTTTATATTTTGTATTCCAGCTTATCACTCATGTTCCCACCAACCTGAACTTAATGTATCTGCCAATTCATAATAAAGAGTTTGTTCACCAAAAAAGTCTGCTCTGTTTTAATTCAGTTAAGGTCATTGTGAGTAGTAATAATAATTATAACAACTGTAATACTGTGAAACTAAGATATTTTCTAAGATGGTGATCATACTGTGAACATTTCATACAGGTGCAACCCTGGTTACACTGACCTTTTGTAACACAGGTATGGTCTGTACATTTACACTCTTATAAGGAAATCTACACATTAATTTGTGCATAGAATTGTATTACATTTGAGAAGGCAGTACTGTATGGAGAGCTACATTTAGAACCTCCTTACTAAAACAACTTGTTACCTCCAGAGCCAGGAGATATGGTTGTGGCTGCTCATTTCCTCTGAGACGATCCTCAATCTCCTGTAAATCCTGCAGACACACAGAACTGACACAGTCATTAACCATAATATCTAATGTTTACCAAAAGCTTGGCCCTAAAATGTAGTCAATATTACATTATATTTCATTATTTGACATCATATTATATTATATAGAGTATTTATCTAAACTAGTGATGTCAGAAGTGTGGGCCATATGATTAAATATTTACATTTATAAAAGTAATCAGAACTGTTCATGAAATGAAGAAAAAAACACGTCATCTTAGTCAAAGTTTGGACCTTGTCATTCTTAAGTTTAGGAATGGCTGCTCTAAATGTTTCAGAGTTCACTTAAAACAACTCTAACATGTGTAGCTGGATAACCCCGGAGTAGTTCTGAAAGCTTGGAATGGTTTAGAGAAGTTGGTCAAAGACACGACCCTCGCTCCTCTTGTCCTTCACTCTGTTTCTCTTCTCTTTACACTCTGAGGCCACCTCCACACTAACTCAGGCAGACCAATGTGAAAATGCAGGACACCGTTCTACCCTTCAGCGTGTGTGCTGCAGCGCCCTCTGTTGGCTCTTCAGCAGCAGCAGTCATACAACGTATAGCGTTGCCCTGGACACTATTTGTCTGTAAGGTTTATCATTGTTGCATGTCAGAAGCATATATAAAGATATATCCTCAAAAAATAGTGCTGTAGCTTGTTTACTTGAGACAGAGTGAAAGATTAGTTCATTGAGAGCCAGTATACATCTGAGATAGTGATATGCAGAGTGACTCAGCTTGCTGTACCTTACATTGAGCTTATTGTATGACTCTGGTCCTGTTCTGATCTCTGTTTGTCATCTGTGCTTTTGTTGCAGTTTTACAAGTAAAATTGTGATTCTTCACTAAATCCAAGCGCAGTGACACCATGTCTTTATTGGGGAACTACATACTGTTTGCTAACCGTCTAGCTTTGAATAGGACAATTCATTGCTAGGACAGTATAAACACACTGAAACATAAAATGACAGAGCTGCACAACAGCTGCCACCAACGATGATTACATTTCAATTAATTGAAAAATATTTTTGCGGTTGAAACCTTCTTCAAAAG
The DNA here is from genome assembly GCA_903131615.1 of Diplodus sargus. NCBI lineage: Eukaryota > Metazoa > Chordata > Actinopteri > Spariformes > Sparidae > Diplodus > Diplodus sargus. Next base: position 69,862 of record CAEMYA010000771.1, on the reverse strand, counting down.
GGGGTCCATCACCCCTTAGTGGTGCACTTGGGCTGCATTATCATTGTTTAATAATATTTGGAAAGTGTTTCTTAAAAAAATAAATAATAATAATATGTCGGAAAATACATGTAAACATGAATCCAACATATGACGAGCACAGATAAATTCATAGTTAAAAGATTGCAATTTACACAGCACTGAAGATAGTCTACCCATGGTTAGTCTACCACTTATCTGTATTATCACAAGGGTACAAACATTCCTCTCAGCCACTGGGTCATTTAGTAAGTTACTGATCAAGGGACTCAGACATCCCCTCCACACCAGTAACCAGCGGAGAAACTACAGAGGGTGCAGCTAACACTGCTAACATACGTCATGCTACAGCTGCTGCTGACTTGGTCATACATGGCAGTATAGGTCCCCCTACGTTTTGTATATAGGCCCAGTTTAATATGCAACCAAATTTTATACAGCATGTGTAGAAGAAGGTCCCTGCGCCATCTGTCTATCAGCGAACCAGTCCTTGGCCTGAAAAATGTGCAACACCCCTGATACATTTACTGACTAACTTAAGTTTAAACTCCAATTACTCTAACTCTAATTAACTTGTTATCAGAAGCGTTGCTCTTTAATTTTCCGTCAATGACTAGTTAATTAATCAATCAATCAATCAATCAATCAATCAATCAATCACTTCAGCACTGGTTGATTAAAAGACAACAAGGTAGTCAAAGAAGTGTCAATGAAGCACTGCCTGTATGTCCACACGTACCCTAGAAGAGCGCTAATCAGCCAAAGTGAAGTGGTTCTGCGGGTCGACTACAGGCATGTAGGACTTCTGATCATTAACATCATGGCTCTACTGGAGGATGTAATATGAGCCCTTTGTACCTGCAGCAGTGTGGCGTTCCTGTTGCGTGCAGCCTTAGACTTTTCCAGCTGCTGCTTCCTCTGGATCTTCAGCTGCTCTCTGCGACTCTCCATCTTCTCCAGCAGCTCTGCCCTCCTTCCTAAACTGATGTCACATACAGATGAGAAAGCAAAGTGACAGGGGGACAACGCCAGCCTTCATATAACACTGATAACCCCCAATATGAACATCGCAGTGCATTTCACACTGACAGGTGGCTGACTCTATTACAGCACAAGCACTTCTATGGTTGTTTAGATAAGATTGAAGATGAATTTGTCATCATGCAAATTTACAGTTTTTCTCATTTGCTAAAACACTAAAACCCATTGGCTGTTGCCTGAACTCATTTAGCTAATTGTGCAGTCTGTCAATACTTTAAACCATTTCACATGGTAAAGCACAATTTGCAGGTCTCACTTAGACTTTCCAGCAGAACTCTAAACACATTGCCATTCTCAAAACACATTCTGCACTCTAATGCACATGTCATCCATACTGGTAAACACAAGTGGCAACAATCAGATATAAAAAGAGAATACATGTAATTGATTAAACACTACCAGTCAAAACTGATTTCACTTGCTTCAAATCATGTGACACAACCAATATAAGCCAGTTCAGAGAGCAAACAGGTAAATCTTCTGCAAGCCATGGATTTAGCCTGTGGTGATATAGGTGAGAAACCATGTCAGGGCTGGATACGGCACACACGAGGCCTCTTCCCCCGTTGCCTCAGGAGGGAAAATATTGCTTGTGATGTGTATGAAGTGCTCTGGCCAGACCCAGCCCAAAGTATTGTATACTGTAGTACAGTGCATTGTAGGCTGTATACTGTACAACAAACAAATTGTCTGGCTCTGGTCATTGTGCTTTCCATTTGTTTACAGTACTGACTGCTAAATAGATTTTGACTGGTTACAGGTTCATATCGACAAAGAACAAGAATTACAGTATCACAGGAACAAAGGACAAGTTTGTGAGATGCAGAGTACAATGCTGTAAAAATAGGGGTATGAGGAGGAGGAACAAAAAGTAGAGTATAATTTCTGATAAATTTTGAGCTTCTATGATTGAACATGTTTTCATTCATCAAAAGACAATGACGGAAAAATATGAAATTTGTTTTGAGATTAAAAATGTATTTCTCCCTGAGAACTATAAGTTTTGAACAATGTGTTTTCTAGTGTTTGGTTTTGAGCACAGGTAAATCTGTTTTGAGGCGAAAGTTTCATTTTGCAAGAGACAGAGGAATCCGAGGTTTTGTAAATAGTGCTTGAAGCTGAGGTTTTGTGTTTAATGTTTTTTTAGAAAATGGAGCAAGGTTTCAGAAATTGTGTTTTAGCAATTGAGAAAAACTGTAATAACATTTCTGTTTGTAATGTTCCAATTACACACACACACGCACAAAGTAAAACTATACAGACTAATACATTAATAACTAGACAATTCCCCGCCGGGGAATCGCAAGAGTGGGCTGTGCGCTTTGCCCCGTGACAAAAAAAAACTATGAAAGCTAAAGCAAAAGTTCCCACGTTGATAATTTGGACTTTTATCTACATTTTAAAGTTTGAATGGTGCGTCTAGGTCAACGTATGCCAGAGATGTCGATGTTTGAAATCTTTATTTCGATCTTTTCACCTGGTCTCATTCACTTTGTGTGTGTGTTTGTTATTCCCTTATGGGAAAGTTTACGCAGGTTTTCGCGACTTACCATTCAAACTTTAAAATGTAGATAAAAGTCCAAATTATCAACGTGGGATTTAACTTTTGCTTTAGCTTGCATAGTTTTTTTCCGTCACAGGGCAAAGCGCACAGCCCACTCTCGCGATTCCCCGGCTGGGAATTGTCTAGTTATTATTCTCCATCCCGCCTTTTTTCTGTCGCTAACACCGTCCCACACCGTTGGTCGCACACAAACACAAAATATATCAAAACGTGCGGCTTGGTCTGACTCGGTATGCTATCATTCAGATTTCCAGAATATAAATATTACAGAATACTTAATGAGTGTGTATGGCGGAGTGTTCGTGCAGCAGAGTGGGGGAGCCAACTGACAGAGTGCGGGAAACTCAAACATTTTCTCCGAAATTTTCCCTTTCCGTGACGATCCCGGCCACACATGTCACTTTAAGGCCTTTCCCGCGTGATGGTGAAGAAATTTTGCCGATATTATGTTTGGTTTTGGATAAATAGCACTAGTTTGACGTCCTAGATGTGAGGCTAAAATCACTCTGAAACCAGCTGTCTCAGCCACGATTGCTAGGGCAGTTCGACAACCATCCCCACGGCAACCAGGATCAGCTGGGCTAACAGAGGGAAGGACAGACACAGACATGCAGAGAGAGACAGATCCCACAGACAGACACACACACACACAGAGACAGACACACACACAGAGACAGACTGACAGACAGACAGACAGACAGACACACACACACACACACACACACAGACACACAGACACACACACACACACACACACTCAGTGTTTGTGTGTCTGCGACTTTTTTGACCTCATCCCATTCATTCCTTATGGAAAGGTTTACGCAGGTTTTCGCTACTTACGTCGCAAAATCATGAATATTCTGGAGTTCTGATTAATAATCCGTGTGTGTCTCTGTGTGTGTGTGTGTCTGTGTGTTTTTGTGTGTCTGCAACCTTTTTTGATCTTGTCCCATTCATTCCTTATGGGAAAGTTTATGCAGGTTTTGAATATTCTGGAAAAGTGAATGATAGCATACCGAGTCAGATCGAGCCCCACGTTTTGATGTATTTTTTGTTTGTGTGCGACCAACGGTGTGGGGCGAGTTAAGTGCCAAAAAAGGAAGGAGAATGAATAATAATAAAAAGAAGACGCGCAAGCAATAACAATAGTGGGCTGTGTGAGTATGGACACCTATAGCTCTACTATAAAGGTGTCCATAGTGGGCTGTGAGCAAAATGATCATATGTTTTTACTTACAAACATTAGTTTTGATTGAAGTTGAAGAAATATGTTCTCTCATTTATTTTTTTTAATTGCAACCTGTCCTGTTCCGATCTCAAAAATAAAAATGTTGATTGTCACTTACTCTTTTTTGCTCTCAAATCTCTTTTTTGGTTTCAAATCTATTCTATTTAATTGAATAATAAAGGAACAAAATTCTCTCCATAGAACCACACGGTCCACTGACACACACGCGGTTCTGATCCAACTGGTTCGTAATAAGGCGGACATACTCACATCTCCTCGTGTTTCTCTATTAAATCCATCTCCCCATGTAGCTCTGCAGACATTACCAAGGCGTTATTACCGACAGCACACACGTTTCCTGCTTCGCCGGTTCCGTGTTATCCAGCTGACCACAGCTTAACAACATGACCGGGTTGTGTACTTCAAAACAAAAGCACAACTCGTCTGGCGGAAATCGCATCACCTTTTGAGCTCGTTTTAGTGAAAGTCTGCCTGCTTCTGGTTGTAGTAATCATCATTTTAGCACCGTTACACACATGTGTCATAACGCTTAACGTTTACCACTTCATTAAAAGTGATCGGGTTATGTGCGCAAATGATGGGTAATTACTATGAAACATCGGATCGGAAGTTCTTCGGCTATGTCGGACAGCTTGTCTGTCATGGCTTTCAGTAACCACAGCAACCAAGAGGCGGGGTAGGCTATCTGCTGCCCCCTGCTGGCTCTATTACAGAAAGCAGTGTTTGGGTTATTTTAATGTTTATATTGCATGTGCTGGTCTCTCTGCTCGAGAACTCAGTAAATGGTAGTATTCAATTTTAGACATAAAGCTGCAGCCTTAGCCTATAGGTCTGTGTTTTCAGTATTAGAGTCTCATTTAATTGTAGGCTATAATACTGTAAGGACTGAGGTAATTACTAGGCACCAGAGTCAAAGCTCAGTTATTTTTGTATAATTGTTTTAAATGTCATATTCTCCATAGTTTATTTATTTTAATGTTAATATTCACATATCTTGAGATGATCAGATTTCTGCTCCATTACAACGAGAAAGAAGAAAACTCGAGAACAACAACTACACTGCTGATCTGACCTGATTATGCTTTGTGAAGTAGTCCGTCTGGAGAATAGATCACCACCCAGAGGAACCTGGCATCATCAGGATATTGTCTGCTGTGGCCTGGATTGAGAGGAAGTCCTTCACTTCCTGTATTAGTGTTGGATCACAGGACGAAAGGTTTCACCAGGATCCTATATTCTGTCTCCAAGATGCTTTTTTGAATGTTTTGTATTCATCATGAAAAACAATGACTACTTTCTCTAATCACAATGCCGCATTTTTAAGATGAACGACTTAAAGGTCCAGTAGGGGGATCTAAATGTAGAATGATTTTCATAATCATCCCAAGTTTGTACAGTTGCTCAGAATGGACAAACCAAACTGTGACTCTGTACAGTCACACATCAGAGGGTTGGCTCATCTATCTGTCAGGAACAGACCATGGCACTTAACCATGCAGACAGATTGGGCCTTATTCCTCCTTCAATTGTCAAAGTTTGTCATGGTGAAGAATGTTGTCTAACTATGAAGAGCAGCAGAGTCCAAGTTGTATTTTTGTAACCTATTGTCTGCCACTGAGTATGGAGGAGTAAATTTACCACAATCAAAATAAATGAATAAGTGGCAATGAATACATGAATATCCTATTAATACACAAAAATAATATTGAAAATAAATGTGAGCATTAATAAATAATTATTATATAATAATTATTTAACTATAATAAAAAATTAAATCAATATACTAAACTGTATCATGTATGTGTGGTCTATGAACATTAGAAAGAATCTGTACAACAGCAGCCTAGGAAAGCAGTCTTAACTTTTTCAGTCAAATAAATAGCTTGTTTTTTCTTTTTCAAATTATTTTTGTGCCCTTATTAACAGGACAGCTTCAGAGATGACAGGACACAGGATGAGAGAGAGGGGGAATGACATGCTGCAAAGGGCCCCAGGGTGGGGCTCGAACCCAGGTCCACTGCAGCGAGGACACAGCCTGTGTACATGGGACGCCTGCTCTACCAACTGAGCTAATTGGCAGTAAACAGTAAATAGCTTTTATTCTTTTCTTTGAGTGAAGAAGCATTTCTGTGTTTATATGCAGGAGCAGATTTGGACTGTGCAAGCCATTACTAGAGTATAAATGTCAAGTATCCTCCTTTTATTAGTCCCACAACAGGGAAAATCAGAGTTCTGGAAGCTAACACATACTCTACGTATCTTCTGTCTCTGGTCAGGTATGGCAGGAGATGTCCGTTTAATAAAAAAAAGAAAACATACTGAAATGTCTCATTCAATAATTTAGAAACAGGAGGGTCACGTGGTGGCAAGCTAGAGGACAGACGTGTCGATGTGAGCTCCGTATTTATTGATTAAAATAACGATTCATATGTACTGATAGTCTAAAATAAAAGCGCGAACCGCTTGCCAAATACAACAGGGACGGATTTTCTTCCTCATACATGTCTAAAACGTGGAAGACGACAGGTAGAAGACAACCGGGCGCAGCTACTACAA
>CAEMYA010000771.1:19707-52650 GCA_903131615.1 Diplodus sargus | reverse complement strand
TTATCATGTTTTTTCTGCAGGGGGAAGGATTCAAATCTTTGGTAAAGTTTTAAAAATCAGAATACATTTTGCCCTCGCATTCAACACAATCTATTTTGTGCTGTGTGAAAAAAACACTTTCACATTTTCAATCAAAATGCAAAACCACAAGTGTTCAGTTGACACTGTTGATCACAGAGGTCCAGAATATCATCAAAATCAGTGGCTAAATCAGAACATCCTTATGTCAATGAAATATGGAAACGTGCGTGTGTGTGTGTGTGTGTGTGTGTGAGACGGGTTACTGCAGCTGAAGCAGGAAACATTTCAGACTGCTCTTTGCTTGTAGGCCACAAAACCACTTAAAAATACATCTCTGGAGAAAAGGTAGTGAGGAATGGAGACTATATACACAAGGCCTTGGGAGGTTGGAGCAAGTAATCACACCTCTGTCAACAAGCACGGATCTCGACTGGGCTCCAAATGTAGTTTTTGCTAATCAATCACTTTAATACTACACAGCAGACACACATTGTTTTGCAGTTTGTGTCAAACTAAAATGATCCTCTCAGGTCTGCCTGCTATGGCAGTTAAATCATTCCTGGTCAGAGCCCTGGATTTGAACGACACGGTTGATGCTTTTGTTTAGATAGTGGAGATTGAAACACCTGCACAAGGTAAGAAAGATAGAAGATATGTTTCTGAGCTTAATGAGAAGGGTAACAGACTGTCAGACCATGTGGTCAGTGAGTGGTGTGTAAGTTGACTGCAGCTGGCAATTTGTTTTAATTCAGAGGATAAGGCTGACAATAGGTCTACACACATTCAATGTCAGCAAATCCAAAGAAAATGACAATGAACTGGTGCTACTTATAAACTGTTTTAAGAAATTACTGGGTGAGTGTGTTATTTTTTTTATTATTGTTTTTTTTATAAAACTATCTTTTAAGTCTTGGGTAGGAACCAGTGGGCTTGGGCTGAGTGCCAAAGACTTGTTAGTGAAATCTGAAAGTATGGAAAGATGCAATAACTTTTTTCAATAACAGGACAAATATGGAGGAAAGCGAGGCACATCTCTCAAGTTTGAGAGGAGTCGGTGGGTACCACTGCAATATAAAATGAATGATCTGTGATTCCATTTCTCAACATTCATTCTTTAAATGTTTGTCATATTATTTGACTAAGAAAAGAAAGCAAAATATGCTGAAAGCTAAAACCGCTTTTACTTTCAGCACACGGGGGCAGCTGTAGCTCAGTGGGTAGAGTCGGTGGACTAGTGATCAGAAGGTCGCTGCTTCGAATTCCCGGCTCCCCTGGGGTGGGACTGAGCTACATGTAGAAGTATCCTTGAGCAAGATACTGAACCCCAGAATTGCTCCTGATGTGCAGTTGGCACCTTGTGTGGCAGCCACTGCCATCAATAAGGGTCCTACAATGAGCTAGTGACTCATTCAGGGGGTGTACCCTGGTCTACGCCCATCGAGTATATTTGGATTTGGCCCCGCAGTAAGCCCCGCAACCCGTCAGGGGGATAAAGAGCGGCAACATCCTGCGACCCTAACAGATAAGCGGAAAAGAAAACGAATGAACTTTCAGCACATTTAAGCTGCCACTGATAATTATGTAACTTGAATGATGAGACTTTTTGTGGTTTTGTGTCATACAAATGAAGAAACATGTAAATATCCTCTCAAAGCAACACTTGAATATTTGAATATTAAATGTTATAAATACACTTTTATTAGCAATATTTGATTCTGGGACGTTATGACAATAACTGGCAATATTAAGTGCTATTTCATACATGCCAGCAGGTCAGTGGCCTCAGGCTTCAAACTGAGACCATTTACCTTCTTCTCTATCATCACTTTTGCGCGGGCAGAGCTCCACAGTCAAGTTAGTAATGGTAAATATCCAATTCAGTTAGACTTTCAAAATAAAGCTTGCTGACAAACATTCACTTATAGTTTCATGTTATGACTTTTGGACTGTTATCAATGTTGTGAAAAGGTCACAGTTTGGCTAGGTTTAGGCACAAAAACTACGTCACCTCACTTATGTAACTTATGTTAAGTAAAACAAAAAAAAAGTTCTTACTTACATAACTTGAAAGTCAACAGTCAACCTTGACACTTGGGACTCGTCTCCTACAGAGAAGTTCTGTGTACGACCCATCAACCACACTAGAGGAGCACCTCCAGCTGGGTTAGCTGATGGTGGAGGGGTATCTACAGCATCATACTAAGAAGCATAGGGCCACTGAGCAGACTGCTGTGTTTGACATGTTAGGAGCGAGAACAGGCTGGGGAAAGCTTTGTCATGTTCGACAAATAGATGTATCTTTTATGAAATCTAGCCACACCCTTGAGCGCTCCCTCTCATCTATACATGGGAATTGGTACTTATGGTTTTTCCAAACTCAACTTCAAGATGAGCACTTCCAAATTCTAATGACGTTTGGAAAAACAATAATTAGAATGAAAGCGCATGTTTCTTAACGCAAGGGATAAACTTTACATTTCATATATAAATACCACATATTTCTTGTCAGATTCTTGCCTTTTACACCACATCAAACCTGTATAGCACCTAAAGACTCTGAAGCAGAATAAGCAGGCCGTTTAGCTGTTTTTACTCTGACATAACAAAAATAAAATGAATAGCTTGAATCAAGACAGTTTTAAGACTGTTTGAACCCTGTTTCAGATTTCTAAAACCTATCCAACTTGTTGCATAGAGTTTGTTTTTGACTCTGCTTTTCCCCTGCAATATCACACTGATTCAACCCTGTAACGAGGGCTCTGCATACCGGCCTTTGTGTTCTTAATCCGTGCTTGTCTGTCGGAATGAATCTATGACTGGAAAAAAAAATGCAATTTTCAGAAAGATAGGGAATGTCATGTTGTTGCATCATCTGTTGTGTCAACTTTGCAAATGTAAAATCACTCACTATTGGTGGCATTGTATGTGTGTGTCTGTGTGTGTCTGTGAGTTCAGATGATATAGCAGCATACAAGAACATAGAGGACTGAGAAGGAGTCCGCTTCCAAATGGCTGGAAATCAGCTGTAAGTACTGGAGTGGACGTGGTGGAGATGGACCGGCCTGAGGCAGGAGGCCAGAAAGGACATGTACATAAACCACAAAGTTATTATGATAAGGATATATTCATATATGTATACATACAGTATTTCCATATATTAAAAAGCATAATATGAATTATACAAAGAAATAATAAAATTTCACAGTAGCAGTTGTTATACCACCTCAGGTATTCTAACATGGGTGTGACTTACAAATAAGGAGAAGTGACAGGAAAAAACAAGGCAAAGAAACAGATAAAGATGAAGAGGGAATTGATTTTAGAAAACAAGCACTACTTTCCTGTGGCAATATGCTCCAAGATCTCGGTTCTGGGGATAAATGAGAAGTAATATGAGTACTATAGATGAGGAGGGCGGAGGTGGTCACGCTGAGTTTTTGTCACTGAGGAGGAGAGTTTGTGCCTTCTCTGTCCTTTGTCTTAAATCAACTGGTAGGTGGCAGGCAGAACAATGTCCTTCATAGAAGCAGTTGGTTTAATAAGGGCCAAAGCCGTGGAATGTCAAAAAAATCTGAGCTTGAGTGGAGAAAAGCCAAGTGTGTCAGCTTTAGTATAGGCAGTAACACTGACATTATATAGTGCAAACAAGAAAAGACAGAAAAGTGTTTCTCGTTGCCTACCGACGCCATCATGAAACTTAAAAACGCGGTGCAAACTCTTCAATAGGAGAACATTAAGACATAAAATGGCGAAAAAAATAAATATCAAAAACTTTTTATCAGTGTAAAAAAGTAATCAGGTTATTCATTTTAACCAAGAGTCTGGCATAAAAAGGCCTCAAAAAGTCTTGTCCACAATAGTTCCTTGACGTTTTACAAAGTTTAAGTGCCTCCTTCATAGGGCTCAGGGACCTTGCAGGGTGTTTGGACCCATACGAAGCCCTCAGCTCAGCTCCAGGTGCCCAAGAGGCCTCTCTTAGACCAGCGACTCCATGCTCTCTGCTTGGTCAGACTGGTCAGACATTGACACCATGGTCCCATTAAAGTCCCTGGTCAGAAGGCCCGAGTTGTTGTCCTTGGTGCTGACGAGGCTGAGCAGAGCTTTGTATAGGTACTGGTACTGGTCCTGTGGACACACGGAGAAGAGAAGAGGTGAGAAGTATAACAATGGTCATTGTATCTTCTGGTCATTCCATCTTCTTTTTAGAAAACTGGGTTTAAAAATATAAAAAAAAATAAGAATTGAGTGGTTGCATAATTGTTTGATTTCCATCAATACATAAAGTAAAATCACTATAAAACAGAAAAAAATTGGTGTTTTTTTCAATTCCTGAGCCTAGATGTGGTCACTCAAAAGGAAAGAGCACCAAGTGTAGGACTGCTCATGTAGGGACTGTGTTTCTTTAGCCCTGGCTGAAAAGTCTTTGACAATCTACTTTTAAATGATTTTAGACACGGCAGAACAAGGCCTGTCATCAACAGAAATCTCACTGCAGGCAAATGAGCCATCAATTGCGATAACCCTATAAAGCCAGCCTGCACTTGGATTCTGTTGCATGTGGGCTTGCAGTGTTACGGTACTGGTGCTTGGAGTGGCCAAAGAGGACTAAAGACTTGCATAACAGCACATCACTGCCTTATATCACATATCATGATTCAATGAAGTCTTGTCAAGTGTGATGTGATTTGTGTATTTTGCACCAAAAATCAAATTATTACTACATTTTGTTTTTTTAATACCCATTCATGAAAAAATAATTGAATGACCATGGCACACAAACCAACCACCATCCTTTTTCCTTTTTTATTCATGTCCTCCTCGTGCTTCAGCCTGCAGTTATGCTGAGGCAGAAAAGCCTTGCTGAATGTGGATGCAAACCTGCTATGTGCTGCCATTGTTCACCATACTGAACTCAATTCATCCAGACCCTGGTTTTCTTTTCAAATGGTCAGCACAACCCCAGCTAAATGACATGCTCTCAGTTTGATGCTCATGTCTTTTATTTGGATTGTAGCAATGTTACAGTATAAACAGGATAATCCACTCTCACCTGTGAGGTTTGAAAGGTAACTTAATGACAGTATTTTCAACTGCACAGCTTGTCACGTAATCTTTCTTTATAGCTGCTTTGTGAGTGACAGATCACTTATTGAATTCACTGAAATGATGATATACTTGGACTCCTTTTGAACAAGAAGCATTATTGTACTGTATATCTAAGGAATGTTAAGGAATAGAGTATATCTTGAGGTATTATTTCAGTTGTAGTTGTCAAACTCACAATGTCTGTGAAGACCCCTCGCCTCATGAGGTTGATCATCTTGGCCACTTGATAGACGTCAACGGCACCCTCACTCTCAAGCTGCTGAGACAGGGTGGTGAGTGCACACAGCAGTCCGGCTGACACTGCTCCCAACCTGACAGACACACACACACGCACACACGGTCAGGGTCTGGAGTTAGCATGCATTTCCACAATAATATCAGAAAAGCTCTTACAGTACGTTTGTCCTCTGCTGGTTTGTTAACATCATTTCTGGATCTTTACAGGTATAGCAGGAATGGTGTTAGAAACTTGAAGATGGTGAAAGAGGAAGAGGTCCCAGGGGTATCAAAATGAAATCTATCTTCTGTGTGACATTTGGGCGTGATATGAAAAGATCACAGAAAATTACAAACTAGTATCACAGCAAATTTCAGTTTGTATCTATATTTGTCCAGACTAATATAATGTATGTATTGAAGACTTTGAAAATGGGCATGATATGGGACCTTCAATAACTGCAATGAAATTCCTTCAAATTCATACTTTTATTTTGGGTGTTTACTAGAAAATGCTTTAATCTTCCAAAAAACGTGTGTTTTTTCCCATTCTGTCCATTACTGCAGCACCTCTATTCACTCTCTCTCTGAACGCTTTTATTTAAAAAAGATTTTAGTGCCTGTTTCTTTAAGGCCAACCTCCCAAACCCCTGCTCAGTCAGTGTTTTTGCAACCACAGCCATGCTCGGGACATTGTCATTTGCAGTCCTAATTGCTCATGTGTCATCCAAATCTGCTAAAACATAGTACAACACAATATAGACACTCCAAAAAATTCACTTCACTGGGCAGAAGATGCTTAAAATGGGATACATCTGAAATATGTTGGAACTGCACTCAAAACAACCCTGATGGTTGTATTCATGCTATCCGGCACGCACACCCATTCAACAATTTTGGAAAAAAAGTCACAGAGTCACTTCCTGTGTCCCTGGGCAGCGACCTCCTTTTATCCCCCTCGCTCTGTGTACTAAGCACATCAACCTGAATTAACCTGAACAAATCAAATAGTAATTTACTCCTCAGTGACCTAACCATCGCCAAGACAACTATCCCAATAAACTGTATATCAAAGATAGAAATAAACATCACACAATGGAAAAAGATCCTTATGGATAATAATATATCTATGGAGAACTTATCTACCTCCATCCAATACACTGCCCTACCATACTACAAGCCCTCTCCATCTGCTCACCACTCATTCCTTTTTTACAAACATGATCATATTGGTCACATAATTTTTTTTGCTTAATTTACAAACACACCAACAACACACTAACAAGCATACTGATCCAGGGAGGCGGTGTACATGATTTGTTTGGGTAGGTGGCACATGGCATTTAGTATCCACATGAATGCCAATCAGTTGGAACACAAATGGGTCACAGGACCCAGTAAAACAGAAGCAAGGCCTGACTTATCTTAAATCCCAACAAACCGATGTAGCCTTTATGCAGGAGACCCATCTAGATGACTCAGAGATAATTACATTTAAGAGAGACTAGGTTGGCCAGATATTTCATAGCTCTTAGTCTGGCAGAAAGTGTAAGGTGGCAATATTTGTCCACAAAAAAAACTAAACTTTGCAATGATGAGGCAACATAATGATAATGAAGGCAGAATAACACGTGTGAAGGCCAAGATAAATGGAACTAAGATTAATTTGTGCAATATGCCTCAAAAATGGAAGAGCCAGAATCATTCCATAAGGGGAACAAATGCTGGGGAATATATTGGATGGAAACATAATCATTGCAGGATTCAAGATGGGATTCTAGATAAAACTTTGCCCACTAGTAAAATACCAAAAGATAGAAAGGCCATACATTTGCTGATGAAGGATCTGGGCCTGGTTGATATCTGGAGGCTTGTAAATCCCAGAAAAAAAGAAAATATCTTTTTATTCGCACAACCATGAATCACATTCATCACAACAGAGTATCAACATTTTTCTTCTAATTTTTTGTTATCAAATGACCTCAGAGGAGGGGTGGTGGACTGTACAATTGGGCCTATTGCGGTAACAGATCATGCAAGTGTGCAGTTGGGCATGAACATTGCGACAGTTGTGAAAAGCAAGTGGAGGCTAAATGTGTCTTTATATCAAGATCAAACATTTACCAATTCATTAGGGGAAGGTCTCAAATATTTCTTTGAGACAAACATGGGTTCAACAGAAACATTAGGTGCTGTATGAGGGGCAAAATAATAGCTTACTCATGTAAAAAGAAAAAGGAAACCCAAGAAAAAATGCCTAGGATACAATCTCAACCTGAAGAAGCAGACAAATAATTAGCAGACAATCATACTGCTTATCGTCTGAAGCAAGTGTCTGAATTGAAATTCCAATTAAATGACTTAAACAACAAAAAAGTAGAATATGCAATGTTCAGGTTCAGGTAAAGCGGAGAATGGGCAGACAAACTGCTGGCGAAGCAGCTGAAACAAAAAGATGCAAGCTTTACAAAACAAATTTAAAAAATGGGGATGTACGGACTGGTGTTGAGGAAATGAATGAGGTATTTATGGATTTTTATACCAGACTTTATAAATCAGAAGCTGATCCATCATCCAGACCAGAGCATGTGAGCGGAACTGAGTGGCGAGAATTTCCGCTCCCTGCTCACGTAGGTGTTCGCTCCATCGCTCAAAGTTATACCAGACAGCTCCGCTCCAAGACCGCTCTCCACTCAGCTAAAATTTCATTCAGCTCCGGTGAAATCACTCCACGCTCGCTCAAATTTAAAAGAGGGAGCATTTCCTATGACCTATCTGCTTGCTGTTCGAAATATTTTACAAACTCCATCTCTCAACGAATGACCTCTCATGTAGGCTAACCCTTTAAGGCACACGTGAGTCTGGACTTGTGCATGCCCTAGAGTCGTGGAGAGCGGTATCGGAAAGGAACTGGAGCGAAACGGAACCATCGCTCTGGCCTTTGGATTAAAACCCGCTCTGCGCTCCAACTATACTGCGCACGCACCGCTCCGTTCACATGCCCTCATCCAGACTAAGCAAATGGAGGAAGTTTTACAGAACAGGAAGTAAGAAAATGCTATTTCATCACTCAAAGTAGGTTAATCATGGGAATTGGATGCGTTAACAGTAGAATATTATAAAAAAATATATTGATATACTGGCGCCTGTACTCACAGGTGTATACAGGTAGCACAGGCGGCGGGTGGGCCTGAAGTTTGGGAAGGCTGCCTGATTACACAGCGCAAGGATGAAACTGCTGATCATTAAATATATAATTAACTATATGCAATAGTCTCAGTCAGTAGCATAACATCATGGTGATAAATATAGCCTACATAAATATTTTTTTAGTGCCCCTAAACACAAGCGCATGCTCGTGCGCACTGCACGGCACGCACACACACACACACACACACACACACACACACACACACACACACACACACACACACACACACAAGAGAATTTCCTTGTGGTCATCGGGAGTGCCAGGATTTTTCCCGGTGGGCCGATCAATAATGGGCCGACGGACGGCCGGTTTTTATTTTATTTTACTTTATTTCTTTATTTATTCTGCTGCGCCTTGCCTTGGTAACTACCGTATATTACCAAATAACCACAGGGTTCCCTTTAAAAGCTGGGTATATATTCTGATACATAACCAAATAAATGTCGGGTCTAATTTATATATATATTTTAAATAAAGGAAGGAGACGCGACCGCTGACACTGCACGTTTATCTTCTCGCCTTTTTCACATATTGTACTGCTTTCTGTCTGTCAGTATCACACTGATGATCGCCATGGCTCCGGTACAGCAAAAAAATTAAAAGTAAGACTTGAAATTCAAACTTGCTGTCGTAAAATATGCAGAGGAAAACTCGGGAGAAGCAGCTGCTAGACGAGAAGCGCCAGAAGAGAGTGAGAGATTGGCGAAAAAATCAAGCTGAGCTTCAGCGTCTGTCCGAGGAGGACAGCAACAGGGCCAGGCTGGGAGCGAGCGAGGAGCCTGAGATAAACATGCGGGGATGAGTTATCAGCAAACGGGCAGGCCACGAGAGTGTCCCGCAAAATGATCAGGGCGATGGAGAAACAAATGTCCTCCACCGTGAGTGACAGCAGAGATGAGGAGTTTGCAGCGAGTGCTGGTCGCTGAATCGTTTCCTCCGCCGCAACAACTTCACTTACAGAAGGATGCCAGAGAATTCACCGAGAAGATGGCGAATTAAACCCGGATTTTTGAGAGGAAGGAAACCTGTACCAAATTGCCGCCTGGTCTGTTCAGTGATTGAAACAAATAAACGGTAAAAAATGAAAAATAAACAGGTGCCTGCATATCGATGACCAGCAGCAGCCAGTCCATCATTCATTCATCATCCATTCCGGTCAGTGTTGCTGGCCGCTTCTGAAATATTTTCATCTGATTTTTCCTTCTGTTTAAAAAAGGATCAGATATCCATGTGGGATTTCAAAAATCACGCGCCAAAGCGACAGCGGGTGTTGACTGGCTCTTTTTGACTGTCACCATGGCAACGCGTTCTCATATTTGTCAACATTGTGACCACTGCAGCGACAACCTCACACACACTGAGGTTGTGCTGCAGCTGCGGCCCGTTCATAATAAGAAATCATGTATAATAATATGGACACATTATGTGCATATTATTATACATGATTTTCACGATTTTCCAGCATAAAATTTGGGAAGGCTCAGCCTTCCCTAGCCCCCATTACCCGCCGCCCATGCATGGTAGCATTCACATTAGGGCAACTGGCCGACACATTTAACGAGGCTTTAATAACATTGATTTTGCAGCATGACAAAGAACCCATTGAGCCGTGTAGCTTTAAACCAGATAGATATAGATAGTAGTTATTACTTAAGTGCTTGTAACAAGGATGGAGAGTGTACTACCACAGGTCATACACATGGATCAAGTTGGTTTTGTTAAAGGGCATTCATCATTAGACAGTGTTAGACATTCATTACATCTGGCTAGCCGTAATGAAAAGGAACTCATAACTGCCTTTTCACTTGAAGCCAAAAGGGCGTTTGATAGACTGGAATGGGCTTTTCTCATGCATACATTGGAAATGTATGGCTTTGGGGAGGGATTTTTTAAAATGGGTTCAAATAATCTATTCATCACCAAAAGCATCTGTCCTGACTAATGGTCTGATGTCACCGCTGTTCAACCTTACTCGAGGCAAGGAGGTCCTCTTAGTCCTCTGCTGTTTGTTTTATTTCTAAAACCACTTGCTGCAACAATAAGAGCAGACTCACATTATGGGGTATGGGTGGGGGGTCGTGAAAACAAATTATCTTTGTATGCAGATTACTGATCTCAGACCCTGGTTAATTTATACCTCTCATTTTAAGCACAATAGGCTCATTTTCAGAAATCTATGGTTACAAAATTAATTGGCACAAGTTGGAGGCTATGCCTGTCTCTTGGACATGTTTTTCATCAGTTGTTTCTGCTTTCCAATTCAAGTGGATTCCAGAGGGCATGAAGTACTTGGGGTTAAAATTGTGTGCGGATTTAGGGAATACGGTTAAAATCAACATACAACCTTTACTTGGGACATAACGAACAATCTGGAATGATGGAAGAGAATTCATCTTAGCCTGTGGGGCAAACTAAATACCATTAAGATGGTGATAGGTCCTCAATCTAATTACATATCAATGATGTTACCACTAAATATACCAAATGAGATATTTCAACAATGTAATCGAATCATCAGAGACTACTTATTGAATGGGATGAGGCCAAGGATCAGCTTTAAGAAGCTATGCACTCTGAAATGTGGAAATATACATTGTGTCATTTGGAATGGCCAAGTTAGTGAAATGTTGGGCACAATACGATCCTTGCTTGGATTTTTACAAAAATAGGGAAATCTATGATGGCCCTTTTTAAATCAATACAAGTCGTTTCGCAGGTGAGACAAACAGATGGAGAAATGAAGCCCATATTCAAGCACTCCCAGTGGGTATAGTCATATATAGGCATATAGGTGCATTAAAGGAAAATTTCCATATAGACAAGTTTATTCTTCTATTGAATTGAATAATCAAACTGGAAAAGTTGGCAGGGGAGTGGTATATGTGTGATTAATGATTTGTGTAGAGAAGACACATTTAAGACATACATATCAGGATCTAGCTGAGCAGTATGACTTGGAAGAGAAGGAAGAATTCTTGAAATATCTTCAGCTAAGGAGCGTTACAGGGAGCCTGTTCAAACTTTACGAGGGTTTTGAGGAATCCAATATGATATAGAACCTTTTTGACCTACCAAACATAATGCACAGTGCTTCACTGTTCTACAAAGCCGTTATAAATACATAAAATGACAAGTGTGAATATCTAAGTGCAATTTGGAAAAGGGACTAAGGACATGATGTTGGAGAGGGGACATGGCAGGATATAATATCCAGTACTGGCTGGGCCACAAGAGATACTATCTTGTTATTGATATTAAATAAGAACATATTACAAGTAACTTTATAATCTACAAAATTATACATGATACAAGATAAAAATTGTTGGAAACGTAAGGATGCAGTGAGCACATTCGTGCATGCTATGTGGGAATGCTATGTGGTGAGTCATTTTTGGAGGGATGTGCTGGCAAAACTGGGTGAATCGGTAAAACAGTCATTACCACACTCCACTCAGTTTTTTAGGGGATAAAACATGTTTGCCACCGGGTGTCACTAAAGCTCAGTTTGGCTTATTGGTAAATAGTTTCATTGCTGCAGCAGGAGTTGTTTTAAGGAACTGCAAAAACACGAAAACCATATAATTCACTGAATGGATTAGACTAATGACAGAAGCTGCCTCTTTTGAATACTTATTTGCCCAAATGAACAATACAAGTCTGAAGTCTGGGATAACTTCTTTCTATTTATTAAGGGCTCATGAAAAAGTATATATGGGTGCATCTGTGAAATATTTTCACTGTCATTATAGACTGTTTTGTTCTTGTTCCGTTTGCTGTTTTTTTTCCAGCCATATGCCTTTGGGTTTAAATATCTAATTGAAAGAAAATAATTGAATTCACCATCCACAGGAACAAGCCCCTTCTCATTAGGTCTGGGTGAGATCTGGGTGGGTGAATGAACAGCATCAGGTGTCACAAAAGTAAATCACTAAGTTCACTTGTTTTGTTTCCTCTTATCGCAAAACAATTCTGATATGGAATGATGTGAAAACCTTTACAAGTCAGTGTCTGGGATGTCCTTGACAGCCGCTCAACCAGGGAGTGAAAACCCACACAGTTGAGGGATTTCATCTCTGAGATTAAAGATTTCTTAGCAAGTGAATCTGCCTGAGAACGACAGCTCAGCCTGGTGTGAGGCTCCTGAGAGAACGGTGGGTCGCCTTCACAATGTTAAGGGTCTCCTCTTCCATTAGCAGCCCTGTCAGGAGCTCAGCAGAAACCACTGCTAACAACCCATGCCTGGCTGAATAATGAGTGTGCAGACAATTAGGACGAGACTCTAACTGACAATCTCTACGACGCCGAAAGCCGGCTGTGCCATAGCAACCAGATGAAGTACTACAATTAGTCACTTTTCTTCTAGAGGATGCGACAAGCAATCTTCATTATTCTAATGAATAAACATGAGCGGAGCGTCTGGATTAGAGTGTCATTCAAGAACACTAATGTGTGTCAATACTAAAGACACTTTCATTATGTTTAATTAGGCAGTTTACTGGGTGTCTTTCCTCACTATGCTTGCAGCAGAATAGTCACACTGCCAGTGTCTCTGTATGCCTCATCCATTTCATCAAACTAAAACTTACATTGCAGAAAAACGAATAAATCTGTAACAAAGCACAAAAGTGCACATTTTGTCACATATTGCCGTACTTCATGCAGATACATACAGATATGTATTTTAATTTTTACATTTCCCTTTCTTGTTATTTGTACCAAATGGCCAAGTTGTCTGTCTCTGGAAGTTTAAGGCTTATTTACATTAAGTGGTTTCTGGCCAAATTGAAATTGAAATGTACAGGAATAGTTTATTTGATATTTTATTGCATGACTTTGCCAAAGTCTTATCAATAAATCCAGCGCCGCCCCCCCTACACGCAGAACATGTGCTGTGCGTGGGGCCCCACGATCCATGGGGTCCCCCATTTTGCGCAAGGGGACGCATTCTCTGCAAATGCGCAATGATTGACAGCACGCGGCATCTAACCAATCAGCGATGCACCGACAGGCAGTTGGATGCAGGTGAAGAGATGGCCTCCAAACAGCAATATGAAACAGGAGCAAGCAAAAGAAAGAAAAAGTCAAAACAAGAGGAGGCTCTTGCTTCACTTGAAGGTGGGCATGTTGTTGAAATAAAAAGAAAATCTCTGAGGCATAAACACTCCAGCTGCTAGCCTGCTTATCATGAGACAGAAGAGAGGATTAAATCTTCCAGCAGCCCTGATAATCATTTATTGAATGTCCTGTTAACTTCACCTCTGTTGAAAAAGGAGTGGTTAATTGACCAGTTGGTGGTCGTATGTTAGCTTAGGTTTATAGCTATCTATCTATATATATATATATATATATATATATATATATATATATATATAGCAATAGCAGTGTAGGAATATGGAAGTACAAAATTCAAAAATAAGTATATAAAATATTGAAATATAATCAAATCAAATCATAATGAATGTTATTATTAATTGTAGTCACATTTGCATTAATTGCATTTTAATCTTTGTGGGGCTAGTATTTATATTACTTTTATTGTGTAATTTACCATTAAGACCAAAACAAATCTTAATAATCTCCTTGTATGATGGATTTCTTGTCATAACAGGGTCAATGCTGCAGTTTGTCACTAAGGGTGACGCGGAGCCAGCACCCAGCACGTCACCAAGGCCATCAAACACCATGTCATCTGTAAAAGGCTTGTTCCATTGTTGAAAGAGGCTGTTCATTTGATTTGTTTCTACTAATAAAGGTTGTAAACCTAAAAGGCATTTCGTGATACAGTCATTTTGTAATGGGGGGGGCTCAAAATACAATTCTGCTTAGGGCCCCAATTTGGCCAGGCGCGGCCCTGAATAAATCACAAGACACGACAAGGCATAGAAGAGACATAGCAAGTGTTGTAGTTCCCTTCGTTCAATCATTTCAAACTATAATTGCATATGCCACTGGGCCCAATGAAATGCAGCACTATCTACAGTACTGTTCTATTTTCACTGAGATTTTCTAATTCAACGCACCTTCATAGATCATTTTGTAATCCAGCTGTAATTTTGGTCACTTTGTTATTGTATAAGTATTATTTGTATTATTTGTGTTTGTATTATTTGTATGTTTTGAGCGTAATGCCCTTTAAGGATTAAGATGACATCACGTGATGACAGTTTTACGATGTGTCAGGAGATTTACGATAGTGCCCCTAGAGAGCATCGCAGGCTCAGATGGTGAAAGCTGCAACATGTGTGTGCCGCCTGTCTGCTCATTTTGATTGGGTTATTTCATGTTTACCTGCTAGTTTGCTGTGAGAGACTGCTGCTGATTCCATGTGGCTTTAAAGGAGGATAGTTGCTGGCTGCCATCTCTGCGATCCCCGTTTGCTCATCTCAGGCAAACCTTCACACATACACAACCCCCCCATTCACACATTATATATACATTCACAAATAGAGCTCTATAAAAACTGAAATTACTTTTGCTGGCCAGCAGTTCATTTTTTTTATAAGGACAATTGAAGGACACTGTTTTGATTTTTTTTTTACTTTTGGATTGAGGACCGTTTCGAGTTTTATTTTCATTTCATGGACTGGAGAAAAGGGTCAAGTAATAACTTGCCAGGTGTAATTCGTAAGTGCATTTGAGCAGAACAATAAGTATATTGTCAAAAGAAAATACACTTCATGTTGATTGAGTGTTATATCTAAAGCTAAGAGGTATACGTTTGACTGTACTTGTACAGAGAACTTGTTATTGAGTATTGCTTAATGGAAGTCTGTTTTTTTTTTTTTTTAGACTCCCAGTGTTATTTGAAGGATTGGTGGAGGTGCATTTCAATCCAGCAAACTGTAAATAAATCTGGATTGATAGTAAACTGCTATCAGGACTCTGACTGAATCTACTTATTGGTTACAATTTCTGCTGCCTTGTGGCTCTCAACCCCATTCTGATGAAGTGCTTTGAGAAACTGGTTCTCCAGCACGTCAAAAACAACATTCCTGCCAGCCTGGACCCTCACCAGTATGCTTTCAGAGCCAAAGGATCTACAGAGGATTCCATATCCACTGGGCTTCACTCAGTCTTCACACACCTGGACAAAAAGAACAGCTACGTCAAGGTGCTGTGTTTTTTTTTTTTATTTGTTTTTTTTTATTTCAGCTCAGCATTCAAAACAATCTTCCCATGAAGCCTATTGGAAAGATTGACAGTGCTGGCCTGGGTACACAATTCTGCAGCTGCACATTGGACTTCCCTACAAAAAGAGGCAAAGACACACACCCCTGTCTATTTCAGTGGAGCTGAGGTTGAGCAGCTGAATAGTTCTAGGTTCATAAGAATTACCATCACTGAGAATTTATCTTGGCCATCAAAGCTAAATTCTGGAGCAAGATTCAGCCCAGGACAGGAAGACTCTATAGCAGGCAATTAAAACATGAATGTTACCCATCTAAAAAGCATTAGCAACATCTGTGTCTGCACAGAACCCAAAGTTACTAAAAGACAACACCCACCCAGCCGCCACTTGACAACACAAACAGAAGTATCCACTGCCGTACCACCAGACTACACAGCAGCTTCACTCTTCCGGCTGTATCTTCCATGAGCCTCCTTAATTCATCATGAACGGCTCAATTTTCTTAAATAGATGTAGCACTAAGGACTCAAACATAGTCTAGTTTTTTAATACCTTGTGTTTTAGAAACACAACAATACATTTAGCTTGTACCTTGTATAATTTACAAAAGGGTAACTTAATAACAATTTATGCACAAAACAAACAGACTAAAAATCAGGACCAGTATAACCCAGGGGCAGTGCATTTCAAAGATTTAAATCACCCAGGAGCCTCCTTGAGGTACAATGGCATTGAGCACATCAGATCCCTGAGATGAGGAGGTGATGCAAATAGATCCTACTCCAAAGGGAAAATCTTTACAATTTCACTCTGCTGACACTCACACCTAGAGGTCTTAATCAAGAGTATAAGATCAAAGATGTTCTCTAAAATCAATATCTGAATTTTACAATGATTCTCCCTATTGACTTCAGGTCGACCCCTGCACATTTTTGTGAAAACAAGATACAATAAAAAAAATCCAACATTGTTTTTTCCCTCTTTGTGATTTTTTTGTGCTTTAAAGTGGACAACTTCCATGGAAGGGTCGGCCCGGTACTGGATTATGATTTTATAAGGTTGCTTTCTCTTTAGGTAAGGTATTTTGAGAAATTAACTCACTAGATGATGAATTTGATGTTAAATAATATAATAATAATAATAATATAAGATGTATTTTTGATGTTTTGATTTATGGCTTTGCATTTATAGCATTTTATTGTGTGTGCACTTCTCTTATGAACTTTTTTCTATGTATTTTGTTGATTATGATGTTGCTGGATGTGTTTATTGTTTTAAATGTTACCCTCTCAGGATGTGGTGAGAGAATATAGAAGTAAATAAAATGTCAGACTGACTCATCGTGGACGATGGTTGGTCCATCACGGGCAGCCGCCTCCTCCTTAATGAAGTTAATGAGCTCGAAGGTGCTGCTGATGGGTGTGTCAGGGTTCGGCCATTTGGGGCACTGAAAGTGACGAACCTCTAATACGTAGTCATCCTGTTAAACAGATAGAGGTCAAGACAGCCAGAAAGAATGCAAGAGAAAGGGAGACAAGAGTTAGATGAAGGATGTTCAGTTTATAACAGTTATATCCATCTCATCCAGCTGACTGGAGCATTGTCTAAAATGGGGTTTTGATCTTCTTTGTTTCTCGCAGGGCTGAAATTAAGGGTGCGTTCCCATCAGGGACTCGGGCCCAGATCTGAGTAAACTTGACCCCAAAGTTCCAGTTCATGTACAGTTCATGAACCGTTCTCGGGCACAGTTTGTGATATGTGCCCGGGTCTGCTTGTAAAAATGGTAGCAGTAATGTAACATCATTATTAATGCAAAGATGAGGATTTTAACACAGTTTAAAGAAAATTAAAATTCCTTTTTGAGAAAATCTACAGCCAAAATATGTTAAAAACTTGTTTTTTCAGCTCCAAAGCTACATTTACAAAGACCTGTGATCATGATCCGTTTTTTACGCAGGACCAAACAACTTGTAGATGTGATAGAAGTACACAGAATAAGAACTGGTAACATCAAATTCAGATTCTTTGTTTGGTTACAAAATTTTTTATTGTTTTACTTTTCATTCATTGAATTACTGTAACCATTCAGCAAAGACTGTTTCACAAACATTATGAAATTTAGCTTTGAAGGCCAAAATTCAGTAAAAGTAAAAACAAAAACAGAACATCAATCAAACACAGCACTCTTTCCAAAAACATTCACTGCATTAATGAATCAGGATTTTGCATGCTTGCAATCAAATCCTTAACCAAAGACGTTTTATTGTTTTTTTTTCTTTTCTTTGTTGTTTACCCACTATTACAACCATAATTCTTAATGTGTTGGAACATGCGCGCACACCACACACACGCACGCCGACTAACCTGTGTAGCTTCCAGGATGAAGTCGTGGATACTGATCTGCTCCTCACTGGACAGACAGAGTCTGTCTTGACTGATGAGGGTGACAGTGAATGCCTCACAGTTCATAGCCTCCTCTCGACTGGGCCAGTACACAAACTCATCCTCTGCCTGCATGAGAACACAGTGGCTGTTTCATGCCTGTGTTTATACATTAACAATGTGTCAAAGAATTACTCTAGTTGTGAATACAGTTGTCTAAGTTATTTTAAAAGGATATTTATTTGATTTGAGAGACCTCGCAGTAGAATCACCTTACATGTGTCTGCAAATGTTACAAGGTGAGACAGGAGCCCTGATATATTTCACTTTTGTGGTTACTAGTTATGTCTGGTCCTTATCGTGTCACTTTCAATCCCAGTCCTGTTTTATTTTGAGAGGCAACACCTTAAATGTCCAATAAATCAATACTCTACCATTTTAATATTGTTGTCCTATAACATTGTCTGACTCTTGCAATGTTTCCACACATTTCTCTACCTCATTAAAACCCAAATGCAACTTGACTGCTGAAAATTCAGTCGTAATGTTAAAGGACTCCTGAGCCACTAAAGGCTCATTTTTGCTGAAGTAAGATATGCCCACAGATATTGAGGTAACCCTTTGTCTGCACAGTAAACCCAAATCCATCCATAACACAATTTTTTGTAAAGTCTACACAAATGTTCAGGACGGTCAAAATGACATAAAAACGTTATGTTCACTCGACATGTATGTATGTTGTAAGTTTTAGTTAATTTTAGCTTGATTAATATTTTTTAGCGTAATCTATAGAGAATATGAAGTTGACATCACTCAGTGATACATTTTGGGTGGTAATGCACCACGTTGTGGGGACCTGCTGTCTTTCTGTTGGTGAATTGAAAAAACATCGAATAGTACTGACCTGTAAAATCAAATCCAATGCCTGAATACTGTGAATAAGTAATAAGCATACTATCAATGTGTCAGTAAGTTGACAGGACAAAAATCAGGATAGCAGGGGGAGTAATGCTCAGTATAGCCTAATTATAGACTCTTAAAGCTGTGCTCGTATTGATTTATTAACGAAAGTATGCTAGATTAATTACTGTGTATGTCATTAGCAATGGCCAATGTTGTGTAAAAAAGGTGCACATTTTTCATTTTTTTTTTACTGTCCTGGGAACAATTTAAAGATAAAACGCCAGTTGTCAAGAAGTTAACATTTGCATGAAATAGTTAGAGATAAATAAAATATAAAAATGTATAAATAATTTCTGTTTAAAAATGTGTGACTTTAAAATATTATTTCATGGGTTCTGAATGTTTTAAAAGAAGTAGAAAAGTAATTCTTATCAGTGTGAGAGTTCATGACCTTTAAGAGTTTTACACCTCCGGGTAGACCGGAGCGTGAGGAGGAAAAAGCAGAGAGTTAATGGTGTCGAGCAGCTAACAGAGTACTCTGTGTCGTGTTTTATCACTAACGGACTGTGAACTGTTGAGGGACGACGTGCTGTGAGTGTGTGAGCTGGACTCTCCATCGCAGTCTAAAGCGTTTGTGTTTTATTGGACATGAAGCAAGTTCGGCTAAGCTAGCTAACAGGAGCTAAGCTAGCTAGCAGGAGCTAGGCTAGCGTCCCGGCCATTGTCGAGAGGAGGCCTGCGCTGACGGGAGGAGCTTTGCCGGGTCGGAGAGTGTCGCCGACGGAGGGCGCTTCTCTGCCACAGAGGGACACGGAGGTTTATCGCTGCGAGCATTTTGTTTTCATAGACTAACCTCGCCTCATAACGAGGCTGTGATCTCCTATTAGCTCGGAGCTATGTCTGCAAGTCCAGGCTTACATGATGCTGATAATGAAGCCGTTGTGTGTAAGTAACTTCCACTGTTTTCTCCTTCCTTGTTTAATTTTATTGTGACCTACGTTTTTTTAAATGTATTTTTCCACTCCTATAATTGTTTTCCAGCTGCCTGTAAGACATTACGAGACAGCACGCAGGAGCTTCAGGTACAAACAACCAGATCTTCCATTGCAGGCTGATGCTGTGAGGAGTTCAGCTCGGAGTCGATCAAGAACAAAGAGGGTAGGGCTGGGCGATATGGCCTAAAAATTGAATCTCCGATTTTTTCACACCAAACTCGATTTACGATTTTAATCGTTTTTTTTTTTCTTCTCGAGAACAAACTTCAAATTACAAAGAAATTATTAAAAGCATTGCTTTTATCTTAATGCTATGATTTACAACAAATTTGCCCTGCCACTGTAAACAGTGCAGCTTCAAACCCGCTTGAAAAAATATATTAAAGTGCATCCTTTTGAAAAGACTGTGTCCCTTTTTTATAAAATGCTTTTGTAAACATAAATTTAACATGTCAGATTGCTTGCTATTAGAAAAACAGATCAGTTTCCTTATTGGTATTGATAAAGTGTGAACATAACTTTCATTAAATACTTTATTTTGCAAAAGGTGTCGTTGTTTAAAAAAACGTATTTTGTATCCCTGAAGATATGTAAACTAAATTGAACATCTGCATGCATTGCATAGTAAACATGCCATGTTGGTAGATGTACAGGACATGAGGTGTGTACTTGCTGTCTGTTTTACACATTTTTGGCCAGGAAGACGAGCGTGTCTGCTTCCTCTGGTTTGAGACATCATACCCCGTTGTGGCTTCATAACACAAGCCTGGGGTTGAACATTTTCAGCGCTGTGGATGAACCTCCAGCTTTTCCACTATACGAGCAGCATATCTTTAGCGATATGCAACATGACTGCATCTGTAACAGCTATCCACCGGGACCCTTTCTTCTGATACGGGACACAATGATTAAATGATTCCGCTAATGTTGGCTGCTTTTTAGGGGGTATCTTTGGGCAGCCGCGATCTGTACATCTCGTAGTGAACAACAAGTGTCCCACTGTGATGCAAGCGTCTGTTTGAGAGGCTGAAAAAAATGGGTCAGTCCGCTGCCTTCAGTTGCAACAGCATTTGAACAAACTTTGCAGTGGACGGTGGTTTGTTCGAGGTCCGACGCCACAAAACCAAGCTACTAACGAGAGAGTGCCTTTTTGTGAACGAACTCTTTGCTCGCTGCATGTTGTTTATTTTTTCTGTGGATTGTCAATGCGCGGAGGAGGGCGGAGCCCACTACGAACTACGGGAGCCCACGAGGAGCAGTGGTGGAGCAAGTTAAATAAAAAAAAAAAATCGATTTTCATTTTTAAAAATCGTCCTAAACCAAAAACTCGAATTAATCGATTTTGCCAATTTATCGCCCAGCCCTAAAAGGGGGTAAGATTTATTAGATCAGATCCGTTTTTGGTCAATGTGACTATTTTTCAGGAGTATTAATAGATGTGTTGTGTCCATATGCAGTGAATCGCGCAGTACTGATGATCTGTATTGATTGTTTTTACAGCTGTTGCAAGCGAGACAGAGTGCTAACTGAGGATGAGGTGGACCTTTGGAAGTGCGCCACCATGGACCTGATGTCTGATGAGGAAGACGGCGGAGTGTCTGGATGGAATGTGCGACCTTCGTCCATTCGCAGCCAGGAGCTCACCGAGCTCTGTGCCACGCTGCAGTTGAGTTTAGAGGCGATACCGAAGTACAGGGCAGCGCACCATAGACGTCTGCAAAATGGACAGAACTCAGACAGAACACCGCTGTCGGATTTTGGGCTTCTCATGAGCTCCGCATTTGTTGTGTGGGCAGATCTCCTTTGCTTTGTGTGTTTGCGCTAATAAATGTCTTTCTTTGAATAAACAGCAAGTTCCTGGCAAATGTTCCTTTTCTCAATAAATTCATTCATGTCCTTGATGATATCATAAATATTTATTTATTAATTTATTATTGGGGTTTACATTTATAATGACCCATCTGCCAACCAATCATGAGTGACGTTTCTTGTGTAAAAGTAGTGGTTTTATCCAATGATGAGTGAGGAAATTAAAGCCAGCCCACACATTCTCTGGCCAGGCATCGTTTCACTGCAATTCATATGCTAATTAGAGCCATTAGCACCTCCGCCAGCGCCACATACATCATGATTCGTTTCCATCAAAATGTGGCACAGACGAACTTGACATTCACAGGATGTAAATAGTTAAAACTTAAATATTTTATGCTAAATGCACACAATGACACGTTTTGTAAAAGAAAATTAATAGGTTTAAACAGCAGAATATGTAGTTCAAATGTGTCACCGTATTTTAAAAGATGTTCGTTAATTGCACTAAAAAAGACTGGTTGGAAAATGAATAACTATGTTGAGTTGACTATAAGACTTTAATATGTATTAGTTAACTGTACACAAAATAATTGAGTTTTGTCACATCCTTTGTGTTGAAAAAACATTGATATATACATTTAACAACTCATTAATTTTGTGTTATGTATACTAGACATTGCCACTTAATATGACATAAACTTCTATGTTATTAAAACACAAATTATTTTATCAGTTGATTGAAAATATTATGTTAAACTGACAGAAATGTCCAGTCAGACATGGTCATGTGACACATTTATTTTGTGTCTGGTGTACTCAAAACTTTCATGTTACTGCATTGTATTAAACTAAAAGTGCAAGCTGTTTCCACTAAATTTTTGAATTGAGTGAGCAAATTGGGGTTTACAGTGTGCATGGCTAAATATATAAAGCTGGTTTCATGGCTATCACTGGATTACCAGGTAAAATTTTTGCCATATGCAGAACTTTTTTTTAAGTATGAAGAATTCAATACCCAAATGTATTATTTGTAAATGACAACACACTGCCACACTGTTTATAATTACATGTTCATATTGTACAATATTATGTTAATATGTATATACAAGTCCATTCTAATTTTTACCTTTTTATTATATTGTTTATTTTCTACTATTATTATTGTTTCCTGTAATATTACTGTCCTTTGGCTGCTGTGGCAAAGAAATGTCCCAGTTTGCGGGACAATAAAGGAATTCTGATTCTGATTGTGAAGATCCCCAACATCTGGCGACAGCTATGGATGAATAAAATCCGAACAGTTTCCCTTTAAAGGCTCATTCAGAAGTCGGTTCTACATTTCCACAGTTCTGATGTTGGTATTTGTAAAAGAAAATATGTTTATATTAAGGGAAACCCATTACTCTCCCATGCTTTCAGATACCTGATCCCAAACTGCTGGCCCCTGAGCCCCGGGTCCCTAGTTTGTGCATATGAACCCATGTGTGTATTTGGGGAATGCATATTAGTGTGCAAAAGTCATGAGAACCACACACAGGTTTGTGTGGAGGTAACTATTGTTGCTATCCTGAATTACAAAATGGTAAGCTGTTTGTGTGATTCATAATACCTTAAACGCAGGCTTAGTAGGCAGAAAATACTTGAGAAAGTGGTAGTTGGCACTCACTAATCACCCTTCACAGTATTTCTGTGTGTGTGTGTGTGTGTGTTTGTGTGTGCATGCATGCATGTGTTTGTTGGTTTCCTACCAGTCCCTGGTTGGCAGGCAGCATAACAATAATTTGTGCATTATGGTCCCAGATCATTCTCCAGAAGTCTTTTGTGGTGTGAGGCAGAGGATGCTGGGTAATGATGAACTCATTACTCCGGTAGTAACCCTGAAAAGATAAAAAAAAAGGATAAAAACACAAGTCAGTGAGAGCCTCACCACACCGCTTAAGTCACAGTCAATTGGATTTAGGTAATGCTTAAAAAAGTTTGAACATACATTGCGTTAATGCCCAGCTTATCATCAGAAAGTCGTCTGCACAGGTGGGATTTGGTTTCATTTTAAAGGAGAGTAAACAGAGCTTTTGACTGTCCTGAACTGCCATAATTTCACTCTAGCCTGTAATTAACTGTCTTTTGTGTCCTTTTTGTGTTCTGGAAATAACACCCTAACCCTAACCAGCGGGATAGAGGGTCTCCATAGGATCCTATTTCATTCTGTCTAATGCCTCAGTGGTTCTAGGTGGACTGAGCGGGCAGCATGGGTTATATGGTGAGTTATAATCATGACTGTGTGAAATTGTCGCTTAATTGATATCTAGGTCAACCACAACACATCTAGCTGAAATGGTTATCTTTTGGCTCAATGTGGATCAGGACTAAAAAGAAAAGAAAAAAAAGAAAAAATGCATTTAGTTTTTCACATCTGGATAGAAACATTTGGACCCATGGACCCATATCTGATCATCTGGTGTGGAGTTTGAAAGATGTAGGCATCATCTGGCAGGACGGGTATATGAAGACAATATCGAGTCACATTATGGGAACTGTAGGATCAAGTGTTTTTAGGTGCTTAACCCATACAATCAACTAAAAGTCAGAAGTCTTTTGCACACACACAACATGGAACTTTAAGTGTTATCATGCGTATTACGCCGCCTTGAATAATCAAGAAATCCAGGAATATGAGAGTGCTGCCTACGATCAAAGCCACACAAAATAAGCCACAAAAAAGTTACAGTCATGTTCCCTGTGATCTTCTCCACTGTGATGCAACAATGCTACGACGTGATGGACAAGAGTTACCCATGCTCAGGCCTGGTTCCTGCCGAAGCAATAGAGCCAGTGTATCAACACACAGTGATACAGTGATATTGACGAGTGTGACTTGTTGAAACCTGCTCTGAGTCAAAATATCAAGAGAGGGTAAAAAGATCAATGATTAACGGAGGAAGTGGAAGTGCTGACCATGATGTAAGAGGCGTTAATGTAGTCGGTGCCTTTGATGCCGGGTAAAGGTGCTAGTCCGACCCTTGCTCGCTCCGCTGCTCGCAGATACAGAGAGACAGAGAGGGGGTGGGGTGATGTGAAGACAGAGAGAAAAGCCATTCAGTAGGTTATCAAAACAGAGCGATCACACTGACAAGCCACTCTTTGTGCTTTCATTCATCCTATTGCTGTTATTGGTTGAGTGTAGACAGTTCTTAGTACTTATTGGCTGGTGATTCAGAGAACTATGCAACAGCCAGTGACTGTCAACAGATTGTGTATCAGCTGCAGAACACACAGAGTAAATTAATGATGATAGAGGGATCAGACAGCCTGTAAACAATAGTCTGTTAAGGTTTTAGCGATATCATTTTTTAAGGCTGGTATGGAAATGATAATATTATGCTGAAGTTGCAAACAGTGGACTTTGCATACACACTATTCAAAGTGAAAGCCAAGAAACTTTCGGGAAATCTGAAAAACTACAAATTGCTTTCTTTTTGTGTATCAGTATTCCTTTTTAGGTTGAACATCGTAGCAAATTAAACAATGCATGGTGACACAACCGTTTAATTAGGAATAACAAAAGTCTTTAAAGTGAAACTCTCGCCAAAATGCAACCTAGGCTTTTCTTGTTAAACATTTGACTTCATACATGTCAAGTTCTGCAAATAAAAACAAACCAGTTTTTACTAACCCCCCCTGAGACTGACGAAATAGGCACTTTTAAGAGTGACTGTATTTTCGTTTTCGGCTCAAACTCATTTTCAATGGGAGCGCATGGGGCACTTTTACGCTAGCATCAAAATCTATATTTTCAAAACACTAAGAAGGCTCGACACAACATGAAACTTTGCTCGTAGTATCACCAGGGTCTCTACACATAGCTCAACTGAACCACATACACTCTACCCAGACGTAGATTCCCGAGTACGTCTGGGCTGCCATGACGACGGCTAGAGGAAGAAGCTACTGCTAACATGAGTTGTTGAAAAACTCTCTTTTTAGTAAACTCTGTACACAAACAATGTTCTCAATGCTCGTGTTCATGTGTAGAGACCCTGGTGATACTACGAGCAAAGTTTCATGTTGTGTCGAGCCTTCTTAGTGTTTTGAAAATATAGATTTTGATGCTAGCGTAAAAGTGCCCCATGCGCTCCCATTGAAAATGAGTTTGAGCTGAAAACACGGTCACTCTTAAAAGTGCCTATTTCATCGTAATTATGATTTCACATGAAGGTTTGACTTGTATACATTCTCAAAAAAAGCCTTGGTTGAATTTTGGCGAGAGTTTCACTTTAAGTAAGCTTCAGTCCTGGTTGTTCTGAGGTACTGTATGCAGGATGACCTATCAATCTGTCAGTCTCAGAGTGGGTTAGTAAAAACTGGTTTGTTTTTATTTGCAGACATGTATGAAGTCAAATGTTTAACTGACACAACATTTCTTACTGTTATGTCCCATTGTATAAGCCAATTCAGTGTTTTTTGCTTTTTGATAGTTTGCTAGTTTAATTAAAATTTTCACATCACATTTCTTGAATGGGTGGAACACTTACATGGCACCACAGAGGAATTTCGATTTTTCTCTTTGTTGCACTCCTTCTGAGCATTGAAGCATTCCATGAATCTGCCATTGCACTGTGTTACCAGCTGAAACACAAAAGCAAAAGAGAAGGAGGGTGAATATTGACAGCAGGTGTTTATGTGTGTTTTATTTTTGTCTGTGGTCAAAACTGGGATCCCACTCACATTGGAGGGTACCACAGCTTCATGGGGACCAAAACACTGGACCCCGTTATATACATCAATACAATTTAGAGTGAAGATTTGAGTTAAAGTTATGGTGAGTGTTAAGGTATGGCTCCAGTCTACCTTTACACTGACGATAAGCGTGATATTTAAAAACAAAACATTGATATTGTATTCAATTATTTCCCTTCCTTTACTTTCTTGCTTTCTTACAGTATTGCACCTCAAAGCTGGTTGCCAACCACCACGAAACAAAGAGAGAAGACACAGTAACTAGCTAGCTTGCTACTAGCCCATTGCGTGGCTACTACTGCAGAATACAATAACAGCAGAGGAGGTGACAGATGACTTTTGCTCTCCTCCGTCTGTTCATTTTCAGCCTATGCTAACTCAAAGACTGGAAGCAGGGGGAAGCCTCTACCTAAAATCTCCTGTTTGTCATGTTATATCTTTCTGTCTAGGAAGTTATCCATTTAACACCTCTAAATAACCACCAACATTTGTTTTCATTGTCATACAGATGTGTGTTGTGTTCTTCAGTAAAATAGCTTTGATGCTGCCTGAAGCTGACTGCTCAAGTGACCATATGTCATGCCCATTTCTTGTGTTCAACACATACAAAAAAGAGCTATGCTAGCAGACTTGACATTTCCAGAACAACCTCTGTAGTGTCCACACATATATGAAATTGTTTCCAGTTTTTCTAGGTGAACTCTCAGTAAGGAAACAAATGCACTTAAAATGTTGTACCCTTAACTTCAGGAAGGATTCATTTGTAGGCTATACTGTATGATTATCGCAAATTATTTGTCTTGTGAAAATGAACAACACAATTTACTTAATTCAGTACAAAACTGCACTTCTTCCTCATTGCTATTTTTGAGAATTATGTATGATGCGTGTAATAAATATGTTGATGAAGGTTCTCAGTCATCCAGGTCATGGTAATTCTAAGTGCTGTATCGTAGACAACTGGACTTCAGTTTCTTGAAGATGTTTCACCTCTTATCCAAGAGGCTTCTTCAGTTCTATCGAACTGGAGGGGAGTTGCAGGCTTGTAAACTCTGTGTGGGAGTGTCCTTACAGAGTTGTTAAGGACATGTTTGAGCTCTGAGTTTCAGAGCTGTTAGGGCCACTTGTGGGTCATTGACCAAGCCTGTCTTCATGTGTGTTGCTAAGGCTAGGTGAGCCCAGGTGTGAATGGTTTTTAAGCTGTCTGGGGAGGGAACTCAGTACTGCATTGTAGGTGGGTGATAAGTATTGTTGTAGGCCACCTACTCTGTTAGGGTTAGGGTCAGGGTTAGGGTAAGGTCGGTCCAGTTTGACATAGATGGATTTTTTTACTCCTCTTTCAAACCATCTGTCTTCTCTGGACATGATGTTAACAGTGTTGTCCTCAAAGGAATGATTGTTCTCCTTCAGATGTAAGTGGACAGCAGAATCTAGACCTGAGGAGTTGGCCCTCCTGTGTTGTGCCATTAATTTATGGAGCAGTTGTTTTGTCTCCCCACCATACAAATCTGTGCAGTTCTGCTGCATTGCACAGAATAAACTACATTACTCTGTTTATGCCTGGGTGTTTTGCACTCAGGATGGACAACTTTCTGCTTCAGCGTGTTGGTAGGTTTGAACCGGGATATGATGTTTATTAAAGATCCTCCTGAGTTTCTTTGATGTTCCTGTGTCATAAGGAATGACAATTGTACATTTTCCTGTCTCCTCATCGCTGTCTGCTCTGGATCTCTTAGAGGTTTTTACAAAGGTCCAGTTTTGGTAGCCACAGGTTTTAAGTGCTTCCCTGGTGTGCTTCTGTTCCTTCTCCTTCCCCTCTGACTTAGTGGGCCCGGTCTCAGCCCCATGGTTTAAGGTTCTGATGACCCCCAGCTTGTGCTCCAGTAGGTGATGAGAGTCACCTCAATGTTGAGGCTTCTGTTGTCTTCAGTGTGTACTGCACAGTCCATGAAGGGCAGACTGTCTCCTCTGACATCTTCCATATGAACTTGATGTTATTGTCCACAGCATTTATATGTTCTGTGAAGGCTTCTACTTCCCTTGTTCTGATTTTGACCCTGGTGTCAACCACATACCTGAACCAGTGGCTAAGAGCAGCTCCTCTGAAGGTAATCAAAGCGCTGTTCTCAGCTTATCCCATGTTGAGGTTGGCCACAATTAGGGATACGGTGAGCCTACTGCACAGCCGTACTTCTGTCTGTAGAAACCTTCACTGTACTGGATGTAGGTGGTCATCAGACCTACTTTCAGTGTCAGCATCAAGTAAGGCACAAATGCGGTCTGGGGTGACCTTTGTTCTGCTGGACAGAGTGCTGTCCTGTAGCAGGTGTTTTATTTGTGATATTTACTGCTTCTTGAGTGGGAATGCATGTAAAAGCTGATGTGACATCATAAGGAACCATGGTTTCATCTGAGTCCAGTGTTACTGTGGATTTTTCATGTGGTGTTGAGTGTTACCGACCAAAAGAGCTAGGATACTGGCTAAGTCCTTAGATATGTTGTAAGTAACTGAGTCAATGCTGCTGCTGCTGGGTCTGAGTGGTAGTATTATGGCCTGTCAATGGTTTTGTCCTTTTCCATTTGTTGCAGATATTCCATAGATTAGACTAGATAGGCTTTATTTATCCCACAACAGGGACATTTACTTGTTGTAAGCTTCTCTCTGTAACTACTGGTAGAAGCTCACCCCAGTGTCTCATAGGTGTCAGTATCACTAAGCAGATCAGTGACTTTGGTGTGGTAGTCCGCTGTGTTTAGCACTCAGAGCTCACACGTGTCCTTAACGTCTCTGTGAGGACACTCCCACACAGGGTTTAAGAGCCTGCTACCCCCCTCCAGTTAGTTACAACTGAAGAAGCCTCTTGGATGATTAAGCCCAGTTGCCTATGATACAGCACTTAGAATGTGTGTAATTAACCCTTTCAGTATTAGTACCAGTTTCAGTCAACATACCAGTATCAGATTCTCAGAGAAACTTCAACAACTACAGGAGCTCTGTTATAAAACCTGAAGGAAAACAGAAAGCAGCTCACAACAGAAAATCCCCAGCTTAGAATGGAAAAAACATGATGGACCAAACTGGCTGAAAGAAGTGGGAAAGACGAGAGAAAAAACAAAGGAGCTAAATACTAATCCTGCCATGAGGGCATAAATGCCTTACCATAACAAAGAAAGCTATTGTTTTGCACACACACCCCATCCAGTCTAGACCTTGGACTCATTGTGGAAAAGTGATGAAATAACAGTTAGTACTTTCCTGTTATCAAGACTTCCAACCAACCCTAATCAAACCCACAACCAATATACACCAGGGCTGGATGATTTGATGAAATCTGATGAGAAGAATATTTATTTTTAGCTATAAATTATCAATGAATAATATATAAACATTTTGTTGTCATTATTTACTTACTAGTCTTATTTTTATTTGGGTCAGAGAGGAGCAACATAGCATCAGCCTTGATCAAATCTCACAAAATATGTTTTTAGTTTGAGAATTATTTTATTCATATAAGGCTTTGTTAACTGAACAGACTCCTCTGGCTGAAGGCAAACATACAGATGTGTTTTTTCTGGAGGAGCTTCCAAACAGTCTCAATCTTTGATATGATGTAGGGGTATCCCTGAAAACTGGTACTGACAACCTTGATTTTCAAGAAATTAAATGTCAATATCTTGATCATAATAGAAAAATGATTATATTGTGAAATGTATACAGCGTCTCTTATATTTGTCCCATTTCTTTCTGTTATCCCTTTATTATATCAGGTGGTGGTAATGTGGCTCAACACTGGTTGCCTCCTGCCATACAACGGTAACAGTTAACTGCTAGCTAGCAAGTGTGTGACATGGATCTGCTGTGTGGCTGCTGCTCATTGATTTACTGCAGTACAAATCATGTTCAAACTACAGACATTCATGATTTCATAGACTCTTTCCCGACATTGTCATAATGAATGTGATTAATTTGTCAAAAAAGACTAAACACACAAGATACACAATTAAGATGAATTTGACTGAGAGTCTTTCTTTTCAGAATCTCTCTCTATATTGCAATAAATCGTTATCATAAAATCTTTCGGCCACAATAATCATCCACTGAAAAAACTAATAATAAGAAAATAAAATAAATTAGATGTCTATCTATAAATATCGTGACATTGTAACTTCATATTATGAAGCATCTTTTGTTCCCAATTCTGAACCCATTTTTATTCAAATTGATAAAGATGTTAAATCTGCTGAATGTGGAATTCGATTCTACAATGCATTGTGATGCATTGCGATGTATCAAAATTCTACTGCACACAACAAGGCAAATGTTTCATCAGTCATGAGGCAATACAAGCAGTCAGATATTGAACAACAGATTTTATTGGCTGCTATGTGTGTATTATCACTCTCCTGTTCCCCCAGGTGGTCCCCTCTCTTAATCCAAACTCGCGGACATGTGGATGCTGTTATAATGTGTAGTGATTGAGATCCTGACCCACCAAACATCCTGGAAAGTGACTTAAGTTTGTTAAGTTTTTCGCGCTAAACTACATAATTATACAAATCACCATCAGTAAACAGGACGCTGTCTGACTCTGTCACTCGCGGGGACGGAGGCTGTTTTCTGGGGGAAAGTTCCCTGAAGTCTCGGTCGGGAGGGCTGACGGTCGCGGTGATTTATTTTCATCACAAGCACTCAGTGAGTTAAAGTTTTTTGCCGGTGACAGACGCTGTTTTTTGAGCAGAAATGTGAGGAAGAGTCGGGAGGACGGACGCTTCTCGATGTACAACTGCGGTATTTGTTTTCCCCATACAAGTTGCCAAAGACAGTTACAGTCACTACGTTACTGTTGTTCGGTCCTGTAACGTTGCTTTGTGGGGCATTTCTCTGTATTTATCTAAGTGAAGGACCTGTGTAGTTATCAGACTGTCAGACCGTCACGCCCTCGCTCTGCGCCTCCGGATTATCCGTTCACACTTTGGCGGCTCACCAATAATGCGGCCCTGATACTGTTGTTGTTATGCTAGCTAGTGCTGCCGCTTAGCATGTAGCTACAGGCTGCGCATGTCATTGCAACGTTGCTCCGGAAATGCCCCCGGAAGTAATTGAAACTTCACAACTTTATTGTCCACTCAAGGCCAGAAAATAAACAGTGACATAATCGATTATGGCACGTTGCCACATCGATGCTGAATCGTGCATGCCCCGCATTGCAATGCATCGCCGAATCGATTATTGTTGACACCACTATTAATCATCGGCCCTTTCACCTGGAACTGTTTCTCCAGATGTGTCCGGCTTCTGTGTCCTGGTGTTGTGATGCTCTTGAAGTAGCTGTGAAGCTGGCAGGATGCCACTTCCGTCTCCTTTCCTAAAATGGCTTCCATCAAGGCATCGTGGATGAAGACGTACTGCTCCTGGATCAGCCAACAGGTGAGAAATGACAAAATAGGTGAGAAGCAGCTGGTGTACGTGGCACATAGGCAAATATACAAATCTATATTTTTGTATTTAGTATGCCTAAAACATAGATTGTCATTGTAGCTGCAATTCTGCAGTAAGATTAAGGACTAGTTAAAACCACATTTTGGATTTTACTTTAGATGTGTGCAGCATCAGAGAAACTGATTACCCTACCGGCGTGAAGGGTTTAGAGAAAGACAATTCAAGAAAAGTGATCAGTATAACCACACACACAACATAAACCTACACTTTTAGAAAGGATATTCATGGCCTAAGACAGATACCAACCACACTGACTGTATACGGTCTGGTTTAAGACACCGTTCTTTGAACGGTACTGCCACACTGCGGTCGTTTCGGTTTGACAAGTGACTGCTGAATGTGTCCGTGGTTACCATGGATGGATGCTGGCCAGGAGGCGTGTGTAGTCATAGTGCTAAAGCCAAAGCAAAGCAGCAGGCTACGGTTCACACTGGATTAATGTTAACAGTAAACTATAAATCGGTGGAAGATACCAGATGTACTTTAATCTGTTCTTTGAGCTGTGCATTTATCTGCTGTCATGTTAACTAGCTCAGCACTATGCCCCCAAGTGTCACAGTTCTTACTGGTTCTAGGTCCATCCAGTTGAGTCTACAGGCATTTTGGTCTGTGCCTTTTGAAAAATCATAAATTAATTTGGAGGTTTCAGATTAATTTACAACTTGGTGCGGTGATGCCAGGCTACTCTATTACCATCATCAGAACAAAATCTCCACGCATACCCTTAATTACCCTTAATTACCCTTTATTTAATGCTCACTTCTTGCAGTGTGTACATTTGCTATGAATGTGGTATATTGTGTATTTTCACAAAGTGAATTCTTTTGGCATTTTTCTCATCACACCAGAATTTCTAGGTTTGCCAGGTTTGACTGTAAACACTGAGGCATATCAGTGTCTTTGTTGTCCATCCCTCACACACACATGCACA
>CAEMYA010000771.1:0-19575 GCA_903131615.1 Diplodus sargus | reverse complement strand
GAGTTATACAAACCTCAGTCTGGACTAGGTAGTTGCGCTGGGTGCGTATGTGTTTGAGGAAGCCCAGTACATTAACTGTGCTCTTGTCTGCGATCTGCTGCAGCATGCTGTCTATGACGATGTATGTCCCTGTACGACCCACTCCAGCACTGCAACACAACACAGTAACACTGAGGAAAAGCAGTGCCTTTATCACAGAGATGAATGAAGTGACAGACTCACATACATTGAAGGACGTCTCAATCACATGGTTGCCTTTAGATTTTAAATCTCCACAAAACATACGCGCATGGACAGTTTTGTGTCCTGTGTGACTTTGGGGACATCCAAATTCATAGCAAAACTTTTGGGGTTTGTGTGACTGAATGTATCGAAAGCCAGAAAAAGCCAACATAAACTAAAGAAATAATAATAATAATAATAATTCAAAACACAAATCCATTTATGTGCCAGTCCAGATTTAAGACTGCATAATGGCAGCCCACAACTTTAAATGTCAGGTAAAGACGTAATCATCTAAATGATGTTTTGCAGACTTTCTCTTTTAAGTTGTATGCCTCAGATTCTGTCACTTGTGTGCTTGTAGTTAACATGTCACATCACAATGTGACTGTGGATTAAAGTACTGTCATCTGTCCATCAGCATACTAGGGCTCGTTGAATATTTTCTGCACTGGTCACAGATACAATTAACACCTTTATTGTATTTACAAATTCATGACTTTAAGTTCCCCGTTGCTTTAAAGCAGCAGGGTGACTCTGATTATGTCTCTGTCTGCTCTGCCCTTTTCGCATAATGAGTGGGAGGATATCTGTGTGCCTGTGTCCTGGTGCAAAATGGTAGTAATGAGTGATGTGTCTGCAGCCACAGTGGTGAGGTGGTGTGACAAGTTATTATCGACCATTACAGTGCAAATGATAGTGAAGAGCTTCAGACTCATTCCCCCCGGGGCCACAGTCAGCAGACAATTACCAGTAATTTCCCAGCCTGCCTTACTGTAATGCGTCTTTAAATACAAGCTGGTAACAGTAACGGCAGGTTCAGTGATTCTGCTTAGATATGCTGCTGTGCTTTAAACAGCAGTGTAGAAAAGCACAAAGGTATAGGTGTTCAGTTGATAGCTTTAAGTTAATGTGTCATATCTCTGCTTAAAAATACCAAGTATTGAAAAAGATAGAAACAGTTTTGCTTTTGTTATCCAAATGAATGTCTTTGTTCCACAATGAT
This sequence comes from Diplodus sargus, assembly GCA_903131615.1. Taxonomy (NCBI): domain Eukaryota; kingdom Metazoa; phylum Chordata; class Actinopteri; order Spariformes; family Sparidae; genus Diplodus; species Diplodus sargus. The sequence continues at coordinate 18,347 of CAEMYA010000771.1, read as the reverse complement.
CCAAAAAGATATTTTTAAAAAAGAGCGTAGAAGTGTGTGAAAAATTACAAATACACACAATGACAAATGTTCAGCTCTTACTATAAACAAGGAACAGACTTATCATTATTATTATCATTATATATTATCTATTTTTATGTTTTATATTATTATTATATACTATCCACCATCGTAAAAAGTTAAGTAAGTATGTGTGTGTGTAAAGACAAAGCAGTTTTAATGTGTACAATGATGACGACAGTGTCAGTAAGGAGGAAGATGGAAGGGGAACAGAGTGATGTACAGTGAAGTGAAAGCAGGATAATCGAACTACCTGCAGTGGACGAGCACGGGTCCCATGTCCGGCATCTGGGCGGTGGAGGACCTGCGGACAAAGGTGAGGACGGGCAGAGTGTACTCAGGGACACCCATGTCTGGCCACTGGGTGTAATGATACTGGAGCACTGTACGCTCACTCTGGGCCCTCGCCTTAGGGTTCCCCTTCCCACCCTGAATGGAAGAGTAGAAGGAAAGGAGGAAATGTTGTTACATTATCTTACTAACATCTTACCCACAAACCTTTACAAGCAATGCATTATTGAAAGTAAATTAAGTAAAGTAATAGCTCATTAATGAAGCTATATTATCATCTGGTCAGTGTAATAAAGTAACAGTTTCAGATCACTGTAGTTGCAGACTAAAGGAAACACTGATCCTGATAACCAGCTGAGGATTGTCTTGACTCTTGTTTGTTTCAATCTTAGTCTTTATAATAATAAACACACAATCACCTGCCCCATGACATATATTTCCACTACAGCCTCACAACAAGGACAAGGTCACACAGAGCAAGTGAGTAAAGAAAGTACTGTTGTTTGAACCTCTCTGTGTTCAGCTCTCAGTACTGTGTTCTGGAGTTGTGTTCCACTCCTGGGTTCCTGTTTGTACTTTTAGATGTCAGACCCTCTTTACTGGAGACTTTCAGGCTGTTTGAGCTGTGTTGCTGCTGATACAAATCAAAGATTTCCAAATGTTGCTTCACATCAAAAGCTGCCAAACTGCAAGTGTTTTGATTGTGTATCTATCACCAAGTAAACAGAGTTTTATTAACGGTGCTTTTCTCCAATAACAACAAGTCTTATCAACCAGATATGGACATAGCCTGTGCTGTGTCGTCAGTGGGTCAGTTTTAAACACTGCAGGGGGAGCAGCTCAAACATGCTCAGTGAGTTTACAGTCAAAGTGCTGCAGGTGACAGGCGCCTACTGTGGTTTGTGACTAATACTCCTCTAACAAGTCCTCCAGGCACACAGTTTTACCTTGCTGCGCTATGAGGAGGAAAAACGCTTGCACCTTGTCAGCGCAGCTCGACCGCTCATGGCTGTAACACCATGACATCGTGCAACATCCCCCCTGCCAACGCCACAATGCCCTGAACACCAAAACTTGATCTGGAGAGTGCAACAGCTTGCCATACCTAATTAATTGCCACTGTGAAACTTAAAAAAAAACATTAACATGAAATAGATAAAATCATGAAAAATAGTGGGACTAGAACTCCTCCCTTCTCCCCTCTCATTCTCACCTTTTTGACTTTAGTGTTGCGCAGCGTGAAGCAGCGAACAGTATAGCAGGCATGAATTTTCGTGCTTTTCAGCGTGACTACCATGTTGCCGTACTCTTCGCTGTTCTCTGTTGGCCAGTACTGGTCACATTTTCTCTGTAGAACACACGCACACACGCACACACACACACACACACTGAATACATGCTTTATTATGAATTTGTTAACAATTACCAACCGTTAAATATGATTTTTGCAGCTACTGAATCTATAAATTCTTAGCACGTTTTTCATGGGTGCTTATTATTTTTTTCTAATCAAACAACGTGTTTATTATGTTATTTTCAAAGTTACACACACCTACATACAGAGGAGCATTCACCCATTAACCTTGGAAAGTTGTGTGAAGCACTGACATCTGTATTGTCAGCACTGGCATCGGGAGGCTACAGCGCCATAGACCTGTTAGTCTATTACTGTGTGTTTGAGATTAACTGGTTGGGTCAACAAGTAAAGAAGCATTTTAGAACTTAAACATTCGAAAATCTACATTGAGTTTTCTTGTCAGAACATACTCTGCCTTTTTCCACTAGGTTGGTGATCATGACAATGATGCCGGTATTTTGCTCCCACACCATCCTCCAAAAGTCCTCAAAAGTAGACTTAAGTGGTCCCTGGGATGCAATGTAGGCTTTAGGCTTATTATAACCCTAATGGATGAAAGACAACGAGACAGATTAACAGTTTGGCAGTATGTGGCAAACAGAATCATATCAAGCTGTTATAATCAAAATTCTTCCAAAACAGAATGTCCCCAGCATCTTTATTGTTTTGTATTAGACTTGCAGCAAAATGATTCTCCTCATCACAAAGTCACACAGATGCAGATCAGTACTTGAGATGGAAGCAGAGGCACTTACATCCACATAGTTGGCATTGATGTAGTCTGTGTGTTTGGAGTCCTTCCCAGCCAGTGGCCTCAGCTTCACCCTACTGTGGTCATCTGAATAGGGAACAGAACAGTAAAACAACAACAAACAAGCTGATCTCAAAGGGGAAATAGGGCCCCAGAACAGCTAGAAAGGTGGCAGTGTCCGCCACATATAAACAAAGCAAAACAGTATAAATTGGGTTGTCCTTTAAGGTCAGTTTGTTTATTCAGTCATGAAAACAAAGTAAGCAGAAAAAAATCAGCCAATGAAGATCTTTCTCTCCTCATTAAAATGCCTTCACTTAACTACATAGTGCTCCTTTAAATACAAACTACTACAGCATAAAATATACAGATTTGGCATTTGTTGGATAAATAGAATAACTTGTTAAACAATAGGTCTGACAATGACTAAAACACATGTTTGATGTCTCATCTAGAGTTTACAGTAATATTTGTGTTGTTAGAAAGTATTCCAACATGAACTGACTTGCCTATCACATATTGCATGTGCCTTTACATGTATGTTTTAATACATATATAAATATGTTTTGGTACACATTCACTGCAGCAGTTTGAATGACAAAAGATGCAGAGGTTTATGTCAAAGTGAGAACTCAAAACACAGTACGGAGTGCACACTAGGCCTGTAGTGTGCAAGGGCATGTGTACTCACAGGCCACTATGTTGATGTATCTGTTCTTGTGCTTGTTGTCAGGGTGGTTGGAATGCTCTGATGTGATCTTCATATCAGCAATGCACCGTTGAACCTCCTGGGGAAGGATACACACACACAGACACACCCCTCCGTCAGTCTGACACATCTGTACTTAATGCATAGCAAGATATCTTTTTATTTTAATTTTTTTAATTTAACCTTTATTTAACCAGAAAAAGACCCATTGAGATTAAAAATCTCTTTTACAAGAGTGTCCTGGCCAAGACAGGCAGCAGCATATTCGTACATACACACAAACACAAGGTAGACATAGATATTAAAACACTCAGCATCCAAAACAGCAAGATTAGAATGTCAGCTACAGTTATTACAGCCTCAGGCAAAACATCTACAACCAGATGTTTTTGCCTCCAGGTCATCCAATTTCACCTAAAAGAGTTCAACGACACCAACTCATTATGTTTCAAAGTTTTTTGCAACATGTTCCAGGCAGAGGGAGCAGCAAACCTAAACGCTTTCTTTCCTAGTTCAGTCCTGACTTTTGGGACAGACAGCAAGAACAAATCCTGAGACCGAAGATTGTAAGTTACAGCGTTACTTCGGTTTATGTCAGACAAAAGGTAAGAAGGAAGAAGACCTAAAATTGCCTTGTAGATCAGAATATGCAGGTGTCTCAGTCTGCGTGTTGATAAGGAAGACCAACCAACACCATACAGCTTACAGTGATGAGTCAGTGCTTTAAAACCAGTGATGAATCTCAGAGCACCATGATACACAGTGTCAAGAGCATGTAAGCTTTGAGACGAGGCATGCATTTATAAAACATCACCATAGTCCAGAACAGACATAAAAGTGGCAGTAACCAGTCTCTTTTTTGAATTAAAGGAAAGGCAGGATTTGATCCTAAAATAAAAACTCAGTTTCAGTTTCAATCTTTTCACCAGCTGCTGGATATGATTTGTGAAAGATAGGGATTCGTCAATTAATATACCAAGATATCTGTAGCTGGAAACACACTCAATCTTTAGACCCTGAGAAGAGACGATAAAGGGCAGATTTTGTGGTTATGATTTTGTGTTAGAAAACAGCATGACTTTAGTTTTGTCAACATTTAAAACAAGTTTTAAATCATACAAATGTTCTTGGACCATGTTAAAAGCAAGTTGTAACTGGGAGAGGGCCCTTTCTGGGGTGGGTGCTGAGCTGTAGAGTACAGCATCGTCAGCATAAAAGTGAGATTTCACATTTGATACATTCAGATCAATGTCATTGATGTACAAAATGAATAGGAGTGGACCCAGGACAGATCCCTGGGGTACACCTTTACTTACAATGAGAGAGCGAGAGGTGCAACCCTCTGCCTGCACACACTGTGACCTGTCTGTGAGATAATTAACAAACCAACCAATAGTTTTTTTAGACAGGCCAGCTTTGAATAGTCTGTGCTTGAGCACAAAGTGGTGCACTGTGTCGAATGCCTTAGATAGATCAATGAAGAGGGCTGCACAATGCTGCTTGTTATCCATAGAATCAATAACATCGTTTAAAACTTTAAGAGCTGCTGTAGTTGTGCTATGCATTTTTCTAAAACCAGATTGAAAGTCAGATAAAACATTATTACTATATAAATCTTGAAAGTGATGGTTACATTTCCATTTCTACTTTTCACCATAGAGTACTTTTTGCTGCTGATGTGTACTGTTACTGGGGATCCACCTCACATGGCTGTCATAACTTTTTGGTCTATGTCTCTTTTTACAAATAGCTGCTGTATTTGTTCTGCCTGTTAGGTGCGATTCCAGCCTCTCCCTTCTTTCTCTTTCACTTTTTAATTTTTCCTCTTTGGCTAAAGCAAGTGTTCATTTCCTCAAAACTTTCATTTAAATAATTGACATCCCTTGCTTGGCCAAAGCACTTATCCTTTTCTTGACCTGCTTCCATGGCACAACATGCTGAAAAGTAACAGCTACAGTGAAATCACTAGTTTTGGAAAATCAATCACAGGAATCACCCTGGAGATCTTTTCTTGTTTATTTACTTGTTTTATAGTTATTCTCCAATGTGGATAGTCCTAAAAATGACAGATACTGATTCTGGGCCCAGCAGCCTGTGAATATATGTCAGTGTTTAATGTCGAGTTCCTGCCAAACAAACAGCTGTTGGCTGCTAGCTCAGCATTGCCAACAGAGAGGGCAGACACTGGATTTGGCTCTGACCCCTCGGTCTCATTTTCTCTGGAGCTTTACAGGCCGACTGCCTTGTTTTAGCACTATTAAACATGGATTCATCATAATAATTGGAAGGATGTTTATTTTGGGCGTAGCAGGCTTCATGGTGAGTGTGTGTGAGCAGATCGGGTTGCAGGATTGATGGGAAGAGACCCGATTTAACTGGAGATGATGTCACACAGACAGGTGATCAGCAGATGGTACACAAACACACACATGTGCAGACTCTTAAATTCAACCATATGCCACAGACACTCACTGATATCTGCATACACACACATGCATTCATAGACATAAACACATTGACTTTCTGTTGCAATGTTAGAACATAAGACATGGTTGACACCAATGTTCTTCTGTACCAGAGAATAAATATAACTTGTAACTAGAGTTCAGTATGGTACATTTAGTGTCATGTACGTTCAGGCTGACACAGTGATGCTGCAGTGTTGGTCATGTGTTATCTGACCCAGCTTCCAGAACTGCTTCCAAAGGCGTTGGAATTCACTTTGGACACTGTTTAGATTTGGTATGAAAAGTGAGCATGTGTACAGATAGGATACAACTGAAAGAAAACACTAACATCATGCATGTTAGTCGGCTTTTTCCATGAGCCTCAGAAGTTTCTTCAGATAGATAGATAGATAGATAGATAGATAGATGGATAACTGTATTAATCCCCAAAGGGAAATGAGGTCATCATAGCAGCAGTACATCCAAGTACAAATACAATAAAAAATACAAGGGCATGTGTAGAAACAATTAACACTCCAAGAGCAACTCCACTAGAGGGATGTAAATGATTCTGCCTAAAGGTATGCAGTCATTTAGTGCATAGACGATAGTGGTGAATACCGCAGCGTTGTTTGTTATATAGATAGACACAATTTGCATAACCACAGGCTGCATAACAGCTCGTGTTTCACCCTTGTGTAGCTGTGAGCCAAAAATGTTTGGTGTTTTTACACATCAAGTCTCACTTTCCCCTGCTAAGTGTGTAAACACTTGAATTACCCCGCTTCAAGGGAATTCGAATTTGGTATTATCATCTGTCCTCAGTGATCCACTCACAAGTGGACAGCTCTTAGTCCCTCAGTTCACACCATGCATGCACATGCATCTTGACGTGCGTCTCCAGTTACCACTTGTGAACTGATCTCACTGCCCTGCTCTAAATGCAAATTAAATTAACATGTATGCCATTGGAACAAATGACACAATGTTTTTTAGACATATCATGTAGACAAAAACAAATATCATGTATAACATTTGCCAGATTTACAGGAAGGCTCAAAAAGTTGCGCATGTGTTGTAATTAATATTTGACTAAGTTTCTTCTGACTCAACAACCCACAGAACTGAGGTTTTTTGAAGGGACACAAGGGGACTTTCTCCACAGGCGAGACAGTTGCTTATATTGCTTATATTTGACATGTTAACTGTTAATACAATGTTGTTTTCTTTCATAAATGTAGCTAAAATAATGAAACCAATTGAAACAGTGAGTTCAAACAGCTGCTAACTAAGGCTCATCCCATCCTCTCTTCCTGTCTCCTATGCTGGCATCCACAGCAGCTGTCTGAACCCAGTCTAACCAGGCATCATAATAGCTTAGAGCTAATATCAGAATGCATGCACACAAGTAGCATTTCAGTGTAAACCCTTGCTGTGCAAGCAATCATATGTTTTTGGTACAAAAATAATACTTGCTGTCTACACATCATAATCCATCTTCCCACCCCTACTATTTTCTTTATCTTCATCTCTTTCACTGCAATTCGGCACACAAACAACTTGTGTTGTCTGTATAACGACATTCCCGTCTTGTCTCGCATGCGTGACTACTTGTGCTGATAAGTCCCGTATGTGAATGTGTTAAAGCCATGAGACGCACTTTAGACACAGAAGCAGACAGGCTGGTACCAACTGACACTTTTTAAAAGAAAACAAACAACTTCATGTTTCGATATAATGCTGAATTTAAGTTTCTCCTCGTGAAACAACTCTTTAAATCACTACATTTGTTAAGGGAGTAAGGGAGTAACGGCTAGTTAAAACAGACAGTGTGTTCACATAAACCTTCCAATTGCCTGAGCACCATTGTACTACAGACACACCTTTACCAGTAAATGGGATATCTATGTGCATCTCCTCATCATCAGCTCCTTCCACACATAGTAACTTCCATATTTAAGTATTTGAAAACAAAATCAATTTGAATATGTGTCTAAAACTGCACCTTGTAGAAGCCAACAGAAAAGTCACATGTCACACAAGACCCTACTGGCTGCATACCTGACACATTCTGTGTAGACACATGTCGATGATTATCTGGGTTTGTATCAGGGACTCAGAAGGCAAGATTTATATTCTATTCTTCTTTTCTTTTCATTTGTCACCCATCTTCATCCATGTCATGAGTGGATTTGCACCGAGCATGCTTCAAGTATTCACTTCAATCTCTGGAGCATTTACTGCTATTTTCATTTGACTGGGTGACAACAGTGCCATAACAATGTAGATGAGACTAAAGAGTGATGATTAATGCCCCTGGCTCCCCTGACTACATTCTGTCAAAGTAGGAGAAACTGGGACAGCAGGGATGTCGATAATTTGATTTGAGAAGAGGCTCCCGTCCTAATGCAACTTCCAATGTCTACCGGGGCACAGGGGAGAGGGAGAGGGGCACACATACTAGTGTGTGAGGGGCTCTGTTTCCTGTCATTCAGGAGGAAGGGCTCAGTCCACCGACCCTTTGTCTAGGAAGAGGAGAGTGATTGGAGGAAAAGGAGGAAACAAAGCGAGAACGATATTTTCATAGAGCACAGTCACAGAGGGAATATGAGGCTGGTGTGATGAAGCATGCAAAGGTCATAACTAAACTAAATTGCCCAACACTGAAATGTCCCTCTTGCTTTCTTAGTGATAACCATATTCATATCCCTCTTTATAATTTCATACTATTTCTGCTACCAGTATCTCTTTGGATTCACACATGCAGAGGCCATATTTTTTCCCCTTCAAGATTAAAGACGTTGAGAAACACTGATGAAAAATAATATCTACGATATCAAGCGACAGCTACCTTTGTTTTTTCTCCATACATACTGATGTACTGTTAGCAATATGCTAGTTAGAACATTAATAATACAATGGAAACATAACAGCTACTTCTGATTGGACACAATGGACTGAGCCAGGATCTGTGGTTGAAACCAGTGCTCATATATGCTTTCATTAGTTTGCCATAGCATGGCCCTCGGTATCTTCACATGAAATGTGAATCTAATCAGCAGAAGTAAAAGGTCACCGCTATAAACATACAAACATATAAACCGCAATGACACTGTGGCTGTTTGAATTCAACATCTCACTCAGCTATCACTAACTACACTATTCTTCATAAATTAGAACAGTTCTCTTGTAAAGATGGACTGGTAAGTCTGTAAACACAGAGACCTTATTTCAGGCATTTGACCAAAAACATATAAAAAAAAGCCTGTTGACTTCCAGATGAGGGAACCAGTAGTATAAAAATGTGCTAAATTGCCTGAAAAGCAGGTTTTTGGACTAGTTCCTGCACTACTCTATTAGGCAATGTATCGAGCTGTCTATCTGCTATTGGCTAGATGTTGGTACCAAGTGATGAAATGTGGGAGATATCAAGGTTACTTTAGGTTGCAGAAGGCAGCTTGTTTCATTGAAAAAGCTATAAAAAACAACCTGCTTTACACCAGACACAAGACAGACACAGTTTGAAACAAGTACAACATTAAGCAGATATTCCCAACATGACTGGGTCAAGGGATAAAAACAGAGCTGAAAGAGACTTGGAACTGGACTCACATTCATTGGCTGGAGACATACTTTTAACCAGAAATACCACCGCTCAGTGATTCAACAATAAACAACAAAAGATAGAAAATAGGTTGCAAAATCAGTTTTCTCAATTCCATCCTGAGGAAAGCCCCATCTCAAAGAAATCAATAAAGCATAGTGACTGGAAGCACAACTGCAGTCAGCAAGCTAACTGTTTAGATTACGTTTTATTTGGGCGTCAGATGCACACATTCATTCTTCATTCAGAATCAATGTCAGTGTAAGAATTTCAGTATGCTACTGTCATCCTTTCTGACTTGCCCGGACAATAATTTACAGCTTACCTCAAAATCATCAGAGAATCCACGTTGGTTATTGGAGTAGAGTTCAGAGACATGTTTGACAAACTGCTTGACTGGGATGGCTTCCATGTCATCTGCAGAGAAGAGACAAGACCAGGGTCAAACTCACCTTCAGAAACAACAACCTCCACTTTGATTTTGTTTCTGTATCCCTTTTTTTAATCCAACATGTTATGAACATGTCATGACAACAGGGCCAATTCTGTCTGCTGATGAAGATTATGAGATTTGACAAAAAGCTCTAGAACAATCTTGTGGTGACAAATTTGTCAACTATTGTCTCTCCTTGTCATTAATATACTGTATTGTACAGTCTGCTGGATCTGACATCTGCCAGGTAAAGGCAAATTAGTATTACTATTATTATAGTGGTTTTCATGGTTATCACCCTATATACCTTAGACTGAAATGAATCAGCGAATCAAAATGCCAGGGATAGGCTCACATATGCACTTATGATTGTAAGTTGTGCTTCGACTAAATCCATGCTCTAGATGTCCCTTCCGAGAAAAAAACAGGCTCAGTAGAGTTTCAGCTCCACAGTTCCAGTTTGCTTTACTGTACCACAGAGGAGCAATACACTAAAACCAAAGAAGTAAGCGTGCATATGTCATATTTTGCTGTTAATGCTTTGTTCCTTGTGGGGGCTTTAAGCCATATGGCAGGGACTGAAGCGCATGTTTCATCAGATGGCAAACACTTATTAATGATTAAAGAATGAATGATCTCCTGGATTACTGACTACCTGACAGGCAGGCCACGGTTTGTCCGTATGGGCAGTGTTCTGTCTGATGCGGGGGTTAGTGATACAGGAGCTCCACAGGGGACTGTACTGTCTCCTCTCCTGTTCACCTTATACACCACTGACTTTCAGTACAACACCGGGTTGTGTCACCTGCAAGTTTTCTGACGACTTGGCTTTTGTTGGGAGTATAAGTGAGGGACAGGACTCCACAACTTTGTGGAGTGGACTGGACAGAATCATCTGAGGCTGAACATCAGCAAGACCAGAGAGATGGTGATAGATTCTAGGAAGAAGAGGACGGCTTTCCAACCACTGCGCATTCTTGGAAGGGATGTGGAGGCGGTGGAGGATTACAAGTACCTTGGTGTTACCATCAACCACAGACTTGACTGGAGATCTAACACTGAAGCTGTTTACAAGAAGGGGATGAACAGAAGCTGAGATCCTTCAACGTGTGCAGCAAGATGTTGGAGATCTTTTATCAGTCTGTGGTGGCCAGTGTACTTTTCTTTGCTGTAGTTCTACCTATCTGTATACAAATAGTTTCAAAGTGGTGGTTGTTCTTCAGACACTGACAGCATAAAGAGCACAAGTCAACCCAGATTGGAGTGTATTCACTGAAAAGCATACAAAAACCTTTCACACAGCTAAAACTCTCTCACAGCTCCCTACAGTTTAGTCTTCATCAAATATTAACAAGAGCATGCACTAGCTCGCTGTAGGTATGCAAATACATCAAAATTAGCTGTGTCAGTAAACACAGCAGGCTGCTGAGTGTAAAGCAGAGTTTCTAAGAGGTAATCTCTTTTATTGCGTTGACATATCTTACAGATAGCACACAATCACTTACACTGAGGCAGGGCTTTGTTCTTTTGTTTTGTTTGGGTGGAAGGTGAGTAAGAAAAAAATGTTTTTTTTTTAATGAAATCAACTTAAATTTGGAATATAAACTCCAGTGTTGTAGTCAACACCACCTAATATATATCTATGTAATATACACAAACAGTAAATGGTTTTTGAACACATCAGGGTTTCTAGGTGACTCAGATATCGATCCTGCCAAAGCAAAGCAAAACAAAATAAAGCAAAACCAAGCAAAGCAAAGCAAAGCAAAACTAAACAAAATAAAGCAAAACTAAACAAAACACAACACAAAAAAATAAAACAAAACAAAACAACAAACAAATGGCACCAAGGTAACCCATATATAATGTTTGTGTGTGTGTGTGTGTGTGTGTGTGTGTGTGTGTGTGTGTGTGTGTGAATGTTCTGTAGTAAGGCAGCAAGGTGCTGCTGCCTGTAGGTTTTAAGTCCAGCAGAAGGTCTTAAAGAAGATTATGGGATGTGCAAGGCTCTCGGTCTGAGCTACTGAGACAATTAACACAACTAACATATGGCCACCTCCCTGTCTGCTCTCCTCACAGTGTAGCTGTCATGTGGGTAGTGTTTTCCGACTCTTAGCCTCCCAGCGGTTGAAAAAAATCAAACATATGTAATCACACATAAAATGAATCAAACCAGCAGCTCAGTGAGCCAGTTATCTGCTGGCTCTGGAACAGAGGCTCTGTGGTAGACCGCCTTCTGTCTGTGCAGGGCTCTACCAGGCTGGGCACAGTGGCCCTGGTGTTCAATGGAGGCGTTTAGACATTGTAAGAGGTTTCATGTGTTTGCGTTCTTTGTAATGACCACTTTGCAGTGACCTGGACACACTCTCTCTCTCTCTCTCTCTCTCTCTCTCTCTCTCTCTCTCTCTCTCTCTCTCTTGTGGCTACAGATCATATTTTTTGACCCAAGGCCCTAATAGTTTAAAGGCTGAGCTGAGTGATAGAAATCAAAAACTCATTGTTAAATATGGCGTCCGGACATATTTAAGTGCTTTCCTCTCTGCAACATGGTGCCATTTAGAACATTTGTGTCCTCAACTGAGCAGCTCCCTAACAGGAGATTTACAGAGAGCAGAGAGTGGCAGTAGTGTGGATCATTATGGAAAATTTAATGTCCTACAACATTTGTATCATAATTCAATGAAAAATTCACCCATTATTCACTCACGCCCGTATCTATGAAAAGCTTCACAGTCTGCAAAATACTCCTGAACAACTGAAGTAGCTGGGGACTTGTTTTAAGACATTAAGAGATATAAAATGGCTCCATGCAGCTCATCTGTTGTTATCCGATGCTCCAGCATCAGCAAACAAAATCATATAATGGCTCAATGCAGCTTGTCAGGCATAATCCAATGTCTTTTAGAAGACATTATCCTTTTTATGATTTTTTTAAGTAGTCTTTTAATGTGTTAAAGTAAAGTTTCCAAAAAAAAATGCTTTAAAATACATTAGAAACAAGTAGGAAAAAAGAGATTCCACTAGGAAACAAAACATTAAAACATTAAAACAGGTTAAGAAATAGGAAAGTAAGCTAAAGTTTTAAGAGACAAGACTAGAAAATAGAAGTCACAGTGCAGTTCAAAGCCTTGAAACTGCTTAAGTGAAAAGCAGTATCAAACCAAAAGGTCTCCAGTCTTGGTTGTGTGAACTTAAACTTAGTAATTATTGTATAATAGATGAGATTAACTATAAATTTGCTTGCATGCAAATGCCATCTTATATTTTGATCTTTCTCTTGTCCCAAACACTGCATAGACCCACACAGATACATATGTGGCTTTGTTCACTTATGTGTCTAGTGCTTGATTGGATTATTGCTGCTTATCAGAATGTTTGGTCACAGTGAGATGAAACCAGAGGGGTCTTCGTGCTGGCATGTGACCTTAGACCGCTGTTATGAGAATAGCTCTGACCTTTGACCCTACAGAGGGGATGACCACCTAACTTACACCATGCAGAGAAACTGTACCAGGATAGATGTCTGAAATCTCCAATTCTCCAACTCCATGATGTGGTGGTCAGCTACAGGAGTACATTCAGTACTAGACTGATCCAATCAAGACACACCAAAGAGCGCCACAGGAAATCCTTCCTTACTGTGGGAAACAAACTGTTCAACTGCCAGACACTGAGTCAATAGGAGGACTCTGGATGCTTTGTTTCTCTCTAATGTGCAATAATCAAGACAAGCAATGTGCAATAACCCATATTCCAACTGTATCATTATTTGTTGTACTTGCTTATATATAGTTTTTATTTTTCTGCATATTTCTGGACTTTGAATGGGAGCAGCTGTAACAAAAGCATTTCTCCTCAGGGATCAATAAAGTATTTCTGATTCTGATTCTGATTCTGAAATCAGGCTGCACAGTTCTGCGAATTTATCTGACTGCTGCAGCTGAGTCCTGAGTGTCACAGCAGTGGTCAAAGACACAAACAAAGATGTCTGAAATCTCATGTCCTGATGAGGAATACCTGCACATCTGGCCAGCAGTATTGCATGGGGATTGTAAATGTGAGAAGCACTGTAGTTAGTTGTTACCTGGAATGGGAATGACAGGGATTGTCTCATTGGGTACGACTCTGGGTGAGCTGCTGTCTTCCACGTAGAAATGGGCTGTCTGGAAACAGCGCCTGACAAAAAGAGAGAAAGAGAGATTACATTTCAAAGGTCTCTTGTAGAGGGAGTTACAAACTACTGACTAACTCATGCTTTGATTCTGTTGTGGTTGCTTTCTGAGGTCAAAACACAGCAAGGAGGTCTTCATTCACCTGAATCTGGAGGATAAAACTTGTTTCACTTTTATTTGTAGTACATCTGTATGGCAACTGCTGAGGTTCTTTTACAATTTTTTTCATATATACTGTTTTCAGTTTTCTGCCACAGTTGTTTATGCTTACCCCACCTACTATGGAGGGTGTACTCACAGCTGCCACAATTGCATGTGTCATTGGCTGCTGCCATATTGACATTTCTACATTACATATCACGTTCAATACATTCTTGGCTGCCATATCTGGAGGTGGAGTGGATGGTGGTGGAGTTAAGCGAGAAAGCTGCCAAGCCAGTCACTGCCGTTCGAGACTGCATTTGAACATTTGAAAGCATGACAGCGCTGGAAATTTTTAAGGAGACCTCAGGACATTGTCCAGCCAAGTTTCTGGCAACAACAACAGTCATTTTAGTTCAAAACTTAATTTTTTTGTTGCCAAACCAGCCCATGAGCACAGCGTTGTCGCTACATAAAATAGAAAGCTGAAGATAGAGAAACATTGGGTACCAACATAACTGTGATTTGCAGAAACGTACAGTGGCCACAATTATTCCAACAATTTAGTTGAGGGTGTAGATGCCAATGCTACACATAAAGTCACCAGACACCTATGCTTGGATATTCACACTATCCCCCAGCTTCCACATCCTTAATTCCTGCACCCTGCTCAACTCTCCACGCTGCTACTGTAGCAATGATCTGATCCCTTGTCTCCAGTGAAATACACAATTAAGCTGGATGTGCTATTGCAGGAAACTGAACCTTTTAAACAAACCTAAACCTCTGCATTGAAACTAACCAACAACTTTACCCATATCTGGGTAGAAGGGACACACCTTTGTAGGCCATATCTTCCCAGTCAAGTAGACCTCAACTAGACTCAACAAAGAGTTTCTCTGTGTACAGTTAATCCTTGAGAGAGTCTGTGAGCATGTATGTGTGTGGAGAGAGAAACACAGAATACAGATTTCATCATGGCAGTCAGCAACTGCTAGGCCTCCTCCCTGCAAAGTACACACAGATGGCAGAAATGGACTTTGAACGTCATACACATGGGCACACACACACACACACACACACAAACATGAGCGTCCTGTAACATTGCTTTGTGGGTTGAAGGGTGGGATAGTTATCTTAATTTGGTTTATTCCTCGCTGCTGGCATTTCCTTTAACACAGACACCGTCTCACCTCTGCTGCGGCTCTGATATTACCTCGGGAGGCAGATCAGAGCCGCAGCGAAACTGTCCCACGTCTCCACATCTGTAACTTTCACAGTGGCCTCTCCTGGTATGGCATCTACCAATTTCCCTGCCTCTCAAAAAGCATTTTCCTCATTGAGCACCATTATAAAAGAGATGTCTGTGGAACTGTTGACACTTGAATTGTTTAACCATTATGGTATATATTTATAAGAACATTCCTATAGAAGAGAATTTAAAAACACTGAGATGTTGTGACAATGTTAAGTCAGCAGGCACAGCCAGAGCTCCTGAACAGAGCCAGAGGGAGAGACACTACTGCACATATTCAGAGGGGCCACATACCTAGGAAGTAAACTGGGATGCTAGGGAACTTGTTTTTGGTGTATGCGTCAGCTGAGCAATTCTCATTTGACTGAATAGATGCCAATTCTATGCATGTAACCTCTTTGGGTCGTGTGAATAATGACTGTTTTTCTATAGAGAACACAGACAGAAGTAGTGGGATAGTGTTATAGGGCTGCTGAAAATCTCTGGGGCACAATGTTTAGACATACAAAGTGCCTGACTTGGAAACAGGAGACTATTGTTGCCCTCCTGTCACTCTTAGTTTCATTTCACCAAGATCATAATGATCTCCTAACATTAAAAAAGTGGTTTTATTTGAGAGTTTTAACAAAACGTTATCCAAAGAAGTGGAGGATCAGAACATGCTCATATAAATGAATGAATTGACAAATTTAGTGCGCAGCCCTCTCGAGTTCACACTGTTTTCAAGAATTTTGTGCTCATCGTTGTTTTAACTGTGGATGATGATGGTGGTGTTGTACGCAGTAAAAACAAGAATGAGAGTAAAATATCAGGAGGATATGTACATGTACAACACTCATGCAGAGTGGTGCACAGAGAATAATCTACTGCTCGACAATCTTTGAAACCAAGCAGCTGATTGTTGGTATTAGAAAAAAGAAGGCAAAGACACACAGCCCTGTCTACATCAGTGGAGCTGAGGTGGAGCAGCTCAACAGTTCTTGGTTCCTTGGAATTACCATCAGTGAGAACTTATCTTGGTCATCACACATCACGCCCTGGTTTAAAATGCACAGAAAAGGCTCTACTTCTGACTGAAACTTAGGAAAAGAAAATACAATTTCTGTGCCAGAGCAATACAAAGCACCCTGACTGGAAACATCACAAACTGGCATGGTTCATCACAGCCCAGGACAGGAAGGCTCAACAGTGGATCAAAACCATCATGAAATGTCAGAACCCAAAGTCACTAAAAGACAACACGCACCCAGCCACAGTCTGTTCACCCTGCTGCCACCTGACAACACATGGAGATATATCTGCTGCTGTACCTCTGGACTACAGAGTAGCTTCTTTTCTTATGTTGTATGACTCTTGAACTCATCGTCAACACAAATGCATGGAGTGCAACTTGCCTGAAGCCTGACTTGTCAGCAATCAGATTGCGTAGTTCAGAAGGCACTACTTAATGTCCTGTGTTGTTGTTAAGGTATGAGGTCTTGTTGATTGTGCCATGCTGTTAATAAAGGCACCCGATCAGAAACGCATCATGATTGATTTATAAAAAGCTATCAAAAACCATTCATTGGATAAAGGCGGACAGTAAACACATTTCTGAGTAATTATAGGACTGCAGAGCATCACTACAGAGCTCGCTCTCACTATGACATACTTTCATTCTGCCAAAAACAAAGAGAAGGAACAATACAGACTCAAATGATTTGTTGATTAAAATATCACACAGTATGTAGACCGAGAAGAAAATGTTACACAGTCATTCCATATTAGTAGTGAAGCATTTATGATTTCCACTGCTCACTAGAAATACAGACATGTTGTTGCTGTTCTTTTAGTTATCTCATCCTGAGGCTTTTTGTGAATTTCCATGTACAGTAACACCAGCTGATGAACACATACACTCATGTGTACTGTTGTGTGTTCATTTAAAAACACATCTACTGAGCTATACAACTGATTCTGATATAATATGTTAATATTAAGGACTGCCATATGGCTGATGTTACAACCAACAGCTAAATGAAACTTCAGAACCTAGTGAGAGAGATAAGGAGGGAGTTTGCCATGTCCTTATCTACTCCTACAACTTCCAGTGACAACAACAGTTACTCAACACCCACTACATCTAAGTTGTGTGTCTGCGTGCGTGTGTGTGTTTGTGTGTCCAGACCCTCCCTACCTGTATTTGATACAGAGCAGAGAGCAGAAAGCGTTCATCCTGGTGAACAAGCAGAGGAGAGAGAGCAGACGGCCTGCCACATGCTGCTGCTGACATGAACTGAGAGCGAGTGAACAGAGACGAAGGGACAGAAGGAGGGAGGACAGAGGGAGGGAGGACAGAGGGGGGGAGGGCGGCTTTCCTAACAAGGCATGAAGGGGGTTGTTCCCTCTCTGTGACACCAGCACACGAGCGCGTGCACGCACACACACACACACACACACACACACATAGGTCAATCCCAAGCCACTTCCTGGTGTGAGACAGCTGGTGTCATGGTGCATTCAAGTCACATGGGACAAAGTTAACAGAATCATGCTGTGGTTCAAAGAAATTATTTACAAACCGAGGAGGTCCTGCAGTGAATCATTTATGACTATGCTGCACCAACATTACTGACATCACGAGTTAGAACTATTCATAATATTGATATTCTTTCAACTTTTATAGTCCAGTTATACAACATTACTTTCCTTTATCCATATATTTTCATACATTCACAACTCCTCCACTCATTGTTGTCACTAACAAAGAATAACCCACATTGCTACAGTGAAACAAGTTTTTATAATTTCATACATCACATTCTCAGTTTTTAATGAATGATTATTACTGGTGTTTTGATCTTTATCGTTACATTTTTGCAATAAATGTTACAATGCTCCATGGCAACGCCCCATTGAGACATAGGCCCTATTTTGACGATCTGAAACGCAAGTCTCAAGCGCAAAGCGCAAGTAGCTTTGTGGGCGGTCATCAGGCGCTGTTGCTATTATGCCGGCGGGATAAATGACTCTTGCGCCCGGCGCAAATCTAAAATGGGTTGGTCTGAAGTAGCTGCATTAGTCATAAGGCGAGTTCAAGATCACGCAGTGCTGCGCAGCGCTGCCTAAATCGTGATGCATGCTGGTT